>JAEMWC010000005.1:312500-362500 GCA_016490735.1 Pachyseris speciosa
TAAAAAATATAATTATATCAGACAATCTTCAAATAAATTTGCCGAGTTAGTAGTCTACTTCATTACATCATTAAAAATCTTGTTCTCCAGATAGCAGCTACAAGAAGAACTTCTGGGTGGGCTGACAAAAATTGAGGTGGGACTATTGTTGAGGTTAAGCTTTCATCGGCCTTTTTCTAAGCCAACACTGAAACGATGATTCTTGAGAATCCGAACCTATATTATAAGTATCCTCTAAGCGGGTATTGTAAAGCTTAATTAAACTTGCAAGTTGTAACTGAGCTTCTTGTAAAAGAATAGATGTATGTATCCTCAGAAAGAGTCGAGTTATACAAAGGAAATCGTTCACAAGTTGTCTTCTACCGCATGTATGTGACTGTTTTCTGATTGTTGGTCGATTACCGTGGAATCGCCCCTGCTGACTGCCCTAAATTGGTCCTGCTGAACGTGTTGACATGATCAACAGCCGCCATTTTGTCCTGAAACCTCACGCAGGCGCAATCAAACCGGAACCAGGATTTTCTGGTTCCGGTTTTGGATTCTTGCAGAGCGTCCGTTGCCCGTTCCGCTGGACAAGGGTAACGTAGGCTGGGCACGAGATTGACTTTTGCCGTTCTATTCCACTGACCCAGTCGGATAGAACGGTAGTGTCGACCCGAATAAAAATCTGTCGATCTTAACTGATTCGTACGTCGAACGTTTCACGTACTTAATCAGATCGAAATTGGGTTCGGTACATGAAAAGTTCGACGTTTGAACGTGGCCTAAAAGAATAATACTTGCTGCCTTCTAACGGGGTTACGCAGGTCGTTAGAAGAACCAAACAAAGCCAACTAGCATTTTCCAAGCCTTCATAAGCTTTAAAGTTCGAGTCACGAGAAATTGCTCCCTAGAAGCTCTTTGGTAGTTAAATTTCAACTAAATTATCCGAACGGAACCCTTAATGTTAGCTTAAACAAATATTCCCAAAAAAGGCCACTATCCCGAGAACAAACGAAATAAGACATGAAAACTTTTGTGGAAATGCCCTCGCGTTGAGGTCCCTGATATTTTCGCAGACTCACCAGATGATGTGAAGAACTGATATCTTAAAATAAAACGGTAAAGGACAAGTAAGAAGATGTAGGAATGCTCCAGATGAGGTCGTGTGCTGCAACGTGTTCCTTGGCATCTGATAAATGATTGCAGCTGATTGAATACATTTGAATGCAAATACATGAAAGTGAACTACCATTGTCTGGCAACCAAACTGTGGTTCAAGGTTGAAACCTACAGCTTTTGAATCTTCAAGGTCTACATAATTTGTTTCTACATTTTAGTCTGTCATTAGTGAATACCGCATGAAATAAAAATTTCTGGTGCGGATATGAAATCAGCCAAGGAAATGGTGTCGACTTGTGCCACCCAGCCAAAAGCGTTTGTAAAATTTCCGACTTTGCAAAGTTATAAATTTGCGATTTTAAAAGATACGACTCCTAAACTTGGCTGTTTTACTAAATTTAACCTGTTCTTTCCAACGGTGTCAACGTTACATGGCCAATATCAAAAGTTGATAAAGCCATGGAAAGGTCTATTTTAATTTGCGGTTGTATGGCTGCGCTTGATGGTTTTGAGCCAAACCGCAGCCATTAATCGAAACACCTGCGTGCACGCATTTTCCTGTGCTTGGTGCCATCAATACTTATCAATTATTCGTCGTGTTGTTGGCAGTTGTTTCATTGTGACAGTGTATATAACGGTTTCGTTTTTTCTCAAGACACTATAATTATTTGAAATTGAAATACGCGATGAACGGACTCTCCGAAGCCAAATAAACAACACTGCTAGATTTATTTTAAACTGAAGAACTACAGAAAGGAAGGTTGAAAGTTGAACGGAACGAATAAAAAGTTAAAAATAACTCACAAGAAGTCTGACGATATAAGGAAGCTGAAATTCCATTGTTAAGGACAAGGACTGAACTACTCAGATTAGGATAAACGTACTCCAGAGGTGAAGCTTAAATGCATTAACGGAGGTTAGCACGATTGACTGAAACTGGCCAAACATAATACGGCTTGGCTACGTTATGTGTGAACAAAATATGAGAAACTAACATGAGAAACAGCAAAGCACGATAATTTAAAGGTGCACATACAAGACACAAGACATTAATGACTAGGTAAAAACTAGCACAAAGACTCTAAATATACTAGTAATAGTTCACAATAAAACTGCCCCCGCTGTTGAGAATAATAGTACATTTTGTATTGCTTTTTACTTATATTTATACCGTTTGTTGCTTGTAGGAAAACTTTTATTTGTCATTTAAATATTTATCATTCTCGCGGAAAGGCGGCAAAACAAGAAAACAATCAACTGCACGAGAATAAATTCCACGTTTCTCGAAAACAGAATTCATAAAATGAGCAAGCATTCTGAAAATAATAATGCATCATGTATTGCTGTTTACCTTTATTTATACCGTTTGTTGCTTGTTGGAAAATTTTAGTTTGCATTCATTTGTCATTCTCTCGGAAAGGTGAGAAAACCAAAAAGCAATCCACTGACGTTTCTCGAAAACAGAATTCATAAAATGAGCAAGTATTCTGAAATTTTTCTCACGTTTCCACGCGCGAAAATGACAAATAGATGACAAATCCAAAGTTTTCTTACAAGCAACAAACGTTATAAATATAAGTAAACGGCAATACACAATGTATTATTCGAGCTACAAACTGGCTAACTAGGTCTCTTGAAATGTTGCGTTACTGGTTTTCAACTTCACAGCTGACTTCGAATTCGGCTGTAGGCCTCGAACGTCTAAGGGCCTGTTCACATGGAGGTGTGGGACCCCAGGAAGGTGAGGTCTCCCACTTATCCGTGGTCAAAAAAAGCTAGCCTTCACATGTAACCCCGGGGCGCTGGGGTGAGGTAATGCTATCGCGTGGTCGCTCAGAACGTATATTAAAAAAAGAATTCAGAGATAATTGCCCGGATGAACATCACCCTACCCCACCTACAGCATTCACATGGAGAAAACTAACCCCAGCTAAGCGGGTTACACGCCCTGGCTGACCGGGTAACCCGCCTCGGTGAGGTACTCCACCTCACATGAGAACGCAAAGTGAAAGTCTAATAATTGCAAGGAGGAATCAAAGGGGTCCCAATGTAAGTGAATAAACTGTTTGTATTATCTTGTAAGGTATACGTTTTCTTGGTTCTGTTTTTAATAATGAACTGTAATTTCAATGGAGAAATACCTTTTTTTGCGGTTTAGGGCTCATGATTATTGAAAATAAATGGAACTACCTAAAATAATGTGACCCAGCCCATTTAAATGGAGGGAAAAAGTAATTTTTGTATGCCCGATTAGGTAAACTTGCACCTGAGCTTCAGGTGCAAGTTGATTATTAGCTTGCAGTTTCATCAGCTCAGTTTTTCAGTATGTTAACAGCAGACACTTTATCATTTCTGTTGATTTTTTTTTTGCAGAAACTCAAGGCACGTAAATAAGCCCTCAGGCAGTGCACCTATTCCATTGAAAAAAAAACACAAATTACAGGAAGTCCTTGCCATTTACTACATGTCACCTGAGGAAAGTGTGTATGAACTAGACTCAGATGAGGAATCAAATCCCAGACTTGAGAAATTTGTGCGACATACATTAAAGTGGAGATCAGAGGAATTAGTTCGTGAGCTAAAGAGCCTGGACCGCAGGGCAGACAGGGCTAGGAGTGATCGTGGGAAAAGGATGATGGTGAAGAGGGAGGAAGGGAGTGTTATTCCAGAAAGCCTCCATTCCTTTCCAAAGGGAGCCCCCATCTGGGCCCTTTGTGCAGCACTGCAGAGAAGGTAATCTTTTTTTTGTTTTGGATGTACAAATGTACTGTGAGTTGCATCTAAGTGTCAAAACTTCGCACATGTGTTTTAAGGTTGTACATGGCATGTTTTGTCTTAAAGAATTTGAATTTGGTTGAAGGGGCTAGGTCATGACTCACTGGGAACCAAAAACTCTGAAAAAGAGTGGGGCACCTTTTTTCAAATTGTCTGCCATTACCGTCGATTCGAACTCAATCTGTTTAATCCTGAGCTATCGCGACACCAAACGTGTCTGGTGTTTTTAGTAATTTCAAGTACAATTATATTACTGGCACTAAACTTTATTTTGCCGGGGTAATTTTCACCGATCGGTGCAATTTTCCGTTTTAATTTCGATGTCATCCACTAGGACAAAGAGCCAATTGAGGCTGTCTGATTCTCTTCCCAGACAAGCTTCTCCTTCAGAGGAGAGTCTCAATTCAAGCAAATTAGATTGTCCAAAGACATTCATTCAATGTGGAACACACTGAAAAGCAACCAAATGAAAATTGTTGGCCTACGTGCAATGTGACATGCAGAAAACAATAGAGAACAATACAAAATTGGGATGCAAGATGAAAGATAAAACAGACTCAGTGCACAGACTCACAGCATGACCTAGCCCCTTTAACAAAAATGTTTTCAACATTTGAATGTGTAAAAGTTATATTACACCATAGGCAGAGTTTTATTGGTCAGGTGTATGGGATAGAGCAGTTGCTAGTCCCATTCAGAATTACTGAACTCCCAAAAACTGAACGCTTAGTTTGAATTGCGTTTTTTTTTTTCTCAAAAAAAGCTGATTTGATCAACAACCTCAAGTCCATGAAGAATCTTTGTGGATCTATTTGCATTGATTCATGATATGAACAGGGCTGTCATTATAATGTTTTCAGAAGATGGCCTCTCAGATAAAGTAGCCAATCGAGAAATTCTTCCTATAGCTGTTATGGTTTACTCATTTTCAGACTAAGAGTAGCCAGCTGATTTGTTTTTTACTATAGTAGCCGGCTATAAAAGCCGGTTGCCGGATTCTAATGACAGCCCTGATGAAAGGATCCAAATAATATTGTTTCTCATTAGTGATTTCTAAAAGACTGGTTGTGATGGGCTTGTTGATAGCATTTAATTTATGGATTTTAGGTTATTTAACGTAGTACTTCTAAGTATAAAAAGCCCTTCTTTCTATTAAAGAAATGATGTTCCATAGCTATAGCTAGTTGGTATAAACTGCAGATGACGGGAGGGTGTATTACAAATTCGTTGTTTGTCTGGTTGTACAGTATATCTGCAGACATGATTCATAAAAAGGTTAAAATCCATGATATGGAATTTTTTAGCGGAAAAAATTGCGCTGAGAAGTTTTCTAAATTTGAAGTCATTTTTTACTTGTACATGTAAATAGTCTTTCCCTTTTTAAGCAAACTTTTAGGTTTTTGTATATAGATATGAGTGAATATAAAAGGTAGGCTGTATATACGGCCTATTACAAATGGTTTTGTTTCTACAGAAAATGCAGAGATGATTGTTATCGTTAAATAAAATAGTTGATCAAAAGTTCATTGATGTGCAATGGATGGAATCTCTATAAGGGACTGCTATGGAAGGCATGCATGCTACAATGAGGGTGGGGTGGAGGGATATACAGTACAGTGAGATTCGCAGAACTTTTATTTTCCTCGAAAATTTGGGGTATTTGCTTCAGAATTCATGTAACACCGGTTTTCCCCTCTCCTCAAAAACCAAAATTTCTCCCACACGGCCCCGCAAGCTTGCAGCTTTAAATCTTAAAAGTGTATAAATGAAATTTTTTTACCTTTTACCTTTAAAATCGAAACAAATCTTTTGCCACAGGGGTTGAAGGGCTAGAGGATATTGAAAATCCCCGGCAAAGATAATATTTACCCTGCATTTGTCATTACAAATGTTACCTTTAAACGAATTTGTCTGGATTTAAGGAGGACAAAACACGATATTTAACTCATATTTACACCGCATTTGTACACATTTGTCCACGAAAGCAAATACATAATAATCCTATTTATCTTCAAGACAAATGCCATATTTGTCTCCTAGTTAAATACAGACAAATGTGACAAATATCACATTTGAACCACATTTAGATCACATTTGTTTCCAATCGAATCTATTTTTTCACCCAGTGATTGGTAACCCCACCTAGGTGGGGGTCCTCACCTTCCTGGGGTCCCCAACCTCCATGTGAACATGCCCTAACAAAGCTTAGTTGCTGACCGAGTCAAGTGATTTGAGTATTTCAGTCGATGGAAAATATTTGTGTCAATGAGTCTTTCAGCTGCTCTCAGTCGCTGGAAATGACTTCTGCCGAGTATGTTTGTCTCACAGCTCGCAATTTTGGATCAGTTCTCCAATCCCGCAAGCTTCTTCTTGTAAATTGACCACCGTACAGGGATTCGATTAGCTGACGTTTCGAGAATTAGCCCTTCGTCGGAGAGAATCGAGGAATTGTGGGTTGTGTATGGTTTATATACGCTATTGGTGGTAACATGGTAACGTGAAAAACAGGAATAAATGAATTGAATGAAAAACGCTCGTTGATACCGTGGGGATTAGTCGCTCGGCAAACAGCACATGTCGGCAAACAACACATGTCGATCTCCGGCCTTTCCCTGCATCAAGGTACCACGGACAGCCGTAAAAGTCTCGAGCAAAAATTGATCTTTCGAATCGGCACTCTTAATCCCCACGGATTCAACGAGCGCTTTTCATTCAATTGATTTATGCCTGTTTTTCACGTTACCGTGATTGGATCTCTTTCTTTGTTGTCACCCCAACCGTCTTCAGATGACTGGATACGTATATAACGCTTTCAATAAGCCAAACTCCCGGGATCTACATCGGATTGGTGAGAAATTTACACCAGTTTTTAATTTTGGATTGAAAAACTTAAATTTTGTGCGATCCAACCAAGCCAATACTATCATCTTAACTAACTATGTTCTTACTGTCCAAGTTGAAAAAAGTAAAAACAAAAGCCAAAGAGAGCAGGAATTAGTAAAAATTTAGGATTTCTCGCATGTTACCATTTAATTTCGGATCTTGTTCTGAGTATTATGGTTACCCTATTTCTAGAATTCTTATAAAGATCAGTTACAGTTCAAGAATATAAGGATTGCTATAGTTTTGAAGTTCTGAAAAATTCAACTCTTGAAAAGTCCTGTTCTCTGTTTCATGTTTTATACAAAGCAGTCTATAATGCTACTTAAAAATACGCGATGATTTTCGCTTTGCACAACATATTTATAAGTATATAACTTAACAAAGACAACTCTGCCTTGTCCGTGGAGTATTCAGGAACAATTAAGATTAAGTGTGGACATGACGAGTCGCTTCAGGTAAGCACCCTTAACTTTAACTTGCAAATAGTCCGGACGCTAAACAATTGCATCATGGGATCAGAAAATTTTAGTGGGATCAGGGATCAGACTTTGCCACGTTTTGGGGATCAGGGATCAAAATTTTATCCCCCAAAATGGGATCAGGGATGGGAAAATATACCTCGTTACGACCCTGACAACAAAGCTCAAATTAATAAATCTGATACGACCAATGACAGAAATTGTAACTGCCGGAATTCAAACACGTGCCATGTTCAAACCATGGACGGAAAATGCAACGACAAAAACATCATTTACCAAGCCGAGGTCACGACATCAACCTCAAGAGAGACATACATTGGACTTTGTGACACAACTTTCAAGTTAAGATATAGAAACCATGTATGCTCATTTAGGAACGAGCGGTATAAACACGCAACCGAGTTAAGTAAATATATTTGGAACCTAAAGGATAAGAATATGATCTACAACAACAAAAATCAGGGACACCCAACGAGCCAAATCAACCAAAAGCGGTAGCATGAGCCTTTTTAAGTACCTTATGGTGTTTGAAGTCTGTTTAAAGTGATGTTTTCGTTAGCTGGAAGAAGTTCATCTGTTCGGATTCCCTAGCTGAAGTTTTAATTGCCCGAAAATGTTAGGGAACAAAATATTCATTTCAGGTTGTCCGGTCGCTTACAGGACGCGATCTGTTAAATTATTTCTAAAGGAGAGCGTTCGGACGAACCTGGTTAGTGATAGGGACAGGTTCACATATATTAGGGACATAACGACATCATCATCACGACACAACATGGACGTTATCTCGACGTAGAAAGGACGTTATGTTTCCAGTGTGAGCATGCATACATAATAATATATTAGCAACATGACGACATATATTAAAGATAAAACTGATCTTTTCCTAATGTCATTTTGTCGATGCCGTTATGTCGTTATGTCCCTAGTGTGAACCAGGCCGGCTTAAGAATTGTTTTTTTGTTTTTAGAAAAATGGAAGACAAATATAGAATGTTCGATCACGTGACCAGCAGTCACATTGGTTTACTGAACCAAAAGAAAGAATTTGCATAAAATAAGGTTCACTTAGCAAAATAATCTTTCTTTCCTCATTGCTACGGTTTCTTTGTTTTCAGTCCTCCAACATAGCCGCCGTGACGTCAAGTGAACACACTTAATATATAGCCTTTTATTTATTCCTTGTTAAAGCAGCTTTACTCTTTCCTGAACCTTTAGGGTAAGCACTCTTCCTCAAAAGGAAAGTCAGTGCGAAGACAGAAAACTAAAACTGAGCATGAAAACTAGGAAAATTCGTGTAGTTGTTTTTCTCGCTCAAAGTAAAATTTGTCAAAAATATTGTTAACATGAATTGGCCTTTCTCCGGTACAGATGATTAGCGCATATGTATAGCCCAATCTTATAGCCAATACGAGCTTAATAAAGGCCTTTTAATTCCCTTTGACTGCCATTACAAATATAACAGTTTATTATTCAACATATTGTGACAATATCCAAGTAGAGCAATCTAATTATTTTCTGGAGCGATCTATCGAGGAGTGACCGTGGAAATAAATTTAGAAGAGGTGTCAAATAATTCTTGTAACGTTCATAGTTTCAACCGCGTTATCTATACTTATGCTAAAAGCCGACCATTTTATGCTTACAGGTAGTCTACATGACAATCAAGTCGTAATAAACAAGAAAGGCTCACCAAAGTTACTCATCCAAATGAAGTTTTCACTTAATTAAACTTAAATGGATCAAGTACAAAACGCGTGCATTTTCACAAAAGGTATTGGCTAAGGCCCTGGTCAAACGGCGCATGATAGTCGATGATAGTTGATGATAGTCGATGATAGTTGAAGCGCGCGCTTCCGTTTGACCACCAACTATCGTGCACTATCATCGACTATCATCAACTATCATTCATTTTGAGCTTGTTCAAATTCTTCATGATAGTCGATGATAGTTTTTCTCGTTTGACCACGCGTATGATAGTTCATGACAGTTTTTGGTCAGCTGTTTTCCCCGAAAATCGGCGGGCTCGTTTAAAATGGCCGCCAAAAGTTCCTCGCGAGGCTCCGCTGCAGCTTCAGAAATACGTGTTTATATCCAAGATGATAATCATGACAACGAAAATATTGAAGACCCCTTTCGTTTCTCCTTTTTATCCATTCCCTTGTCCGTCCTCTCTTCCACCAACGCTCTCCAGATTCATCCTCCGTACATCCCTCCGACAAATCGATTACTATTAAGCAAGCTGCCGCCCTCTTTCGTCGCGATAAATTCATACTTCTTCAAGTTTGTCTCTCGCGAAGCCATTTTAGTGCTCACATTTTACGCGGAAAGAGCCTGGAACTAGCTGCTCGCGTGACCTTTGCTCGCGCGACAGCCGGTGAACTATCATCAACTATCATCGACTATCATGCGCCGTTTGATCATGTGATTGATAGTTGGTGACAGTTGATGATAGTTTGGAGAGAATCAACTATCATCGACTATCATGCGCCGTTTGACCAGGGCTTAATAAAGCTAACCTCCACTTTACCTAAGGCATTCTAACAAAATAGAGGGATCTCGTTGGCCTGTTTCATCTCAGGCGTTTGGAAAAGCCAGTAATGCCAGAGCGCATGCCATCACCACGATTCCACTGACTTCGGCAGTTGAACCAGCGTTGCAAAGGTCACCACTGCAGCACTTGATGTTGCAGTCATGAGTACCGAAGGCCTTGCCTGATTTGCATGTGGGGTATTTATCTTCGTCACAATAACCCTCCGTTCCACAGTACTTGGCATAGTGTTCTACACCACCATACTTGGCGTAAACTGTAACGCATTCATCGGCCACACCCGCTGGATAAGTAATTTCTTTGGATGTACAGTCGTCCCACGACTTGCTACTAGCACATCTGTAGCATTTCAGGCTCAACACTGTGCGGAAATCAAACTGAATTAGGGACAAACAAGTTATCTTGAAAAGTAATTAACTATAATCAAAGTGGCTATGAGTCACTGAACTCGGAAAATGAATTATAAACCATTCACTGGTAGCTGGTCTGATTCCCTTATAAGAAAATGTCACTGAAAGCTCCTAAAAATGAAGCGCGACACTTCTTACCACTATCAAGTCTTGATAAAAGCCCTCTTCAAATCTTTCTGTCCCCGTATCTAAGAAAAACAAATACCGAAAGCATGTTCCTCCTCTTCTGTGTATTTTTCATTAGTCTTCTTTTCAATTAGTATCTTAATGGGGGACGTGAATTGGAGTGAAATCTTAAGGAGTTTAAAGAAGGGATTGAAATGAAATAAAAATGCATGCTTTGACGCACCACCAGACAGTTGACACCCCACAAGGGCATTGCAGGTTGCTGGGAAACTGTTTGGTGTCCGCCTACCAATTTCTGCCGTTCAAATTCTAATTTTAAGCGGGGAGCAGGGATGGCGTAGTGGTGAGAGCGCTCGCCTCCCACCACTGGGTTCGATTCCCGGACTCGGCGTCATAGTGGGTTGAGTTTGTTGTTAGTTCTCTACTCTGCTCCGAGAGGTTTTTCTCTGGTTCCGGCTCCGGTTTTCCCCTCTCTTTAAAAACCAATATCTCCAAATTCCTATTCGATCCGGAAATTTGAGGGCTACAAGTCTGTCAGTCATAGACTGTTAAGTGTCACCCTCGTTAAACAAAGTTGTTTTATTTTTTATTTATTTTATTAAATCTTCAATATTTCCTATTTCCCTAAATTTATTTAATCGTTTAAGAAAAACTGCCTTTTCTCAAATGTACCCAAAAATCGCCAAAAAATTCACAAAATATCCCACAACATAGCTTCGTGAGATGAGCCTTGATGAGTTTTAAAGTCGCGTTAATTGCCCATGTAAGCCAAACAAACTTTTCGAATACTTTTCCCGTTTTCCAATGTCAAAGATTTGCGCTGTAAACTAGCTGGTCAGCTGGACTATGGCCGCCATGTTGGGCTCAAGTATTGATTATTATTATCATCAGGATATTATTTATTATTGGCAACTCCGTCGTCGGACGTACGCGCCCACGGGCAATACTGCTAGCCATGATTACGGCTTTTTCACCGTAGCCTTGTCTTCTACTTCGGCAAAGAGTATCGTTTGGCGTATTGCTGACTACGTGAGTATTAACTGTCATTTTGTAGCCATTTTCAACCTTATTTCGCTTTTTCGAGAAGTCAGCTACAAAGACTGAGATAAAAGGATTAAAATTAGTCTATGTACTTACAGAGATTTATTGCTTTCTTGTGTTAGCGAAAAACTCATTGACTTTACACACATCACGGCTGGCAAGAAAGATTACTAAGGCCTAGTTCAGACGTCGTGCTTTTGCCTTGCCAAAAGAAGCACGGCAAAAGCACTACGTCTGCATCAAAGTTTTGAATTAAGTTCTAAACGAAGTTCGGCAAAGCAATTAAGGTGGACAAACTCTGTCCAATAATCTGCTACACGATTCCTGCACGGCAGAGATTCAAACGTCGTGCTTCTGCCGTGCCGAGCTAAATTCATAAATGACATAAATGTATTTTCGATCCCGCGAGCAGAATTGTGCTTTACAAAGTGTGCGCAATGATGTTTCAAACAATATGGCGACTTGGAGTAAACACCTGATGGACACAATTTCCGTTGCTTTAGAGCAGGGTAACGATGAATCATCCCACGTCAATTGATGACAGTCAGTTCCACTGACAAGCTGCGCAGACCACAGTGAGCAAGAAGCAAGCGGAGCCCGGAAATCGGCGGCAAAATTCGCTTAGCTTCCATACAGAATTTTCTGTTGCAGTTCTATCCATCATTTTCAAGAGTCTTGCAGGAGTTTGCTCTTCATTCTTGGACACGCCGTCCTTAAAATGAATACCGCTGATTAATTGTTATGTGGCTTCAGCGGTAATTTCTGAATTAAGTTCGACTCCGGTACGGCGTCTGAATGACTGAATCAAAGTCGTGCTTCTGCCGTGCTACAGTCGAGCCTAATTGTAATTAGGTTCAGCACGGCAGAAGCACGACGTCTGAACCAGGCCTAAGAAGCTATACTGTATGCTTCGGTTTAACTAATGCTGAAAACATAATTTCATGCAAATCGATGAATCAAACAAAAATTCTAAATATCTTTAACGAGAATGTCAAAATTTTGTGAGCCTGATGTAAGTTATCATTTATCTACAAAACCAAAACAATTTTCCTGTGGTTTTCCTTATATAAACTACGTTCGCGTATTCTTTGAGGATCTTCAAGCTTTTTGTTTTAGATAGTATACCCTAAAACCCCGAGGTTGGTACCACTGCCTTGGTCGGGGGTGCACGTTCCTCTCCTTTTTCACCTGCTGTTTTTTTGTTTTTTGTTATTTTGGAGGGGGGGGGGGGGGGTTTCGTGCCTTGCTTTGGTGCATTTAGTTTTCCTTAATAATAGGGGATTTTTGTAACGTTTTGCAGCTTAATAAACGGGACGCTGGCTTGGCTGGCCAACGTGCCCGGTTGAGTAGTGGAGGCAAACTTGGCAGGCTATATGATGTGAACCATAGGCCTCAGACATGTCGAGAGAACACCTGCAACACCTCTGCAACCAACAGCCCTTCTACTGACCATAAGGCAGTTGGCATGTCAGATCCCGTGCTAGTTATATTTGTTGAAATGTAATCCCATTACCGTCAATCCGATTGTTATAACGCGATATATTCCAGCTGCAAATTTCCATTAGCCTACCACCAACACTCCCACCCCACCCCTTTCTCCCAGTCTCTAATGTCGAATTCTGAGCTGATTTTCACTGGGTCTGCATTCGTCTTTCGAATTCACTGGGATTTATTCCTGGAGAAGAGGAGAGGAGCACTGTTTTCCGGAGGACAAGAGGAAATTTTGTCAAAGTTCAAGGCCTCTTTTTTATTTTTACAAATAAGATTATCGTACGAAGGATGTTTACTTTCGATATTTTTAATTTACTTGAGTTCTCAGATTAAATTGCCGTATTTTCGAAGGGAATTTTCTGAAAAAAAAAAAAAAAAAAAAAAAAAAAAAAAAGAAAGGAAATATAATTTTATTCCTAACGAAAAGACTCGTCCTGTTTCTTAATCAAATTCACAATTTAATAACACGGTCGGCCCGGAACACCACCTAAGCAACGAAGTACAACCAGCAAGACCAGAAGTTTTTAATGCACTTGGCTGCCATTTTAACAATAATCCAATTTTTACTATACTTTTATGAGGGTTTTAGATAAACGTAAAAAAGTAGTAGAAGATTACGTCAGCTGGAGCAATACTTCTAACACAAAATGAACTGAGTCAGGTCATCAAAAGTTGAAAAGTAGTCAATAAGCAAAAGATCTTATTTCATTCAATCTCTCTCTCAGGGCTCTTCTAACTGGCGATTACTGATTTCATTCAGTTTATGCTTTATGATTCGCAGCATAAAAAGGACGAGAGAAAAAAGCGCACGATATTTTCTGTTCTATTTGTTGAGAGACTGGGTAGAAGCATACATAAAGCATTATTCTTTTCCGGTGCGATCTTTAAAAAACGTTATATCTAGAACCTCTTCTTCATCCTGGAGCCGCTGCTGTAAGTTTATAACTTTCTTTGATGTGTAAAGTTGGGACAAGACTTGGATATCTGCACTTTCGACGCCTAGAGGTCAGTTTCCGCTAGCATGCAAGTGCCCTTTTATTTTTCAATATTAAAACCTTACAATTCTAGTTGTCACACATTCCAATTATTTAATCAAAGAAGTGATTTCCCTTACAAGACTCTAAAGCTAATGCATGCATTGTATTCACACGCATAACGTTTACTTCTTCAATAAAAACACAACACTAGACGACTTTAAATACGGCAGCCCTTGAAAACAGGAATGTCTCTGGCGTGGTAACGCATTTTAGGCGTTCTGGAAAACAACCAGTGCCAATGCGCATGCCATCATCACGATTCCACTGATCTTGGCAGGCGAGCCAGCGTTGCAGAGGTCACCTTCGCAGCAGTCGATGATACACTCACTATATCCCAAAGCTTTGGCCAATTTACATGTGGGGTTTTTATCCTTGTCGCAATAATCTTTCGTTCCACAGTACTTGCCAAAGCCTTCTACCTCGCCGTACTTGACATAAGCTTTAACGCAGCGATCGGCCACGCCCGAAGGACAAGTCACTTCTTTCGATTTGCAGTCGTCCCAGGACTTTGTACTGGAGCATGCATTGCATTTCAGGCTCAACACTGTGTAGAAATGAGAGTTGCTCTAATGAATGCTAATACTAATCTAATAATATTATTTTGGGGAGAGGTAAAGATGGCCCCAGAGGGGTTGGGGGGAAATAACCATTCAAGCTATTTAGTTCATTTATTCCTCGAAAGGAAACACATTTACTTTACAACCCTTCAAGTCAGCAACTACTCGCTTAGCTGTTACAATGCGTGCGATTGCAAAGGAATAATTTTTTCGGCTGGGAATTACCTACATGGCTTCACCCTTGGATGGCGTGAAACTGGTAAACCGGATTGATCTTAATTTCGAGCATGAAAACTTTTGAGACTGACATTCATAATGACAATTGCATGAATTTTGGCCGACTGTGAAAGAGTAGTCCCTTATTTTTCTTAGGGAAAGTAAAGCGAACGGAACGTTAGACTTGTCAAGTCTGCTATGATGAACAACGTATTCACCAAGCATACGGTGTTCCCGCGGGGACAGTATTGTCTCACTATTATAATTTTTATCTGACTGTTAAATTTATTTATTGTAAATCTTCTATACTTACGCGAATAGGTTTCATTATTTTCATATTTAATTTTATTTTTACTGTTACGTTATTTCGGCTATTTTTAAACTTAGTTCTTGGTTACGCTTGAATTCAACGAATCGGATCCGTGGTTACGACTGGCATGGATTGCTGTAAGTTCTGCAAATATGATGGTTTCATTTTGCTGTTACAAAAATGTAATTAGCGTTGTTTGCAAAGCAAGTGCATGACGTTTACTGAAGCTTTAATGAAAAACGGATAATAGCGACTGGCTAAATGTTGATTACGCCGGTGAGTATTTTTCATCTAGCATCCCTGATCTGATATTACACTGCTGGTGTTGTATTGCCAAGTTGTATAAGTATCGTACTGCAAATAGTGTAAGTAGCGTATTATAATCAGCTGTGCAAGTATCCTACGTAGGGCAAGCACCGTATTGAAAGTACTCCAAGTATTGCATTGTCCGTCTGAGTGTAAATACCATTAAAGATTGAAGCGCAGCCAAGATGAGACATAATCAAAATTGGCTAAAAAATTCAATAAAGAACATGAGATTTCGGCTGTCGATCCGTACAGCCTTCGACGGATAAAAATGGAATCTGTGCAAAATGATTAAATATATGCAAGAAAAGGCGACATAAAAATAATAAGAAGAACAAAAGCAAAGTAAAAATGTGTAAATTAGGTGACTGTTGTTTAAAAAGAATGCTGTACTGGTTTGGAATCGGCTCAGAATTATTGTCAGCATGCTAGGTAGCAGAGGTGTGCCAAGCCTCCACTGAAAGTTTTTTCTAATGCGAAAAGAGCCTTTGTCGATAACACTAGAATTGTCAAAATCTTCTGGGGTCTATTTGAAGGCTATGCAGGGCCAAAAGAATCAAGTTTAAGTACATGCACAGTCTAACCCCTATTAAGCAGTCACCAATCGGGAAAATGGGTGGTTGTCGCTTAATATGGGTTCGTCGGGAATTAGCATGGGGCTTAGTATAGTATTCAAATGCAAACATCACATCAACACAATAATACATAACACACATGTTAAATGGGGGTTCTGGCGCAGCTGCACACAAAAAACACATAGCAAACAAAGCCTCGTCGCTAGATCCTCGGTTTTGTTTGCTATGTGTTTTTTGTGTTTACTGCGGCCAGAACCCCCATTTAACATGTGTGTGTAAACAAACCGGTTTTAACCAGTTTTAACCAGCACTGCATTTAAAAATAAATTTTGCGCTACCACGTCTCGCCTATTGAAGAATAGTGCACACGTTATATACGCCAAGATGTCCGCAGCACAATTTGCTGATGAAGTGCTTGCCGAGTTTTACGGAAATGACGTGGCTGCGGGGGTAAACCCCGAGGCGGGGGGAAACCCCGGGGCGCCCGCCCAAGCACTACTTGACAAACTCAGACAAGATGGGTTTTCTTTGTTTGATAAATCTGCTGTTTCAAATGATGATGAAGTTGACTACTGGGATTACGATGATGATGATTTTGAAACAGAAGAAGAGCAAAAAAAGAGGGAAGAAAAGGAGCTGGAAGAAGCCCGCGAAGAATTGGAATATATAAACAATATGTGCGAATGTTGTTTTCTTCCAAGAGAGTTCTGTTCTGCCGCTGATAATGATAATTTTTTACTTCCGCCAGAGATAACAAACAACCACTTGATTTGTGAAAACATCTTGAAAAACTTAATAAAAAAAAAAAAAATAGAAGAACGGGAAGAAATGGGTTGGGATGAGGTTAATGATGTTATCTCCAATGCCCCCGTTTGTTACATAAAAAACCGTATTACAAGATTAGTGTATTCAAAATATTTACCTTGCCCTTACAATGGTCTTTGTGACTTATGCCCCAAACAAGGGGACAAAAAACATTATATTGAACCGCCTTGGTTTGATCCCGAAGACTATGAAGAAGAATTTTTGAAACGCTGTTAAAAAGAAAACTTTGTAGTATATGGAGCTCGCATTACCACCGGAATTAAAAAAAATAATTTTGCGGCTAGTTATTGGTGAAAAAATTAGAGAGAAAAAGAAATGGGGTGGGGGAAAATTAATGAATTTTTTTCTTGTAAACACCATATACCTTATACTTTGTTTCTTGGCGAAAATATTTGCCCAGAATTTTGCCAATATGATTGTTTACGATGTGAAAGCTGCAGAAAAAAGAAATTTATGTTTTATGTGAGCAAAAGGGCTCTTTTTCGTTATTTTTCATTGATTTCAAAACATCAAAGGTGATCTTTCTCACCTCTTTCTGCCAATTAGGCGTAAAAGCCTCAAAGGGAAAACAAAAAATTCCATGTGCAAAAGCAATCATTGCACCCTATTAAAGCTCACATAAAATTTTATTTTTTCACCCTCAAAATTTAATTCAAATCTGCGCTCTATACCAGCTTTTTTCTGAATTCTTGGCGAACCTTTTCTTCTATTTTTTTAACGTCTGGAGGCGCCGGAGCTGGCTGTTTTTCTCTAAAGCTTGCCCGCAAATCATCTTTCATTTTGTTATAGCTTTTTATTTCACGAGTTACGTGTCTGAATTCCAAGTCCGTTACTTTGTTATCATCAAGCGCCTTTGAAACAAAAGCATTTATTGTGTCACGCTTTGCGACAGCCAAAGAACTCAGTCTATTGTGTTTATTAACTTTCGTTCCAAGTTTTTTGTTTACGCTGTTCAAAACGGTGGAAACCGCACCGCAAACACCCCCCACAACACCGAGAGGACCACAATTCCAACGCCAGTCAGTGCAGAGGCGACAGCTCCGGAAGACAAAGCCGTCGTTGCGACTCCAAGACCGGCAACAGCATAGCTGCAGGCTTTTTGGGCCTTTTTGTATTTTTTAAGCACAACTCTGTAGTGCTCCGCCTCATCAGAAATCTGTTTTTCAGTTTTGCTGAGCTCAGTCAGCCGGAAAGTTTCAGCGTTGGGTAGAATGGGATAACTGAAATCGGTGTATACTGCTGTTCTGCAACTTTTTCTGGCGAAGCAGATGCCTCGGGGGCAAATGGCATCACATCCTCATTCGGCATGGCGTATATATTGTCAAATTTTTTTTAAATTAACATCAACTCAAAGTAAAGCTTTTGTCCTCGAAAATTAAACAGTTCTCCATTTTCATCTTTGACTGAAAGCGTCACACTATTCACATGTTCACTAGTTGAAGCGACTCGAAGACATGTCACCTCATCTTTTTGATAGTTGACATTTTCGTAAGCTTTTCCTTTTATTCCAACTTGTGCAAGAAGATTTGATTTTTTACCATTCAACAAATTTTTTATTTGTGTCAACCAAATCACAATGAATAAAATAACTAGTTGGTGTTTTTAGTTGTTTGACAAATGTAATAAACAACATTTTTTTGTCTATACCAAGAAACTCGGCAAGAGTTTCATCAAATGTTATATTTCTGTTGTTTTCATTATAAATAACCATCGCCCCAACAGGCGAATTTATTTCGGTATTTAACGGTTCTGAGTATTGTTTGAAAGCACCTTTAATTTCTTTTGCCATTCCTTCAAGCGTATAATGCCCCTGTAATATTGTTTTTTTTTTCTTTCACTACGATTATCAACAAATGTAATTTTCCCGTTTTGTTTTAAATTGTACCACGAATTGCAAAGCGTGCAAGAAACAAGCCGCACATAATCGGCTTTAGGAACCCGCTCGTCAAAATAAACGGTGCAGGGGTTTTCAGTTATGTAAATGATGATCACAACCATTGTATTCCAAGAAAGATAAAAATCCAATTGGAAAATATCTCCTTTAATAAAATGGCAAATTTTTTTCAGTGGATGCAAACGCCAGAGGCCCGCCACCTTTCAAAAAGTTCAAAAGACAAGGCTTGGGCTGAGTTTTTGTTGAAATTCCCCAACGCCGACAAAAGCAAATTTACAGCGGAAGCCCACTTTACCGAAGACCACAAGGCAACAGCAGAAATTATGTACAAAGCAGGGCCCAACTATTTGAAAAGCGTTTTCGGTTCAGACAAAAAATATTGGCCGCAAGCAATGAAACAGGCATTGGGTATGCAACCAAGCGGGGGTTTCCCATCACAGCTTTCCGCCATTTCGGGGAGTCCCCCGCAGGCAATCCCAGCGGTCGATTTCACAGAAAAAATTCAATCTCAGATCGGCGAAAAGCTGAATGGTTTCCAAAAAAATTTACGTCACACCCACAGACTTTTTTACAACCCAGTACAGAAACATTTTTAAAGACACAAAGATAACATTCAACACATCCAAAGTTGCCAGGAAATGGCTCGGCGGGTCACACATGGGGTTTTGGCCACAAAACGTTGCGTTTTGGTGCGTTGCGTTTGCGTTTTGGTGCGCAACAACGGGCTGTGGTGTCTCAAGAGAGATTTTGACAGGTGACGTTTTGGGGAATGCCCCAGGAGCAGAGCAGCTCCGTTCCTTTTACCTATTTCATGTTTATTTCACAACAAGGCGAATTCTTTTCGAGATGGGCGGAATTCAAAGCATAAACTCTCTGCCCGACGGCCCCAATTTTGACCAAAAAAATAACAAATACGACAAGGCTTCTTTCAGAAGGATTTGCGCAGAATTTGGTGTCAATCCAAGCTCAGACTTTCGTTTTACACATGGCCAAAACCACGGCCTCGGTTATGTATTCATTCAGTACGATAATGGAGACTTTGCGCAAAAGCTCTGGCAGTACCCCACAGATCTTTCTAACCCATCTAACCAAAGGTTTTCTGACGAAAGCGGAGCCGACACGGGTGAAGACGGTGGCAACGTTCTTCATTACATTAGAAACGACCAGGGCGCAGACAAACAATTTGAGTACTTTGTGCCGGATACAGCGCACGGACTAACACAGGCAGGTATGGCACGATTGAACCAGTCAACAGAAGCATTTGTTTACTGCATTCTAGGGTCACAGATCAATGTAAGAAGCAGCATTCTAGGAAATGGCGGCAGAGCGAAAGAGGCTCAAAGAGAATTTCTTATTCTCATGGAAGACGCCACCCACACACCAGACATTTCAAAAAGCGTTCAGCGCTACCAGCTAGCTGTGGATGAAGCAAAGGTTCGTTTGAATCTGGCAGTGGCTCCTGGCTGCTGGCTGATGCCGTCTAATATGGTTCTGAACTCAGGAAGCGTGGTTGGTTACAACAACAAGCTTAACAGGCGACGCCGGGGATGAAACTTGGGGTAAACAATGACGTTAATCAGGGCACAAAAAAAGCGGCCCTTCACCTGATGGCGGGAGGGCCTTCAAAGGTAAACCCGCCAAATAGCCATCCGTCAAATCCAATTCACAAAGCAGCAATAAAAGCCAATAACCCCCCAAAAACATCGCCGCCACCAAGCTTAAATTTGACAAAACCAACCCAGCCAGCTAAAAATGATGCACATAGCATTAACAAATCAGTTGTCGTTATAGGCACCCTAATTGCCGGAATTGTGTTATATTCATGGGCGATAGACAAAACTAGCGGTTCTTCTTAACATAGCTCTCCACTAGAAAAGCAACCACAGCCAGAATCAAAAGCCAGGTGTGCTCGGCCAGAAAACTGATCGCCTCGCCGGCAGTTTTGAAAAGGAAAGAAACAATCGAGCCGATCAGGCCTGGCAAAAGCGAAGCCGTTTTTTGGCCGATTTCTTTCAGGCCGTTTCCCAAACCTTTTGCGAGGGTTTTCAAAGAGTTGGTGATGGCGCCAACCACAGCACCAATCGTTACACCAGCCGCAAGAACAATCGCTGTGATGGTAACGCCATATTTTTTAAAAATCGCTTTTACCCACTCAGGGAGTGGAAGCGCCTCTTCTCTTTCCGCAATCTCTGTTTGTAAGCGCGCAAGCTCTTCTGCTCTTTCGGCAACCCTGTCTTCCGCGGCCTGTCTGTCAGAAGGGGAGGTGCCGGAATCATCGATTATTTCCTGGTCCTGTTCGTTTTGGCGTTTAATCTCAGCTTCTTGTTCTTTAAGTTCATCAAGGGTTTTTGTATCACTGAGATCCCGCTCGAGAGCATTTCTTTTTGTTTCTTTATCTTCAAGCCCCGCCCTGATTCGGGCAGTATTGGCCTTTTCTTGCGCTATTTGCTTTTCTCGCTGTTTTTTCTGTTTTTCCAAAGCAGCCACCTCTTTTTTCGCGTTTTCATAATCTTCACGATAGTTTTTGGCCCGTTGCTGCAGCTCGCGCAATTCCGATTCATTTTCGACGTTTGAACCACCAAATTGATCAATCTTTTCTTGAGTTTGTTCTAATCTTATTCGCAGATTTTTTGCTTCTTGTGCCCATTTTTCTTTTTGTGCGTCCAGCCGCTCAGCTTCTCTCAAGCTCTGCCTGGTTTGTCTTATTTCTTCATTCTCGTCAGCAATCAGAGATTCAGCTTCGGGCCCAAGGCTTGTTTTAAACATGTCGGTAAAGGTTTTAAGAAAGCCGCTCATATCCTTTTTAAAAATTCGGGTTTCACCGCCTTTTGAACCAAACGATACAATTGTTCTTTCATCGCCGGATTTTTTGCTGAAACCAATAGGGCCCAATTTCCCAAAATCTACTCGGGGGAACTTCTTTTTTATGAAATCCTTTGCTTTTTCAAGCAGAGCAGGTTTGTCTTCTTCATGAGTAAAACCTTCGAGTAAAGGGATACCGTCGCCGACAAAAGAGGTCTCTGAATAGGAAGTTTCCGGCAGCCCACTAGTTTCTTGCAAATGAGTTCTCATCCCCATTTCTTCACCCCCACGATATGGTGTTGATGTGTATGTGATATGATGTTGATGCGCTGGTTGACAAGCTGGTAGTAAAATACGGGCAGCACCATTCTGCAGGACACGACCAGCTACGATATTTTCAAAATTTGGGAGGACCTTTTTCTTTCCCAAGAGGAGCGGGACAACATGGTGCTTGAGGGCATCCAAAGCGATAATCTCAACAAAATTCGCTCAGATGCGGGGGACAAGCCAACCTCGGGTGTCGCCGCTGAAACCAAGCTGGAAGGCATTTACAAAAACAAATACCGCATGCGGCTCGACCATCAAATCTTGACTGACCACGGAATCTTTTACCCACAAGCTCTTTACAACAACCTTTTGTTTGAATTTACCCTAGCAAGTGCTGATAATGTTGTAAAAGGCTCAGACACCACAAAACTAAAATACAAACTAACAAATATGCAAATTGAATATGAAATGATTCGAAATGAAGATTTGGCCAATGAGGCGGAAAAGCTTTATAACTCCGGGAAAGAGTTCATGTATGACTATGTGCACAGGGAAGAGATTGTTCCATTTGCAAAAGGAACCGCAAAACGTTTAAACCTTCGCGCCAACCCACAAAGAAGGTCTTTGAAAGGAATACTTGTGCTTTTCATCGAAACTTACACAGCAGGCGCCAGGGATTCGGAAAAGTTTTTCAACCCCGACATCAAAAAAAGTAAGCGTCACGGTTAATGGCGCGCCCAACAAGCTATACAACAATGCCTTCGATAATAAAGACATTTGGGAGGAAGTCAGCCGATTTTTCATAAAAAAGACAAACAAAACGTAACACATGAATTTGAAAAAGTTTTACACTGGCGACCGTTTCGGGCTTCTAATTGATTTCAGGTCAATGGCAGCCAATAAAATGCACGGAAGCGGGGTTAGACTTGTCAACACAAAAGACGGGGTACTGCTTGAAATCGAGCGGACCGCCAGCGGGTCTGGAAACGTAAATTGCCATAGTTTTACAATCAGCGACTCGCAGTTCAACGTAATTGGGCGGCAATTGGAATCTGTGCAATACTAAACCAGCATTGCGGAGGCTTTTACATTTTTAACCCGCAAGGTATATGAACCCGGGTAACATTCGTTATTTCCATTCAATGCTCTTATTGTGGGGCCGACAAACTGTGGCAAAACAAAGTTTGTGGTTGACCAGCTCAGGGGCCCTTTCCGAAAAAAGTTCGACTACATTGTTCTTATTTGCCCGACGTTTGCTTTCAACAAAACCCTTTTTCGATTTGGGGAAAAAGACCCTCGGGTTTATGTGATAATTTGCGAGCAGCACGAGGTGGAATATTGGTTGAAGATCGTGACTTTTGTTTTTGAGGGGACCAACACCCTCATAATACTTGACGACTGCGCCGCCTCAAAAGAGGTAAAAAAACGCACAGGCCAGCTGGTGCATCTCGCCTTTTCAGCTAGGCACATCGGAATCAGCGTTTGGGTTATTACACAAAAGTACACCAGCATTACCGCATCTTTCCGGGAAAACATTGCGACAGTTGTTCTTTTTTACAACCCCTCAGCAAAGACAATGAAATCTATATTTGAGGACTACGCAGGAGACCTGTCCCCAGAAGAATACAAAACCATGATTTCAAAACTAAAAGAGCGAAAATTTTCTTTCCTTGTATTTTCGCTGCGGCACCCGTTCGGTGTCCGGTTGTTTTCAAATACAGCTGCTTTGTGATTTTTACCCCACGCCCGGAGGGCTAATTAAAAAAAAGCTTAATATAACGATGGATGAAATCGAGCAGGCGGCTGCAGAAATTTTAAACGAGCTAGAAGCAGAACCAGCGGGTAGCGCGGAAGGCGGTTTTATGGCTTTGGCCGCGGGACCTGACATTCCTGTTCTCCGCGAACAGCTGGCCGTTTTGGTGTCGACAGGGAAGGCCAAGGAGGCCATTGGTAAGGAGCTGTCGCACGAGCAGGTTAAGCGCCTTAGCGACAAAGAGGTTGAGAAGTATGCCAAAAGGTATGAAGCTTACGTGGGCGCGAAGACAACCGATAGCTTGATCGACAGCTTTATTGTTCTTGGAACCAAAGCGGTCGGATCATATGTCAACATTCACGACATCGAAGCTTATCAAAAAGAACTCAGAGAGGACTACATAATCAACAAAGAGCTTTCCCAATTGGCCGGAAACCTTTCTTTGAATTTTGGCAAGTATCTTGCTGTTGCCAATGTTGCGCTGATCACTGCAAAACACATTGATTTTCCCAGCCAAAAAGATGAGCAGCTTGAGACAGTGAGGATTGCTGAAGAAATTCCTGAGCAATCCTCAGCAACTGCTGACAAATACTCAGCAACTGCTGAAAATTACTCACCAAATTCTGGCAATTAAACTTTTATTCTGTTTAAATATATTCGCAATGGCTGAAGCGCAACCTGAAGCACAGACTGCCGAAACACCGGCACCTAAACTACAGCCATCGAATGGACAACTTACTTCAACTGCTCCAACCACAGAACGCAAAAAAGACCCAGCGAGACAGGCTGCAGGCAAGGTTGCAGCTGAAAAAACTCGACAAGCTCGAGAAGCGCAAAAAAAAGAATTTGAAGATACCAACGCCGAACTTGCAGAATATAAAGAAAAGGAAGCTGCGTCTATTGCTTCCCCAACATTAGGGCAGAAAGCTGCGAATGAAAATTAATTTTCTTCCGGTAAAATTCTGCTTTTGGGTGCTCTTATTGGGGGCGGCCTATCTTAATTATCAGCGTTCGGCGCAAAAAAGAGCCCCTAGTCCCCCTTCTGTTTTAAGCGAGCCGGCTCCTGCTCCACGTATTAAATCGGGCGTCAGGAACATGGATTAATTTCCATTGAATATTTGCAGCATTTGTATGTAGCAATGTGTTTCAAATGCATTCAGAACCATCAAACGTTTTTTCTTTTAGTGACAGGAGCATTTATGGGGTTAGAAATATACAAAATAGCGAAAGCGTTTTTTTCAAAATCACCGCCCCCCCAGGCTTGAATTTGATGATGAGGAGGACATATAAGATGAAAATAACGCTCCTGACGATTTGTTAATTAATGAAGATGATGAATGCAAAAGCAAACAAAGTTTTGACAAATCGGCAAAAAAGAGGGAGGCTGATAAAAAGTTGAAAC
The DNA here is from genome assembly GCA_016490735.1 of Pachyseris speciosa. Taxonomy (NCBI): domain Eukaryota; kingdom Metazoa; phylum Cnidaria; class Anthozoa; order Scleractinia; family Pachyseridae; genus Pachyseris; species Pachyseris speciosa. The sequence goes on from JAEMWC010000005.1 coordinate 337,298, forward strand.
CTCAACCACCAAATTATTTTATTTGAAGTTTTGTCGCAAAGTTATATTGGCATGTCAGCCAAGACAGAGAACAAGCTTGTCAAAACGGTTATGGATGCGGCGGTTCTTACCGGCATAGTTGCTGGCATTGGTTGGACCGCTAAAAAGGTTTTGAAAGAAGATTTCACAAATGACCCCAGTAGCAGCGTGATGAACTTCGCAAAATTTACTGTAGCCGTGGCGAGCGCTATCGCGGCCAAACAATATCTTGAGGACCAGAAAATCATTCCCGACAACAATTGAACCAGTTGCGCTGGGTGATTTAAAAAATAGGCTCTTGGTATAAGAGATGGCAACCGTCGCAATCGTTGTTGGCGGTGCGATCCTCAATGCTGCAACATTTATCGGAGGCAATTATTTTGCAAAGGCGCTTGGCGCAGTGACGACGCTGCGCTCGGTGAAAAAAAAGCGCCACGACAAGGCTCTCGAGGATTACCAGGCGGCTTACGCAAAATACAACCGCCAGCGCACCCAGCTCCTTGACTGGATCCAAACAAACGAGAAAATCAAAGCGCAGGCAAAGCAGAACTTCACCAACACCGACTACGCTTTCAAACTTTACAACCAGGCCCATCCCAACCGGCTTATGGCTCCGCTAAAAGAAACCAAGTTCTCCGATTTCTACCAGCCTAGCGAACAGCAAAAAAGGGGCGAGCTGATTTTTTTGGGCGCCGGGTCTCTCGCTTTGGGCTACGCTGCTTTTCGTTACATTTGAAGATTGATGTACGTTAATATATGGACCCCCAACCCGCGAAGTGCAATTGCACCCAAACAAAAATGAATCTTATGGAAGGTATTAAACAACTACCTCCAGAGCTGAATGAAAAAATTAGCTTTGAGTTGATCAAAGCAAAAGTCAATAATCGTAACAAAATGGGCTTTGAAAAAGTTCATAAAGAACTTTTGGAAAAAATTGAAAAGTATACATTAGACGTTATTATCCGGAAAGGATAAAAAATATTTTTAATTACTCCGTTGTTCGTAATGAAGGAGATTTTAAAAAAATTAATTGATAAAATCTTTCCTAATATGGTTTATCCTGATAAAAATAGTTTTGAAGTTTTATCTCAGGCTTTAGTTGAAAATTCTAATCTAATGGAAGAAATTGAACACAAGGTCGAAGAAATGTAAAAAGAAACTGGCAAAAATAAAAGGGATTTTGCAGTTAATTTATTATTTAAAGATGAATCTATTGCAGATAAAATAACTATAGCAATAAAGCCCTACTTTAAAAGTGAAGAAGAACAGAAAAAAATGCTTGAAAAACCCAATTTTTACTATGAAGAAGTTTTAGTTACGGGGTGATGGTAAAATAAGACCTCATTTGAAAATTTCATCGCATGCTAAAATATGGATGCCAAACTCGCGAAGATTTATTACAGCCCAGGTGGCTATTGGAAAGGAATCGCTGCGATTAAAAAACTGGCTGAAGCTGCAAAGGTATCCGAGAATGCTGCAAAAAAAAATGGCTCATTAGGCAGGCGCTTTGGCAGATCTATCTTCCGGCGCCGCGCCGAATTCCTCGGCCGAAGTTCGATGTTTTTACTCCCAACAAGGTGCACCAAGCTGACCTTCTTTTTTTGACGCATGACAAACTTCCCCGCGGGCGCAAGGTGTACAAGTACGCGCTGACACTTGTCGATGTTGCCAGCCGATACAAAGAGGCCGAACCTTTGACCTCAAAAAACTCTGACGAGGTCGCCGCGGGTTTCGCAAAATTTACAGACGATCGCCTCTGAAATGGCCGGAAATGCTTCAGGTGGATCCAGGGCGTGAATTTATGGGGAATTTATGAGGTCACAAAAGAAATGGAAAACCACAAAGTATATATCAGACATGGGCAACCCGAAATTCATCGCGACCAGGCCATTGTCGAACGTTTCAACCGCACGCTGGCGGAGCGATTGTTTGGTTATCAGTACGCTGTGGAAATGCGTTTGCGGGAAGGACAGCGTTCCGTCGCGTGGGTGAAACGGCTTCCAGAGGTTGTTGAAGCCTTGAACAACGAGGTAACAAGCCTCACTGGAAAGAAACCGGCGGTCGCAATCAAAGAAAAGGCGGTTGTTTCCAAAACTTCAACGACCTATCAAAGACTTGTTGGAAACCGCGAAAAGCAGCTTCCCCTTGTTGTCAACGTCCGCTATCTTTACCAACCCGGCGAGCTGGAGGGCGGCAAAAAAAGAGCCACAGACCCTGTCTGGTCTTTGAAAGTCTTCAAGATTGAAAGAACTGTCGTGAAACCTGACACGCTTGTTTTGTATTATTTGTATGACGGGCCCCAACGCAGCTTCGTGCGCGAAGAGCTGTTGTTGTTCCGCCAAACACCGAGCTATCTCCCGAAAAGCTCGTCTAACCACTTATCGAGTCTTTCCAACTCTTCTTCACTGGGCATTGGTGGGGGCTGGTTGCATTCAAAAAGACCATCAAACCATTCATCAAGTTCTTTTATTTCTTCAGCGGTCGGCAAAGGATTGTAACCAAAAGCGTTTGTGTTGATACCATCCTCATCTATCCATCGTTTTGTGTCAAATGCAGACAAAGACGTCTTGTTAACATCCATCCCAAAGATGTTGTGCTTTTCGCTTCGTAGAATGTTCATTCCATGCGTAAGCTGCTTCTTGGCTAACAATGTTTCTTTGTACTGATCGTGCCTGATTTCTTTTTTAACCACGTTCTTTTTTACACCTTTGGCCTTTTTCATGTCTTTTCGTTGGCCATCATAACAGAATACATCTTTGGCCGCAAACCGACATACTCTGCGATCGGGGCGCCCGCGCAATCATCTTTCATTTTCCCCAAAACCTTTTTGTTGGTTTGTGAATGCAGCGGGTGGGTTTTTGGGTAGTCGCTTGTGTCAAAGAGATTTTGGCCGAGGCAGCCTCCGGGCCCCATGTCCTTGTAAATGTCCTCTGTTTGTAACAGAACCATGAAGCTGTCGGTATCTGTGTACAACAATTCACATCTGTTTCCATACTGCTTCTTCAGGACATTGTAGTAGAAGTAATCCATCAAAATCTTACCGTTTTCCAGGATTGTCGCACCTGTGTAGACTGGTTTGTTAAGACATAGCTTGCTTTTGCGCATGCATATCCCAGCAAGATCGTTTGCGAAAAACTCGTGACGTGCGGCTGCGCAAGTTTTCCATCGTTTTCCCGAATACAGAGTTGTTCATAAGTTTGTAAAAGTCCTTTTCGAATGTGTTTTTGGCCTTCTTTCTGAACTTTGTGTTCATAGTGATGTATGGCTCCATCCATTTCTTTTGTTCGAACTCCAGCATTCTGTGGACTTTCTTCAGCCGCATACCCTGTTTCAGATAGAACTGGAGGTTTCGGTAGTGTACAACGTAGTTATTTTTGTCTTGTAGCGTCAACAAAAGCTTCTGGCAATCTGGAGGGTTTAAATTTAGATCGTTTATCATTTTCTTTTGGTATGGGGACATCCATTCTTTTTTTACGGCCTTTTTCTCAGGTGCAAGAGGATAGCCATTGTGCTCTTCGTGGAGTTCTCGGGGGTATTCGAGGTCGACTTCAAGGAAATAACCTTTTTGCCGTCTTCCGGAATCTCCAGAATTTCTTCCTCTGAGGGAACCCAAGAATTCCATTTGAATTTTCCCACTGGAAGGGCTTTGCTCATTGCCCATCCATAAAGGTTGTTTGCATCATAGTACATGATATAGGTTGTTGGTTTGCTGTCATCATAACCTGGCACCAGTGGGTTGTTTTCTTTGGCGTACCTCTTGCTTACCATTGAAATGCCTCCCCGCATCCCCCGCTCTATGAACAGATGCATGTCCACGCCTGTCAGGAGTTCCAGCTTAACTCCTGTCTTTTTTAGGAGCGCGTCCCACGACAGGCCTAGGGATGTGTAATAGTGGGCTGGATCCAACCCATACTGCTTTTGGCATAGATCACGGAAATTTTCAAATACATCAGCCAGAAGAGCGACGTCAGTTTTCACGTACAAGTCGTGATAGTCGCCGAGGGTTTTGCAACCGAACGTTTCCCAAACTTTTTGTGCATGGACCTAGACATTGATAAAAAAAAAAAGGCGGTCTCGCTAAAACACATGCGGAATCAGTGAAAACACTAAACGATTTCTGCGTTCAATTTGATCTACTAGACGCATGGAGAATATTGAATCCGGACACCCGCAGATATACTTGGCGGCGCAAACTGCCAGACATCCACTGCCGTTTAGACTTCTTCCTTGTTACTGAAAGCCTAATGTGCAACATTACGTCCGCTAATATATCAATTGGATATAAAACAGATCACTCCCTAATAGAAATCACAGTCGCTACCCACTCGAATATGAGAGGCCCTGGTTTCTGGAAACTCAACACTTCGCTCCTAACAGAAATGGATTATATAAACCAAATACGAGCTGTAATTAAAGACACACAGGAAGAATACCAAAATGATAGTTTCGTCAATGATGCTCTTATGTGGGAAATGGTAAAGCTAAATATAAGAAAACAGTCTCTACGATACTCAACTGTAAAAAAAGCAAAAATATCACGACGTGAAGAAGAACTTGAGAAAGAAATCAATAACCTGCAATGTTTTATCGAATCCAATAACTTGAAGGAAAAAGATAAGAAAGATACCTTAAACGCTCTAGACACCAAAAAATTAGAACTGGAGAAAATAATTGAATATCGAACGAAAGGCTCAATTTTGAGAGCAAGATGCAGATGGCATAATGAAGGTGAAAAAAATACAAAATACTTTCTTAATCTAGAGAAACGGCATTACAACCAAGGAGCAATAATCCAATTAAAACTAGGAAACGAAAATTTCGTCACCACAGACAAAGAAATTTTAAGTGAATGCAAGACTTTCTATAAAACTCTTTACAGCTCTAACAACGACTCTCAAAATGAAAGAGCCGATAACGCTTTTTTTTTAAAACGCAAATGGAGAAAAAATTAAACCAGACAGAACAGGATAGTTGTGAAGGGCTACTAACCAAAACAGAATGTCTTGAAGCACTTAAAAATATGGAATGTAACAAGACTCCTGGCTCTGACGGACTGCCTGCAGAATTTTACAAAGTCTTTTGGAACGACATCGCTGACCTTTTCTTAAAGTCTTTAAACTATGCCTATCAAACAGGACAGCTGTCAGTGACTCAAAGACGAGGTATCATCAAACTAATACCAAAGAAAGATGCTGATCCCTGCCTTATCAAAAACTGGCGTCCTATATCTTTACTAAATAGCGATTATAAAATACCAGCCAAGGCGATTGCTAACCGTTTCAAACAGGTTCTCCCAAACCTTATTGACAATGATCAAACTGGCTTTCTAAAAGGTAGATTCATTGGAGAAAACATTCGTCTTATCGATAGTATTATAAAGTATACGGCCACAAAAAACATTCCTGGTCTTCTACTTTTTCTTGACTTTGAAAAGCTTTTGACACAGTAGAGTTGTCCTTCTTAAATAAAACCCTACATCATTATAATTTCGGTCCATCTGCCATTCAGTGGATTAAACCCTTTTACCACAATACAGAAAGCTGCATCTTAAACAACGGTTGGTCTAGTGATTTCTTTAAACTTGAAAGGGGGGTTAGACAAGGGTGCCCCCTTTCTGCGTACCTCTTCATTATTTGCGTCGAAATACTAGCTGAAACAGTGAGGAAAAATAAAAATATCAAGGGTAAACAATTGAAGGACAAGAAATCAAAATTAGCCAATATACGCAGATGACACTACACTTATTTTGGACGGCTCGAGTGTCTCCTTCACAACTGCCCTACAGACATTAAACCTTTTTAGCGAAACTTCTGGTCTCCGTTTAAACAACAGGAAAACGGAAGCTCTGTGGGTCGGTGCAAACATTGGAAAGGAAGAAAATCTCAACCCGGAAAAAGGTTTTAAATGGGTAAAAGACAAAGTTAGAGCTTTAGGGATATGGCTGTCGACCAACCCCGAAACTACTATAGAGGCTAACTATAGCGAAAAACTAACTAAGGTAAGAAATAGCTTAAGCTGCTGGGAATTGCGCCGTCTAACCTTACTGGGTAAAATTGCCGTACTTAAAAGCCTTATTGCCTCCCAATTCCAACTTGTTTATGTTTTGTCACCTTTGCCAACAAACCACAGCGCTATAGAAGAGATTAATAGTATGTTCTTCAACTTCCTATGGGATGGTAAAGGTGACAAAATAAAGCGCGATATTATGATTAGCGACTACAGCAATGGAGGGCTAAGAATGATTGACATTAAACTATTAAACAAAGCTCTCAAGTCAAGTTGGATAACAAAATATTTAGACTCAGAAAATCATGGAAAATGGAAACTTTTTTTGATTTGGAATTACAACGTTTTGGTGGTGAGGACGTTTTTCGAGGCAACCTTAGCAAAGAAGATTTATCAAAATACTTCAAAATATCGGATACCTTTATTTCAGAAATACTACGAATCTGTACGGACATTAAATATGAGGCTAACTTTTTCTCCATTGAGCAGCTAAAAGCGCAAAATCTCTGGCAAAACTCTCTTATACGAGTCGGAAACAAACCCATACACTATAGATCATGGTCTTCAAAAGGAGTTAGAAACGTGGGTCATCTGATGAAAGATACGAGGAATTTTTTATCTTTTTTAGACTTTACAGAACGTTTCAATATCAAAACAAATTTTCTTACTTTCCAAGGAGTGATATCAGCGATTAAACCCTTATGGAAAAGCAACAAAGAAACCCTACACAGTGTTACCACCAACTACGAAACTTTCACTGATACTTTTTTAAAGACTAGACAACAAAACAGACTAGCATATAAAATTCTCGTTGGCAAAAAGCAGAAAAACCGATCGAAGCTCAAAGAAAATGGGTCGCGGACTGCAAACTCGAAACCCAAGAAAACATTGATTGGGACACAGTGTACCGATCATCTTTTCTGTGTACAAAGATCTCAAAACTAATTGTCTTCCAATTTAAGCTACTACACAGGAGATTAGCGACTAATAGTTTTTTAACAAAAATAAACCTACAGGATAATGAGCAGTACACTTTTTGTCAAAATGATACGGAGTCTCTGATTCACCTCTTCTGGACTTGTAACGTATCCACTCTTTTCTGGCAAGATTTTAAGCAATGGGCAGTTAATCGTGGAGAGCTTTCAAATACTATTAATCTAACGGCATATCTAGTATTAGGATTGAATCCAAACAAGAACAAGAGAGTAGACTTCTACTTTTTGATCGCCAGATTTTTTCTCTGGGTATGCAAAACACGTAATACTTCCCCAAAATAGAAAATTTCTCTCTCTTCCTCTCACATTACGATACACCGAAATCCAACAGTTAATTAGTACTACATTGGCAAAACCATGCACATCTTTCCTTTTTTTTTTCTCTTTCATTTCATCATCAACTGTTTCCTTTTCTTTTTTTAGCAATCGTTTAAAAATGGAAAGGTAATGTAATGTAATGTTTTTTTTAATGCTATGTACCGTAACTTAGTGCATCGTAATGTTGTGAAGTTATGTAATTGACTATAAATTAAATAAATAAATAAATAAATAAATAATAATAATAATAATAATAATAAAACTTTTGTGCATGTCTGTAATCTTCGTCTGTGATGTGCTCACCGGAAAGGTGGCTGAAGAAACGTTCTTTGGCAGGAAGACTTGTTTCGTTGAATCTTTGGCAGGAAGACTTGTTTCGTTGAATCTTTCCATGAATCCATGTACTCGTAGGGGTAAATTCCCTTTTTGCATAACAGATCAAATTTCGCTGATTCGGGGCAAAGCCTTTTCGTTATTTTCAGCGCCTCTTTCGGTGTGGCTTTCACCAGTACGTCAAGGCTGGCAAGTAGGAATCGGTTGCTATCTATAAAACGCAGGTTGCCAAGAGAAAACGAAATGTATTTTTCAATATTTTTGGCAATGCAGGATATTTTACCTGTGCCTCCAATTTTAGCCAGCCCCTGCATCTGGTGGTGAGCGTCGTAGCCTTTCAAGTTATGGAACACGACGGGGATGGGGATGGTCTTGGGATTAATTCTAAGCTTTTAGTTGCACGCGTCGTGGGCGGCGCCGCGGAATTTGCCTGTGATGTGGCAGTGATCTTTCACAGCGTCTCTGTATTTTTGGCGGATAAGCGGTTCATCGCAGAAAAAAACATTTTTTTTTGATTTTGTTTAATCCATTTATCAATGTCTTTTATTGGTTTTCTTTGCGCATGGGGGCCTTCAAATTTAATTTTTCTCAAACCATTGTAAAAGCAGCCCCGATGGCTTTGGCCGCAGTACTTTCCTGTATTGTAGTCACACACAGACCATGAATCCAAAAATTCTGGTTTCACAAGGCTTTCGTTGCCAATATGGCAGTTTTGGGCTTTTTTGAATCTTTGCTTGTCAAATTCTGTCATTCGGATCGGAACCGGTGTTTCTAAGCTTTCGCGAAGTTTCTTTTCCAAGCTAACAACATAATCTAGAAACACTTCCACTGCATTTTTGTCCCCATCACATCCTTGTCTGTATTTCTTGACTGTGCAGCTTTGCTCGCCGCTTTTGGCACATGTTACCGCGAAACCACAAGCTGTGTGTTTGTTTATTTTTTCTGTGCAAGCGGTTCGTTCGCGTTGTTCTACGGGGATGTTTTCAATCAAAGCTTCAAAGTCGGCGTAAATGATGTAGGGCGCTTTCATTTGGTTGCTGTAATTTTGGTATTCCAGTTTGTTTTTGCCTTCTTCGGGCATTACAATTCTTGTGGGTGTTCTCGTGATACCGTTGCAGTGTTTTATGTGGTCGACGAGAATCTTTCTGTTGTGAAGCCAATTAGGCACATAACGCAAAAATGTTTTTTGTCTTTGTGTTTGGTTTGGTCATAAAGCAAAGATGAAAGCCTCTTTACAAAGCAGTAGTGTTGTTTTTCGTCTTGCTGGAGAAGCAACAGGTTGATTCTTGGAATTTTTTTGTCTTGTTTGCTTATTCTAAGAGAAGTCACCTCGTCTTTCTCCCAGCCAAACACATTAAGTGCAAGGTTTGGATTTTGTTTTTCGAGTTTGCAAAGTTGTTTAATCGGGGCTGGAAAAACAATGCCATCCCAGTTCAGCCCGTCTTCTTTGGGATATTTGCTTGGTCTTTGTGCATCTTGTACTACTGGAAACCTTGCAGCTTTCAAAGCCCATTTCAAGCATTCGTTATCTCGGTTTTTCACATTTATCATTGCCTTTTTGCTGGCCAGTTTTTTGGGTGTGCGAATGTAAGTGCCGCCTCTCAAAGGATTATATTTTGCAACGTTGACATAGGCAATTGTGATTTTATCAATGAACCATCCTGATCCTTGTTCTGACCAATTGTCTATTTGCCCAAGAATGTAATCATTAAAATTGTCAAATGAAATGTCAAAATCTTCTTCGAGGTTTTCTTTTGTCAAAACTTGGGGCTCTTTATCATAAAAGTAAATTCTTTGTGTTTCTTCTCTCATTTCCCCATTTTCGTCTGGCCTTTCCCTTTTAAAATGCACTTCCAACCCAAACTGTGCTTTTATGCTGCCTATTTTATTAGTTTCACTTTTCACAACATCAAAGGCTTTGCCGCGCATTGTGTTTTGTGCAAAATTTACAAAGCTCTGCCTGTCTGGATTAACAGGATCAACATCTAACCTCTAAACATCCATCCAACCATCAAAATTTGTTTGTGAAACTTGAAACTCATCCCAAACAGGGGCTTGGGCGGGCGCCCCGGGGTTACGTTTCCCCCCGCCTCGGGGTTTACCCCCGCAGCCACGTCATTTCCGTAAAACTCGGCAAGCACTTCATCAGCAAATTGTGCTGCGGCCATCTTGGCGTATATAATGTGTGCACTTTTCTTCAATAGGCGAGACGTGGTAGCGCAAAATTTATTTTAAATGCAGTGCTGGTTAAAACTGGTTAAAACCGGTTTGTTTACACACACATGTTAAATGGGGGTTCTGGCCGCAGTAAACACAAAAAACACATAGCAAACAAAGCCGAGGAGCTAGCGACGAGGCTTTGTTTGCTATGTGTTTTTTGTGTTTACTGCGGCCAGAACCCCCATTTAACATGTGTGTGTAAACAAAAACAAACAAAGCCGAGGAGCTAGCGACGAGGCTTTGTTTGCTATGTGTTTTTTGTGTGCAGCTGCGCCAGAACCCCCATTTAACATGTGTGTACATATGTGTTTGAAAGTTTGTATCTGTTGTCACTTTCTATTTCAGACTGTTATCTGTCATCACCTTTTCCAAAAGACAACTAAATTTCGTGTATTAAATTTTGGGTGACCGCTTAATAGGGCAAAGACAAGAGAAAAACATCACGAGGACAATGAAAAGGTGGTCGCGACCGCTTATAGATCAGATAGAGGTGTCTTCTTAATGGGGTTTTATTTACAGTATTTTAATGACAATAATTTCGGGACTGATAACTGGCTACTTTACTGGGTATGGCCTGTTAATAGATGTTCGACTGTAGTTGTCCTCCCCAGAACGATGGAAAAGAAACAATGCTTTAAAAGGTGTTTTTTAAAAATGATATGGATACCAGCCTTAGCTTTGAGCTTAATGTTCTAACCTGTTTAAATAAGCTTTGCCGGCTTACTTTATTGTTATCGAGATTAGAATTCCTCCCTCAAGGTTAGTTGCCTTCGTAATTCTTAATAAATGTTTTTTACCAGTCTGGCGTTATAGGCGAGAAAAACAGAGACAAAAGGCTTGAATGCATCAATTGTAGCTATGTGTAAGTCAGCTATTGTGTAAGTCAGTCTTCCATAAAATGTTTCTTTCGAACAAAAAAGACCAAACATGAAAATCATTAGCAAAGATATGCCTGTTCATCTCTTGGCTTACTAAATTATTCATGACTGACAAAGACCGACAAACAGGGTGCATTTTGTCTAAGAGGGATGAATCTGCGTTACTCTTTTGCTATTACCGAACGAGAAAGCTTTGCCAGGTTCTCAGTAGTTGTGAAAAGAACCACCTAACCGCCGACGGACAGCAGTCATGTAAATTTGTCTTTAAATACATGTCCACTCGCATAATCTCGCTCATTTATTTTAATTAACATCACGTCTCATCTCAGCGAAGATAAATCCTACTAAACGATCAGAAGTCAGTGTAAACCTGACGTGTCAAAGGAAATTTTACTGCTGATTAATCGGATCGGGAGATGGTGTTGGAAGCAATCTACCAGCATCTTCCATTGTGTTATAATGGAGTTGTCAGTTCGGCACCAAGTACCTTGCTTCGGTGAAACAACCGCTTGCCGGGGCTAAACCGCGCCAAAAATGAGGACCGAATTGTGATTAAAAAAAAAAAAAAAACTAGAGTTTTCTGATAGGAAATGCCAACTCGAATTTTTATAGCATACGAGGAGCAATTCCTTTCTCTCGCTCTCACGGGGTACATACGTCGATAAAAGGTAGTGAAATTAAACAAGGCCAGCTCTCATTTTCCGAATGAATCATTATTATCTCGAAAATTCGGCTAACGAAATCTCGTCCCTAAAACTTTCTGCGGATGAATTTTAAGCTTGATTTCTTCTAACAGATCAGTCAGGGTTACCTTACACAAATATTCCTGAAAATCGGAATATAAAATGAACAAAACCTTGTTTGTGTTTCTAGCAGTGTGCGCAGAAGTCCTTGCTGGGATTCCCAGACTTACCTGATGTTGCTAGGACGACAGCCAAGAATACAACGGCGACGAAGACTTGAGCGTGCTTCATCTTAGCGAGGTACAGACGGTTCAGTGGAACTGATGGTAATAAAACCGTGCGCTGGGATCTTCGCATTGCCGCTCTGATTTTCGCACAGACCGAAAATGGGAAATTCGTCTGTGAGCCCTATTATTTCCTCGAACATCCCTATATTTTTTGTGTCGTCAAGGCTTTCTTTTGTTTACATCCCTTCTTTTCTTTTCCGTCGACTGTATTTTCAACAAGAGTCATCGTAGAGTCAAGATAAAAACATTGCGCGCCGGTGGTGTTGTTCAAGTTTTGAATGGGCCATTTTCAGCTGGTCAGTGACGTGGTACAAAAACGCCATGCTGGGACGAAAGCAACTCATTGGCACAAGAGAGTCTACCGCGTCGAGTTTGGTCAGCCATAACTGATGCAAACGAAACGGTCCTTTCGTTAGTCACTGAAAGTTTTACATGACGAACCACAGACAATTACGGCATTTGTGCAGGAAAATGTGTTTTGTGGCACAAAAAGATTCCGATAAATCACAGCAATACAGAGGAATAAATCGATGTCCATTTGAATGATTTATATTGTGACTTCCAATAAGATCGCATAGAGAGTGCGCGATGCCTTTTGGTTGAGCATTGGTCACTGAACAGAGGTATTTTGATGTAAAAATTGTTGGCCTATATAACGATAAAATTCACGTTGACTGTACCCTTAGGCCACGGGGAAAGGTGATAATATAAAGCCAATCATATATACTTCGCGTTTTGTGCAAAACGGCAAGAAGAGAAAAAAATCGATCCTTTAATCAAAGAAATGTACAGAAGACACTACGTGCCAACATGTAAGCGACATTTTTGGTGATCCTTAAAAATCGATGGTCTAAGCCAAATTCAATCCGGCCAACCCTAATTAAGATGTTCACTTGCTACGGAGTCGGAGTCGTTGTCGGAGTCGTAAGAGCGTTTATGACCCTGGCCAATGAAATTCGAAAATCGAAGTGGTTAGGGGAGTCGAAAGCTCGACGAAATCGGAGTCGGAAGAATCAGAATGTTTCTTCCGATTCCGCTTAATGACTCCGTTGCTTGTGATCCAGTGAAAACTAGATTGTCGAAGTCGTAAACAGAAGCGCAAGAACCAATCAATCAAAATTCTTGTTCGTCACGATCTCTGATTGCAGATTGATACCAAATAGTGCTTGTGACTCCGACAATATAGTTTTCACTAGATCATAAGCGATGGAGCCATAACAGAATCAGTTAGAGTTTGTTTGGCCTTAGATGAAAATTTTAACGCCTTTCACTGTAAACAGCGACGGGACAATACATAATACAGACAACCAAAACTATTTGTTATCTGTGGCCACGGATGACGAGGAGGAAACTGTTTGTAACTTGAAAGACTTAGATTAACTTTTTCAAGTTTCGTCTGGTAAAAATCGCCATTAAACATAAAAGAGTACATACTGGTTTCTTTTCCGTCCAAGAAGTAATTTGCAACTCAACTCCCGTTTCTTTCAGGTTGGTTAGCTCCTGGACACGCAAATTTCAAAATTCAATGCTATTTCTATATTTCTTTAGACTTACCACCTGATGCAAAGCCAGCCAAGAATATGGTGGTAAAGAAGATTCGAGCGGGCTTCATGTTGGTGGGACCTGGCTGGAACGAGTGATCTATCGAGAGCAAGTCGTGTGAATTCCTTGTTGAAACTGCTGGGAGCTGAGTTCTCTAAAGTAAAGAGCTGTGATTTGAATATAAAAGAGGGGCAAATGCAAAAGAGCTTTTCAGCCGCCAATAGAAATGGCGCCATTATCATTAGTTTGGAACCCATGCTGGGAGCCTTAAGCAAGTACAAAGGGGCAGTATAAAGTCTATCAGTTTAACAATAATTTGTTTTTCAACCACACAATCCGGGCGCCATACAAGTGGATCCAAAATTTAAGAATTTCCTGTGAAAAATGTTTTGCTCTTCCATTCTATCAGTTGAAAATTCACCTTTCGGAGTATCTTTTAAGTAGTTCTTGATTTTGATGCCATTTAGACGAATTAAGAAGATGAAGTTGTTTTGCTCAAAATGAAGAAACCAACTGAATGTGAAATCTCGAGCCGCAGAAAGCGCGCGAAAAATTAAGCCTCGTTTTGGTTTGGGTGTGGTGTCCTACACCTGGCTTGAGCCTGCGATCCAATCGAAAACCAGCACCTGCTCAGCGGTCAAATTAAAAAAAAGCTGACCTCGATAAGGTCTTAACTTGAGCCCGCGATATGGTCACGTACTACTGGTCAGAAGATACGTTGTTTTGACAGGTGTCAATTGGCCATAACATTGACGCCCAATATCAAAAGATGTACACAAAACGCGGGCTACAACACACAATTAATGGGACATTTCACATCGCATACATGGAAGGGCGTACGTACGGCGTACGTACGACGTATGTATGGTGGCCAAAACCAAATTTTCTCGAATACATGGGTTACCATATTTTCTTAACAATAGTGCTCCGCTAAAAAGTAAGCACTTCATGCCATTAGCAAACTTTGACTATCTAGCCCATGCTAGCCAATCAAAATCAGGGAAAATTCAGTCTTAAGTAAGCAGGTCGTCAGGTCCAGATTGAAAACAAACATGGACGAAATTAATTGGTCCAGTGACAAACGTTTGACAACCTTTGAATTAGAAAGCCGTGAAATGAAAGGCAAATATACAGCTGTTGAAGTTGAAAATATGATGAATCAAACGACAAGAAGTGTATGTGCTCTTGTATTTGAAATCGCTCGCCCGATTACTCCCTGAATTATACTCCACTCTGTCCTATGGCCATAACGAATAAGGATAAATGACGATAACAATAATGATAATGACAATCATAATAACGAAGTTTTATTCAACAGTTCCAAGAGGTGGCTCTTCTCTGTTAAAATTACAATTACATTATTTAAGAGATGAAAAAATGAAAGGAAATTTAAGAAAAAAGGAAATTTAAGGAAATTTAAGAAAAAAGCCAAGTAGGAAGTGAGAAAACAATTTGTTGAGACAACAATAACAACAACAACAACAACAATAATAATAATAATAATTATGAGAAGATAATAATAATAATAATAATAATAATAAATAATAATAATAATAATAATAATAGCAAATGTAATGATAGCAAGTTAACCGAACCGAAAGTAGTCTCACAAAGGTACGGTTTTAAAATCCAGTTGAAAATTTCTGATGAATGTCGGTAAACTGTTAAATAACTTATATGCATTATCTTGGAATTTCGGTACAACCAGTCTATTTGATATGCTCGATCTCAATTGCTGCTTAAAGTAAAGGTGCGAAAAGATCTGTGTTGAGTATATGCGGCTGGACAGTGGAGCATACAGTGGAGCAAAAATTAAATAAAACGATGATATGCGAAACCCTCCATCTTGATCGACACAGTCTTTACTCAGTGGAAAATACAAGAAGTAAAACACTGCACTTTAATTTGAGTTAATTGCCATCCACGTGATATCTGGTTTTGGGGACCGGAAGCACTGTTTCTATTAACATTTTAGATAGTTCTCAGTGCGGTGTTTAAAGGAAACCCGTTCAGTTAAATGCTTGTTTAAGTCTTCGTTTCTAAATCGTTGCGTTATAGGATGCTAGCAAGCTTGCGATCATCATCACTGTAAAACGTTGCAGTCAGTTTGGTATCAGCATTCTGAGTAACGATGACGCCAACAATCTCTTATTCCTCTCGTTTATTTATTAAAATTCATGGCAACTTATACTACTAATGAGAAAAAAAAAGAACGAAAGAAAGAAAGGAGCCAATGGAGTTGCACAAAAGAGCCAGAGACCCCATACAAGGCGCAACACCATAAATACTATTTACATGAAGTAATATAAACATCATATTCTAAATACAATTAAAAATGCAAAACGTTCAAGCGCAATGTGACAAATCGACTAGACCTGACAGTTCCATCGCCAGGCTAAAAATTATCAGGCCGGCCCAGAAACCCTACGACACCACGCCTAAATGAGTGTGCATTGTGACTAAGGCAAACCTCGTACGGTAGACTGTTCCAACTATCCACAATTCAAAACTGGTAGTTCTAGCAAAGTTTTTCCTTAATTTCAAAGACTCAAAACTCCGAAAGGTATAACGATCGTCAAGACAATAGAAAAATTTAGGAAACTATTAAAATCTACATTAAAATAACCATTCAACACTTTATACAAAAAAGTAACATCAGCTATAAAGCGTTGTTTCTCAAGAGACACTTGTTACTGAAAGCGGCTTATACAAGAAGCGAAGATGACATCCAAGGCTGGATGCAAATAATACAATACAGTCATAAATCAGTATTTTCCAACCGTCTATCACGTGAACGCCTGTGGTTTTCAAAAGAGACTGAGTTCTTGAGTGAGGTAGAGATGTAGAACGACTTGGAAACGACACTTGTAAAACTGTTCGAAACCTTTTGAAACCTTTGCAACTACCCACACTTTATACCAGGATGACAATTCCGAAGTCAAACCAAGAAGAAATACGTTCCTTCATCTCCCCTATGAAACGTATGCTATCTACATGATAAGGTTTCTACAGATGCAATAACACATTCAGTGTTTTTCTGGGGGTTGACATATGGACTGCTTTTTTTATTTTTGGTATTTCTGTCTCTTTCAGGAATTGAAAGTTTTTGGTGGGGCCTTAGCTTGACGAGTTTAAAGACAAAAATTATAGCATTCATCTATTAATATCACTAAAAGTGGTACCTATATAGCTACCTACACTCTAGGCAACACATGAAAATTATGCCGATAATTAAAAATTCGCGATCGAATATTTGATCATAAATGTTTGTTGTTTCTCCTTTAAGTTAATTTACTTATCGCCATAGAACAATATTATGGTCGAAGTTGGCGCGAAAAATATTGATTTTTATGATTCGCCTTTCCGGTTAGCAAGCGATATTTTCATTTTCGTGGCAGTGTGGGAACTCGCTTTAGGGCCTCACTTGAAATCCTCTGTTTTGCACAACAACAACAACAAACTTGGAAAAAGGTCTAAGCTATGTTATAGTTGTTAAAAACCTACAAGGTCTAAATATCGCTACTTACCAGAGACGAGAAATGAGAGGAGGAAGACGGTCACTAAAATAAAGGAGAAAGCTTGGTTGTTATTCATCATGGTTTCGACTATATGCAACGCCTGGTAAATTTGGTTCCAGCTTGAGAAGAAGGTTCTTTTTATTCGTGACAATCCGTCAATCACTACTGACGTCACTCATTTTTATTCAACCCGTACCCAAATGTTCAAAGCGGCCTGAGTTAGTTTGAATTTAGATACGCAGTCAGAATATATCGGTGTATTTAATTATTTCTGTTTTCAATTGTTATTTTATTCATTTATTTATTTATTTGAACAAATATTTTAACAGGATGTTCCCAGTTCAGCAAAGGCTGGTTTAAATTGGGTCCTGTATTTACATTAATTTAATATTACAGTAATTACAATATAAAAGACATACATATAATTACAGAAAACATTACAGTTAATTGTTAATTATGTTAAGGCAGCAAAAAAGTCATTGACTGTTGTTTAAGAAGTTTGCTAGGGCAGTTTCAAATTGGGTAGGGTCCGTGATCAATGTTATAGATTTAGGGAGGTTGTTCCAAGTCTTTGCCCCATTGTTATAAAAAGGAACCTTGAAATTTTGTGGTTCGAGCAAATGGTAATCGTAACTGGTCCCTATTTCTCAAGATATAATTGTTCACAGTCAGAGGTATGTCTAAAGTTATCTAAAAGATAATCAGGTGCAAGTTCATTAATGCACTTGTGCACAAGCATACATTTACAGTAGTCACGACCGAGTTGCAGGCTTGGCCAATGAAATGTTTTGTGCAGTTCGTTGTAATGAACCGAGCGACATTCAATATTGCAGACAGCGCGCCTATGCAATTTATCGAGATATTCCTTGCTTCCTTGACCGCAGCTGTCCGAAACCCACGAACTATAGTCGAAAAGAGGCAAAATCATAGCATGATATAACGTAATGCAAACAGAGCGAGGTAAGATCTTGCGCACTCTACACAACATACCAAGACGGGAAGAGATTTTCTTTCCCAGTGAGCTTATATGCTCTTTCCACGAGAGTGTAGGGTCCAGTTGGACACCAATATATTTAAATTTATATACTCTCTAAATAATGATGTCATGCACGCAAATAGAGAAGTCATCCGCATTTTTCAACTTTTGATGAGTACCAGTAAGCATTATCTTAGTTTTACTAAAATTAAGTAAAAGAAAGTGACTGTGAAGCCAGGTAACGATCTTAGCAAGGTCAGAAGAGAGCGCATTTTCAATTGAAGAAACTGATTTGCTAGCAAAGTATATCAACGGATGGATATTGTTCCTAAGTCGCATACACTCGCCAGCCAAATTTTAACCTCTAAATGCCTTCGCGCTCGCTTTAGCTTGCTTTTCAATTCCAATCTAGTGGGGCAATAAATCCAACAGTGTAAAATCCCAGATTCAGACAATTTTACCGTTTTAAGTATGTTTCATGACTTCAAACCCGTTTAATACTGGAAAAAACTTGCTGTTTCTACTCTGTGTTTTTGTTTGAAGACAATAAGTGTCCGTGATTTCTTTAATAAATAAATAAATGAATAAATAAATAACTTTGTTTTGACGAGGGTGACATTTAACGTCTCCTTCGCCTTTTTTTAAAAGTGTTGGGCCGGAGTTGAAGGGAGCCAAGGACTTTACTTCACTGCCCACGGACCTCAAAAAGATGACCTCAAAAATGAACACATTATTTTTTTCACGAAACATGCCTCTCAGTGAAAGTTTGATGGCTGAAGAGTGCTAATCTTGATCAGCAGTGTATGCGTCTTTTAATAATCTGACTGTACTATCCATCAGCCTACTATCAACTCCCCCACCCATCCCGGCCCCATTCTCTCAGTCTCTAATGTCGAATTCTAAGCTGATTTACTCTGGGTTTCAATTCGTCTTAAAGACTTCATAGGGATTTATTCCCGGAGAACAGGAGAGGGGAGACTGCTTTCCAGAGGACTAGAGGAAGGTTTGTAAAAATGCAAGAGCTTATGTTATTTATTTATTTATTTTTATTTATTTATTTTTTTTTTTCAACTAGATTATTTTAGATGTAGGGTTATTAAAATGCGTGTACCTTAGTGACAACCGTTCTCCTACGACATGGGAAAACGGAGTTCGAACTTCCATTTCGTTTTATCTTTTCCTATTATATTGAGATTCTATTTTCGTTTTGCGTTTTCCCATGGCTTCGGACAACAGAATTTTAATGTAATTTTTTATCGTCTCTCGTTTTCATAAGACATTGATATACTGAATTTGAACTTCGATTTTCGTTTATGGTTCCCGTTTTTATTCACCTGAACCGGAAGAATGTGAGCACTTCCTGTTGCTAACAGAAAGTCTGCTAACCACGGATGAAGTTTTGGCGGGAACAAAAGCAAGGTGCCTTAGAAGGTATCCTTGAAATTAACTCTTTGTCGGCCATTTTGTTATTGGGAAAAATAGTAGCTATGGAGACCTTCTCGAGATAATCAAGAACCGTTACCCGAATGTAAGGGGCTGTAGTTTGCGAAGTGTAGAAATGATTTGGTAGTTGTTATGGTGTTATGTGGTGTCCTTAAATAGACATTACATGGATTAAACAATACTTTCCTAGGGCAGTAGTTTATCAGAATTCAAAGAAATTAGACGTAACCGGCGCCAAGAGCGGGAAAACGCTCACAGCCTTCATTATTTTGCCAAACTGATACTTCGGCTAAGTTTGTGAATGTAACTGCATGCTTATCAAAGGACGCACTGTAAGACCCACTAAAACCAAGAGCTGACATAATCCTCACTAAAATCCATATATTTTACTTTTGTTGATCGAGTTGTAATGCTCTAATGGACTACTAGGTGCTGGAAACTAGCACGGGAACTTCAAATGTTTTTACATTGGATTGGAAAATTATACCTATATGAATTATAGCTAAAACAAATTTCGATGTCGATCAGTTTTATCTCCGTTTCCAAGGCCTAGTAAGTCAGTACATTAGTTCTAGATTCGTGGTTACTGGACCTTACTTACGGATTTATGCCTGTGATAAGCGACGTAATTTGAGTGTCAGTTTTATCCTAGCAAAAATGAAGCCTGATATCGGCATATCACAACTCAAGACGCGCTTGGCTTAATTCCTCTACAAGCTAGTGAAACCCATCGCAAACGCTGCGCATGCCAGCAATACACCACTGATTTTGTTGTCTGTACCACCATCACCACTGATTTTGTTGTCTGTATCACCATTACACCAGTCTCCTTCGCAACAACTTATTTCACATCGAGTATTATTTTTATACGCGGCAATGCATACCGGGATGGTGTCATTCTTGCATTCGTATACCTTTTCGCAAAACTTGGTGAACGTTTTGAAGAAAACGCTTTCGTGATAGACTTTATGGCATTTTTGGTTATGTTCCCTGGGACACTCTACTTCCTCCATGTTGTTATGACAATCTTCCCACGATATACCGCTGTAGCACTTGAGGCATTTAAGGCCCGTAATCATCAAGAGAAACATGCATAATTGTGTCAATAACAAAATGTTATTGTTCAAAAGATATTGTCTCCTAACAGCCCTTATTTGTTGGCTGTTTCAGGTCCAAACTGTCCGACTTGACATTTCCGGCTACGAACACTTGTAATCGGAGAAGCTAAATCAGACAGTTAAACAGCAAATAAAAATTAAGCACTTCATGCCATTAGTAAACTTTGACTATCTAGCTCATGCTAGCCAATCAAAATCAGGGAAAATTTCTTAATAAGCAGGTTAACAGGTCCAGATTGAAAAACAAACATGGACGAAATTAACTGGTCCAGTGACAAACGTTTGACAACTTTGACTTAGATAGCGGTGAAATGAAAGACAACTATATAGCTGTTGAAGTTGAAAATATCATGAATCAATCGATAAGAAGTGTATGTGCTCTTGTATTTGAAATCGCTCGCCCGATTACTCCCTGAATTATACTCCACTCTGTCCTATGGCCATTACGAATAAGGATAAATGACGATAACAATAATGATAATGACAATCATAATAACGAAGTTTTATTTAACAGTTCCAAGAGGTGGCTCTTCTCTGTTAAAATTACAATTACATTATTTAAGGGCTGAAAAAAATGAAAGGGTGCAGGAAATTTAAGAAGAAAGCCAAGTAGGAAGTGAGAAAATAATTTAATGAGACAATAATAATAGTAATAATAATAATAATAATAATAATAACAATAACAATAATAATAATAATAATAATAATAATAATAATAATAATAGCAATTGTAATGATAGCAAGTTAACCGAACCGAAGGTAGTCTCACAAAGGTTTTAAAATCCAGTCGAAAGTTTCTGATGAATATCGGTAAACTTGGAATTTCGGTACAACCAGTCTATTCGATATGCTCGATCTCAATGGCTGCTTAAATTATAGGTGCGAAAACATCTGGTGTTGAGTATATGCGGCTGGACAGTGGAGCATAGAGTGGAGCAAAAATTAAATAAAACGATGATATGCGAAACCCTACATCTTGATCAACACAGTCTTTACTCAGTGGAAAATACAAGAAGTAAAACACTGCACTTTAATTGAGTTAATTGCCATCTACGTGATATCTGGTTTTGGGGACCCGAAGCACTGTTTCTATTAACATTTTGGATAGTTCTCAGTGCGGTGTTTAAACGGAAACCCGTTCAGTAAAATGCTCGTTTAAGTCTTCGTTTCTAAATCGTTGCGTTATAGGTTGCTAGCAAGCTTGCGATCATCATCACTGTGAAAACGTTGCAGTCAGTTTGGTATCAGCAGTCTGAGTGACGATGACGCCAACAATCTTTTATTCCTCTTGTTACTGAAAGCGGCTTACACAAGAAGCGAAGATGACATCCAAGGCTGGATGCAAATAATACAATACAGTCATAAATCAGTATTTTCCAACTGTCTATCACACGGACGCCTGCGGTTTTCAAAAGAGACTGAGTTCTTGAGTGAGGTAGAGATGTAGAACGACTTGGAAACGACGCTTGTACAACTGTTTGAAACCTTTTGAAACCTTTGCAATGATCCATACTCTTTTATACTAGGAAGACAGTTCAGGATACCAAAGTCAAACCAAGAAGAAGTACGTTCCTTCATCTCCCGTATGAAACGTATGCTATCTGCATGATAAGGTTTCTAGAAGCAATAACACATTCAATGTGTTTGGGAAGGGTTGGCATATGGACTGCTTTTTTTAGACGTTTTGGTGTTCCTGTGTCTTTCAGGAATTGAAAGTTTTTGGTGGGGCCTTAGCTTGACGAGTTTAAAGACAAAAATTATAGCATTCATCTATTAATATCACAAAAAGCGGAACCTATATAGCTACCTACACTCTAGGCAACACATGAAAATTATGCCGATAATTAAAAATTCGCGATCGAATATTTGATCGTAAATGTTAGTTGTTTCTCCTTTAAGTTAATTTACTTATCGCCATAGAACAATATTATGGTCGAAGTTGGCGCAAAAAATATTGATTTTTATGATTCGCCTTTCCGGTTAGAGAGCGATATTTTTAGTTTCGTGGCAGTGTTGGAACTCGCTTTAGGGCCTCACTTGAAATCTTATGTTGCACAACAACAACAACAACAACAACAAACCTGGAAAAAAGTCTAAGCTATGTTATAGTTGTTAAAAACCTACAAGGTCTGAATATCGCCACTTAACAGAGACAAGAAATGAGAGGAGGAAGACGGTCACTATATGCAACACCTGGTAAATTTGGTTCCAGCTTGAGATGAAGGTTCTTTTTATTCGTGACAATCTGTCAATCACTACTGACGTCACTCATTTTTAGTCAACCCGTACCCAAATGTTCAAAGCGGTCTTAGTTAGTTTGAATTTAGATACGTAGTTAGAATATTTTGGTGCATTTAATTATTTCTTTTTTCAATTGTTATTTTCGATGTTGTTCCTAATTCGTGTACACTTGGCAGCCAAATTTTAACCTCTAAATGCCTTCATGATCGCTTTAGCTTGCTTTCCAAATCCAATCTAGTAGAGCAATAAACCCAACACTGTAAAATCCCAGATTCAGAGAATTTTACGGTTTTAAGTATGTTTTATGACTTCAAAGCCGTTTAATACTGGAAAAAACTTGCTGTTTCTTCTCGGTGTTCCAGTTTGAAAACAATAAGCGTCCGTGATTTCTTTAATAAATAAATAAATAAATAACTTTGTTTTGACGAGACGAGGGTGACACTTAACGTCTCCTTCGAATGTTTCTTTTTTAAGTTTTGGGCTAGAGTTGAAGAGAGCCAAGGACTTTACTTCACTGCCCACGGACCTCAAAAAGATGACCTCAAAGATGAAGACATTACTGTTTCACAACGCATGCCTCTCAGTGAAAGTTTCATGGCTGAAGAGTGCTAATCTTGATCAGCAGTGTATGCGTCTTTTAATAATCTGACTGTACTATCCATCAGCCTACTATCAACTCCCCCACCTAGCACCAGCCCCATTCTTTCAGTCTCTAATGTCGAATTCTAAGCTGATTTACACTGGGTTTCAATTCGTCTTAAGGACGTCATAGCGATTTATCCCCGGGGAACAGGAGAAGAGACACTGTTTTCCCGGAGGACAAGAGAAAAGTTTGTAAAAATGGAGGAGCTTATTTTATTTATTTATTTTTTTTTTTTTTTACAGCTAGATTATTTTAGCTGTAGGGTTATTAACATGCGTGTACCTTAATGACAACCGTTATCCTACGACATGGGAAAACGGAATTCGAACTTCCATTTCGTTTTCGCGATCGCTTCCTATTACATTGAAATATTCTATTTTCGTTTTCCCATGACTTCGGACAACAGAAGTTCAATTTAATTTTTAACGTCTTTCGTTTTCGTAATACATTGATATACTGAATTTGAACTTCGATTTTCGTTTATCGTTCCCGTTTTGTTATTCACCTGAACCGGAAAAATGTGAGCACTTCCTGTCGCTAACAGAAAGCCTGTTAACCACGGATGTTGTTTTGGCGGGAATAAAAACAAGGTGCCTTAGGAGATATCCTTGAAATGAACTCTTTGTCGGCCGTTTTGTTATTGAGAAAAATAGTAGCTATGAAGACCTTCTCGAGGTAATCAAGAACCGTTAGCCGAATGTAAGGGGCTGTAGTTTGCAAAGTGTAGAAATGATTTGGCAGTTGTCATGGTATCGTGAAAAGAACGTCCGTTACTTATTACAGTACAAGGTGCCATATCGGAGGTAACACTATGTTCCAAATCTATCATGAAAAGCCTCTATATTGAAATTGTTTCACTTTATATAGTGGGACCTAAAAACCCTTGTTTTCAGTTGTCGTATTTTCGAAAAGACTATTCTAAAAGAAAAGATTCGCTAGCCTGCAAGAAGGCTCTCCCGTTTTTTGTTGCGGCGAGAGTCATGCGAGCGGCGAAGCTGTGAGTCACAAGCAGTGCAGCCGCGAGAAGATTGAGGCGGGGAAAGGAGAGCCGGCACGCAGCCCCCCTCCTTTACAATTCCGCCCCTCGGAAGAGGACAAGTCGTCATTTGCGTTGTCTCAAATAACCAACCAATAGAATCGAACATACATAACAGGAAATGAAAGCACACACACGTCGCGATTTTTGTGCTAAGTAAGAACTATTTTTTACGACGGGCGTCGTAACTCCAACGAAAGTTGTTGATGTAGCGATCCAAAATTGCCCCGTTTTCAAATGCTGTTTCAGCGTGAAATATGGAACAGGGAAAAGTGGTAATAAAACTTCAGAAAACCTGTACCGACCTTCAAACAGAGACGGCAGCCGAGGTGAAGCTCTCAGTAGCCGAGATCATTTTATTCGAGAGCATTGGCTTAGATTCGTTAAATCCTCAAATTTTTCGCAGCGCGTGTGTAACCCATGTGGTTGCAAAATCACCCACTTGTGTAGGCTTTACTCCGACGTTCAGCAATCTCTTGGCCTGGATAAAACGGAAGAAGAGAGAGCTGATAATGTCGAACGAAGTAACAGTGTCCATGGCTGCTAATGCTTGGGCTCAATCTTTGCTTTGGTAGATTTAAGGGGTAATGCCCACTACCTTGTGGCCTTAGTGCCCTTAGAGTGGCTTCAGCTTACTTGATCGCATTAATTTGTGAATTATCCTTGTCACTCCAGCCACATCCCACAAGCTTTACGTTTTCATTGCTTGTTTTATTGATATGTGGGTACTTGAGGCTGAGCATTTAGCTATGCCATGCTGATGAGGTCTAACAACAAGGCCGAAACAGCTTTTCATGACAGCTAATGCTTGGGCTCAATCTTTGCTTTGGTAGATTTAAGGGTAATGCCGCTACCTTATGGCCTTAGTGCCCTTAGAGTGGCTTCAGCTTACTTGATCACATTATTTTGTAAAGTATCCTTGTCACTCCAGCCACATCCCACAGTCAA
>JAEMWC010000005.1:370000-415000 GCA_016490735.1 Pachyseris speciosa
ATGAAGTTGCATTAAAAGATGGGCGAACATGGAGACGCCATCAAGATGACAGAGAGATCTTGTGATCATCCATCTGTTACTCGTTCGGAAGCTACCGAAAGCACTGCATCAGAGTTAGAAGAGCCAAAGCCTTCTGTCCAGCCTGTGGAGGACCACGCTGTGAGTCCAGAGGTGACCACTACTATTGTACCTGTTACTACTGAACCTGCTGATATCCAAGGAAACAGTGAGAGACGTTATCCAACGAGGAATAGACATCCTCCTGGATATATAAGAGATTATGTTTCTAAGTGACTTTGTTTCGAGTTTGCTAAGAGTAAGTCAAAAGACTATTAAAGACTTTATTTGTTCGTTATTCGGTTTTTCATCTTAGTGGGGGAGTGTAGAATAGTCTTGTTTGTGTCAGCTATGTAACCGCTCCTCCAGTAGTTTTACGGAGAGAAAATTTAGCGACCATGTGCTTTTGTGGTTGAGTATGGATTAAACAAGTTATGGATTATTTGGTTGTGGTTTAATGGTGTGGGAATATTTCAATAAGACTGACTTGGAAAGGTCTCTAAGGTACAGCATTTGTTGAGAAGGCTCGTTTGGTGTATAAATATTCACAAGTACTGTTTTGGTTTCGTTGACAAAAGTTTCAGCGGATATATATCTCCCATAGTTATCAGCTACAATTTTGTCAATAACCACGTTCAGATTTGGTTTAAAAACAATCATTACTCTTTTACTATGAGTTGTACCATGACTAGCAATGATTTTCTCACCCAGCTCGGTTTCCCAGCTTTTTATTGGCTTTGTTGATGAGTACGTTTCCTGAAGAAAAATTATATCCGAACGCTGAAGGTGTAGGCAGCGGAAAACTTGTCTTCTTTTTCGGGAACTGTTCAGCACTCTTACATTCAAATGAAGAATGATCCTCGCAGTTGTGAACGCAATATATGCAATTGCGAAAAGAAGCCTGAAAAAAATTCAGGACTTCAACGGGGTTTGAACCCGTGACCTCGCGATAAAGTTGCGATGCTCTAACCAACTGAGCCATGAAACCACTGACGTTGGGAGCCGGTCAGTTATGGGTTCATATGTTCCCGTGAAATGTTTTCAGGCTTCTTTTCGCATTGCATAAATTGCGTTCACTACTGCGAGGATCATTCTTCATTTGATTTCATTTCTGCAGTTCATATATGATTTAATTCATCTCTCATTCACACTCATTTCTTTCACGGGAACATATGAACCCATAATTGACCTGCTTCTAAAGTCAGTGGCTTCATAGCTCAGTTGATTAGAGCATCGCACCGGTATCGCGAGGTCACGGGTTCAAACCCCGTTGAAGTCCTGAATTTTTTTTCAGGCTTCTTTTCGCAATTGCATAAATTGCGTTCACAACTGCGAGGATCATTCTTTATTTGATTTCATTTCCGCAGTTCATGTATGATTTAATTCACATATCATTCACACTCTTACATTCAGCGTCAATATTTTATACTACATATTATGTTGTACGAGTGATCATACATAGTTTCCCTCGAATATGTGAAACTGCTTGTAGTGAGGCGTGTAAGCTCAAATACTGTGGAACACTTTTGGCGTAACACCCATGAAAGTATAGCGTAAGAAAAAAAAATTACCTCTAAGATTAGGCGGCGTTGTCCGACTAAGATGCGAGAGCTTTGCTGGCTATTACGATATAGCTGCGCATGAAACGTAGAATTATACAAGATTAACCTAGGTAGCCATTAAACTACTGTATAACGGGAAATTCTGAGTCTCAACGCCGCGATAAAGAGCGCCGTTTATAATGAGACGTTCGAAATAATAGTGAGCTTTATTCTTTTCTTGCTGGGCCTTCTTGAGTACAGGATACAGTTTCCTCCTCATCTGGTCCACCCCCTTTGGGAAGTCGTCTTTATAAAGGATGTGATGTGATGCAATCTTTATCCTGAAAATACGTTAGTTTAACAATAATCGGTCTTGGTTTTGACTCTTGGTTAGCTGAAGCCGTTAGCGTAGCAATACGGTACACTCTGTCTAAATGGATTTTATTCTCTTCGCTTGTAGGCATTCTCAACTTATCTCTCACAAATTTACGTAGAACCTCCTCTGTATCGCCATTTGATTCTTTGTCTCTTTCTTCAATACCGTAGAATTTCATATAATTGTATCTTCTGCCGGCGATGTACTTCGTTCAACTGGGTTTCGACTTTTTTTAACTCGGCAGCAGTAGTTTCTTGCATGGACGAAGTTTGTGTTAACTTCTCCTTTAATTCTGTGATGTCAATCTGCGAATACTCAATGCTCTTCTTCAGTTCTTTGTTTTCATCTTCCAGTTCTTTAACTCTGGTCTTATAACTTTCCAGTTCTGGCAGTGACATGAAGAGCCTGTTTAATTTTTCTTCAGTGATTGAAAGCCTCAGAGCACTGCTGGCAGCCATGTTGGATGTCACCATGTTGGATGTCATCATCAATCTGTGAACTGCCTTCTCTTGTTCGCTTTCTTCCTTTCTCCGACTGAGACATTTTATAACTATTCAACAGAGTACTTTCCAGGTACTTTATAGTTGCATAGCCATATCTACAGCAAGAATTTACTGCTGGATCACGGAGCTTCGAAATAACGTGTCCGGCATCGATCCTTCCCTCGTCCCAGCATCTCAAGATTTACCTTATTTTTTGGCCAATTGATAGAGTTTCCATTGGTGTTGCGAGGTGTATTTAACGTCATCTTTTTGTTATAGTCTCTATGCCTCATTGTTTTCTTTATGTCTGACATCAGGAACGGAAATAACTCTTCATAATTGATTCTGTGGGACGTTAAATTTCCAGTGTGGTGGTCTATGGTTTTTGTTGGTAAATGATCGGAGATATTAGCTCTAAGCTACTTTAAAATCCGAGGGTAAATAAAGTATACGTATATATATATATATATATATATATATATATATATATATATATATATATATATATATATATATATATATATATATAGTACAGTAAGGTAGGGAGGGGATATATTAGCAACTGATTGCCTTAATTACTTAGGATCACCAGCCTATTCCCGTTTGGATGGCGATTCATTAGCGATTTCTGAGAAAATACAAACAGACAAGGTTAATTTGGGAACAGAAATCATCAACTAAGTAATTAAGTGACTGAGCCACATTTTCACTTAATTACTTAGTTGATGATTTCTGTTCCCAAATTAACCTTGTCTATATATATATATATATATATATATATATATATATATATATATATATATATATGTATGTATGTATGTATGTATGTATGTATGTATGTATGGGTAACAAAGAGAATTGAGAATTGGGAATACGGTACGTAAGGTACGGTACGGTCTGCGGTACATTTTAAAATTCCATAAGCCAGGTTTAAAACCAGCGGGAACTGGTGACCTCGTTCGCGCGGCTGTCCGGATGATCTTGACAATCATGACGTCACGACGAAAGAAGCATGGAAACGCACGAAAGTTTCCAAAATGGCATTACGGGTTATCCCGATGGAGAACCAGGACACGACTTGCGGAAGTGCCCAGGCTCCATCACTGCACAACCAGGTTTTCAAACTCTCCTTCAATTCATCTTGCCGGTACTCTCATTCCCGTCAAAACTAGGAGATAATATTTTCTTTTTCAAAAGCTTGTTTTGAGCTTGGCCCATGCAGATATGCAACTAGAAGAATCTATGCAACGTGGAGGTATAAAAGCCTTTTAATCCCCATTGACTGCCGTTACAAGTTTACGAAGGACTATGATGCTCCTAATTAAAACGTCACATGATTCCTTCAGTTAAATTGTTGAAGTAGGAAAAGTAATAATTATTATCGCTAAGATAATGAACTCTGGTAACATTCTGTCTCACTTCGTATAAAAAAAACATATAAAACATTGCTTTTTACGACAAAATTTAACAGATTATCACAAACTGTCACTAACATCTTCACGAAAGCAGCTAAAACATCTATCTTTATAGATACGATTTTTAGGTTTCATAATTGCAAAATTTAGAAGTGATCTCTGTGAGTTCTTGCCGGAATTCACGGTTCCAACGCTGATTTATGCTAATAGTACGATTTCCTGCGTCACTTGTCTATATAAAGAGCTCGTAACAGTTTACAATAAAGTGGTGACGAACAAAAACGGCGTATCAACTTCAAAGATTCAAAAATGTTTCCCTTAACCGAGTATCGAGCTACAAACGGCACGCGATTCACACAGTTTAATTCTTAGTGAGAACAAACCCTTTTTTATCTAAGGCAGTCCATTGAAGAGGGATCCCAGTGGCGACTTCCTGTTCAGGCGTTTTGGAAAAACAGCAACGATAGGGCGCATGCCACTACAACAACTCCGCTGATCTTGGCAGCTGAGCCAGCGTTGCATAGGTCACCTTCGCAGCAGTTGACGGTACACTCACTTCCTCCGACAGCTTTGGCCAGTTTACATGTGGGATTTTTATCCTTGTCGCAATAATGTTTCGTTCCACAGTACTTGGCAAAGTTTTCTATCTCTCCGTACTTGACATAAGCCTTAATGCAGCGATCGGTCATGCCCGATGGACAAGTCATTTCTTTCGATTTGCAGTCGTCCCAGGACTTCGCACTAGTGCATGTATTGCATTTCAGGCTCAACAGTGTGTAGAAATGAGAGTTGCTCTAATGAATGCTAATACTAATCTAATAATATTATTTTGGGGGGAGAGGTAAAGACGGCCCCAGATGGGTTGGGGGAAGGAACCATTGTAGCTATTTAGTTCATTTATTCCTCGAAAGGAAACACATTTATCTTACAACCCTTCAAGTCAGCAACTGCTCGCTCAGAGCGTACCTTTGTAAAGGAATAATTCAGTTTTGCTGCTGCGAATTCCCTACGTGGCTTCAACCCTGGATGGCCTTAAACTGGTAAACCGGATTTATCTCAATTTCCTACTTGAGGACTTTGCGACTGACATTCATAAACAATTGCATGAATTCTGGCCGAGTGTGAAAGAGTAGTCCCTTATTTTTCATAGGGAAAGTGTGAAAGAGTAATCTCTTATTTTTCTTAACTAGGGAAAGTAAAGCGAGCGGAATTTTAGACTTGTCAAGTCTGCTATGATGAACGTCAAGTCTGCTTTGATGAACAACGTATCCCCCAAGCATACAGTATCACTATTATAATTTTTATCTGACTGTTTAATTTATTTATTGTAATTCTTCTACACGTACGCAAATAGGCTTCATTATTTTCTTTTCGTCTTTTTTTTTTTTTTTTTGTTATTGTTACGTTATTTCGGCTATTTTAAAACTTAGTTCTTGGTTACTCTTGACATGCTTGAATTTGTTGTATTCAACAATCCGTGCACGTGGCTGCGACTGGCATGGATTGCTGTAAGTTCTGCCATGGTTTCATTTTGCTGTTACAAGAGTGCTGCTTACAAAGGAAGCGCATGGCGTTTACTGAAGCTTTAATGAAAAAATGTATATTAGCGAGTGACTAAATATTGATTACTATAGCATCCCTTTAACAAATAGATTCCATGTTGCCGTGCGTCTGTTCAGTAATAGATCACAGATGACGTCAAAATGTGGTAAAAACAAAGAGGTGGCACACGAGCCGGAGGCGAGTGTGTTACTGATGTTTTTACCACATTTGGACGTCTTCTGTGATCTATTACTGAACAGACGCACGGCAACATGGAATCTATTTGTTTTATATAATAAAGAAACAAAATTCAAGCGAAAAACTTGTTTATTTTCACATTTCTCGAAAAATAGTTGCAGTGATGACGTAATCTGTGCATCTGTCCTCTAATAGATCATAGCTAAGAACCAATCACAACGCGCGAACTATTCACCTTATTATACAAAATCTCATATTACAGTGCTAGTGTTGTATTGCCAAGTTGTGTAAGTTTCGTACTGCAAGTGGTGTAAGTACCGTATTACTAGTTGCTGCGGTAGTATGATGTGATAATAATGAAATCGATTACAGGCTTGTGATATGAGGTGACAGGTTTGTTCGTTCGTGTGCTTCCTTGTCGGCTGGTATTTAGCTGTGATTCGGTAATATTTCCGATCTTGCCATGAGAAAACAGTATTGAAGCTTAAGAGTAAACATAAATTTGGAATCTTATTTGCAGCAAATATTAAAATCTTCAGACCCAGCCAGCGTGTTCGATACAAGATGTGTTCAGCATCTTATGTCACAAAAGCATTTACCAGTACGTTCTACTAGTGCACCATATTTTTCCCTTCCAAAGCAAGGGAAAATTATGTACTAATCGACGCCAAAGTAGATTGACTTTTCTCTATGTGTGTGTACAACAACACAAACAGTACTTGATTTTACGGGAACTTTTGATTGCCGATACTTACTCGTCACGCGCTGACGTGCTTACCGTAGTTCATTTCACTCGAAAATAAGTTATAAAAAAATATTTTCGGTCTACAAAGCCCGTGTCAAACGCCTTACTTTACAGTTTAGGTCGACCCAAATTAGTTAAGTTCGCCTGTTGAGTAAAACGTCGAACTTCACTAGACCAGGAGTAAATAGACAGATCGGCCACCAGTCTTTTGCAGTTCAAGACTCGGATACTCAGTCTTGATTTAAGTAACATTTTAGATGGATGTGATGGTAATGTCGTTACCTTTGCAATTCGTGATGTCTTATTTTCATGATTTTAGAATTTGAATGACTATGATTGAAGTTTTAGTTGAATGTATGTATGTTAGTAGCTATCATCTTTTGTTTTTCTGATTTTAAATTCTTAGTAGATTTGTCGTTTTGATTCTATGTTGATTTACTCGTGCTTATTTATTCCAAATTGCACTCGAAATCATGTGATTACCTAGGGCGCGATCCATTTGGTCAAAAATTCCGGCATTTTCGTTTCAGAGGTAAATGGAACGGTAATTCCCGGAAAGTTCATCTCGAAAATTTTGGTCAACCTCTCGAGGTTGTCCATTTTCCCGAAATATCGGAATTACCGGAAATTTTCTGTTCCATTTGGCATTTCATTTCGGTGAGACTCTCGGCTCCCCCAGTTTCCTTTGCTGTCAGATGTCGAAGGCGTTTGCCAATGGGACGAGACCGGTTTACTGAAGTGCAAAAAACCGTTCCATTTGACACCCGAGTATTTCGGAAATTCAGACCGAAATTTTTGCCCAAATGGATCACGCCCCTATACTAATTTATACAGAGCTCCCTGGATACCAGCCTTTGAGCTGAATGTTCTAACCTGTTCAAATATAGCTTCGCCTTACTTGATTGTTATTGAGATTGGACTTCTTCCCTCAAGTTTAATTGCCTTGGTAATTCAGTCTTAATGGTTCTACCTGTCCGGCGTTACTGGCGAGAAAATAGTGAGCCAAAAGGCTTGAATGCATCAGTTGATAAAGTTTTTAGAGTAGGTATTAAGTCTGAAATGACGAAAACTTTTGTGTAAGTCATTCTTCCATAAAATGTTTCTTGCGAACGAAAACGACCAAACATCAACATCAAGAGCAAATATATGCCTGTCCGTCTCTTGACTTACAAAGACAAAGACCGACAAGCAAAGTGCATTTATGCCTAGCTAAGAGGAGTGAAAATATATAAAACTAAGTTACTCTTTTGCTATTACCGAACGAGAAAGCCTTGCCAGGTTCTCTGTAGTTGTAAAAAAATTAATTAAAATTACCACGGATGGACAGAAGTCATGTCAATTTGTCTTTAAATTCATGTCCACTATCATATTCTCAATCATTTAATTCATGTCTCATCTCAGCGAAGATAAATCCTACTAAACGATCAGAAGTCAGTTTGAACCTGACGTATCAAAGGAAATTTTACTGCTGATTGATCAGTGCTTTTCTGATCGAGAGATGCTGTTGGGAGCCACTTACCAGCATATTCAAATTGATTTTCCATTGTGTTGAAATGGAGTTGTCAGTTCGACACCAAGTACCTTGTTTCGGTGAAACAACCGTTTGCCGGGGCTAAACCGCGCCAAAATGAGGACCGAATTGTGGTGAAAAGAGTTTTCTTTTCTCTCGCTCTCAAGGGGTACACAAGTCGTTAAAAGGCAGCGAAAAAAGGCCAGCTCGCATTTTCCGAATTAACCATCGTTATCTCGAAAATTCGGCTTACGAAATTTCGTCTCCTAAAACTTTCTGCGAATGAATTTTAAGCTTATTTCTTCTAACAGAACAGTCAGGGTTACCTTACACATATATTCCTACAATTCGTCATATAAAATAAACAAAACCTAGCCGAGTGCCTGACTTACCTGATGATGCAAGGACGACAGCCAAGAATACAACGGCGACGAAGACGTGAGCGTGCTTCATCTTAGCGAGGTACAGTTTAGTAGAACTGATCGAAATAAAACCGTGCGCTGCGATCTTCGGTATGATAAATTCAAAACTAGGCGCACCCTTAAAAGTAATGACTTTATTAATTTGCACGCGGAGTGCAAAGCCAATAATAACGTAAGTGTCACTACAACTTTTAATATATAGCTCAATTTTGATTGGTTACAAGCAAGTAGCTAATTCCTGCTGCCACTGCCATCAATATCTCAGTTTAATTTTCAGTCAGCCAATCAGTAGTCTAAGTTAAACTTGCTTTAGAATTTTTGTTTAATCAGTAAAAGATCTGGTCATTCATTTGGGAACAGGTGGTGTTTTTCACTCAATAACTTAACTTATAATTAGTGGTAATGTAAATAGAAAAGAAATAATGAGAACTTTAAGTTTGTTCATGAGCAATGGCCCCTGCGCAATATTAAACCCCCAAATATTCAAGATTCAGTTATGATATCAAAATATTCAATCCTGCCATTCAATCATGAAATTCAGAACACAAGTCTTTCAATTATAACTGAAGCGGTGACGACCTTTTCTGCACTCTGTTGCCCATTTCTGAACGAAACCGAATAGCACCGGATGCTATAAAATGGCCCCATTGTTTTTACCGCCCCAAAATAATTTACGAAAATTTGGTTTATCAACGGAGTTGATAATGTAGATTGACCACCGTACAGGGATTCGATTAGCTGACGTTTCGAGCGTTAGCCCTTCGTCGGAGCGAATCGAGGAATTGTGGGTTGTGTATGGTTTATATACAGGAAATGGAGCTACGCTATTGGTGGTAACATGGTAACGTGAAAAACATGAATAAATTAATTGAATGAAAAGCGCTCGTTGACACCGTGGGGATTAAGAGTGCCAATTTGAAAGATCAGTTTTTGCTCGAGATTTTTACGGCTTTCCGTGGTACCTTGATGTAGGTCTCCGGCCTTTCCCTACATCAAGGTACCACGGAAAGCCGTAAAAATCTCGAGCAAAAACTGATCTTTCAAATTGGCACTCTTAATCCCCACGGTGTCAACGAGCGCTTTTCATTCAATTAATTTATTCATGTTTTTCACGTTACCATGTTACCACCAATAGCGTAGCTCCATTTCCTGTATATAAACCATACACAACCCACAACTCCTCGATTCGCTCCGACGAAGGGCTAACGCTCGAAACGTCAGCTAATCGAATCCCTGTACGGTGGTCAATCTACATTATCAACTCCGTTGATAAACCAAATTTTCGTGTTTCACTTCCCCACCGACGCAGCACCACAGTTTCTTTAGAAACTAATCCCTTTATCCAAAATAATTTAGTTTGTTTAATTTATTGCGCGCTGGCAATCATACCGTGGCCCACAGGGGCAAAACACAACTCAATGTTTGGTTGAAAACACAACAAAATTTCGTTGTGCAAAACAACGTTTCGTGATACAAAACAATATTTCCTAAAACACAACAAAGATTCGCGATACACAACAATATTTCCCGAAACACAACAAAGTTTCGCGTACACAACAATTTTTCCTGAAACACAACGAAGTTTCGTGATACAAAACAAAATTTCGTGATACAAAACAAAATTTCGGGAGACTGGTAACAAACTCGGGCGACTTCAGAACACGTGATTGAGTTCACCTTTCGCCGTCATGTTCTCTCTGGGCTTGGATGCGGAAGGATTATAAATATTGTCCTGGATGCAGAAAGACCTCGCTTAAATCTTTCATCTACAGGCTAAGCTGAAGGTTCAAGGTGTGCGTCAGCAAGTTAACTGGATACTTTTAATGAGTTTTAAGCGACAAAAAAGTTCCACCGAAAGGGGTCCTAAATTAAGCTTATGGCGAACCTTCTCGGGAGATTATATATGGAGCATGATAGTAATCATAAAGTTCCTGTGATCCATGAAATATCTGTCTGCAAGGCACTATCGCATGTGAAAAGGACTGCAACTGGCCCATATGGTTTTGACTCGCTCCTGTGACAACACACATTTCAGATTTGGGATGTTTCCTTGGTTTACAGCAAGTACCTAATGCACCTATCAATGTTAGTCCCGAGGGGGGGGGGGGGGGATAGGGGATGAGGTGGGGACTTTCATCGACATCTCCTGCCCCAGGTGGGGAATTTTGACAACTTGAAGAGAATGTTGGCCCCAGGGTGGGGAAGTTTGATCAAATTTGAAAACTGAAGAAATATTAGTAAAAGACCGTTTCTCGGGCTTGGACTTTGCCATGTTATAATACACGCTGCGGTACTGCCTTCTTGAAACTGGCCGATAAAGCAGAGCCTGGATACGACTCATATGACAAGACGGAGGAAAGAAAGGTAATGAAAATTTGCCTAATCTATTGTTACCGATAAATCATCGGTTTCTTCAAGTGTTCTTTCATTCCCGTTGTTAAAAGAAAAAACTGTGAATTTTAAGCCTGGAGTGTGTGTATTGTTTAAGCATTTAAGGGGTCAACCTCTTGGATCTCAATCCCTACAGTAGTGAACTTTGAACTCGAAACTTTACCCAAGGGCGGGGAGGTTTGACACAAAATTTGCGTTTCAGATCAAAGTCCCCACCTCATCCCGTATCCCCCCTCCCCTCGGGACTAACATTGATAGGTGCATAAGGTCTGGAAGACTGCAAATGTGCTTTGCATTTGGACCAGTTTAGACTGATATCCGTCACTGATATCATCATGAGAATTTTTGAGAGATTATTTCGTGGATTTCAATTTGAGGAAAACAGTTCATCCTGAAAGATTGTGGGGCCGAGACTGTCCTTTTATATAAGCAGCACTTCTGGATGATATGGCTTGATGGCCCTGCTAACTTTGTTAGAGGCCTGTCTTTTGACTTCTCAAAAGCCTTCGTCTCAGTTTCCCATAGAATAATAACCGACAAACACAAGGAAGTGCCTGATATTAACCCATATATTGTAAATTGGGTTATGGACTTTTTAACAAAGGGTTTGTGTAGATGATGTCATAACTCCATTCCTGCCTGTCAGTGTACCCCAGCGCAGTTTCTGGGGACTGTTCTTTATGCCATCATGGTTAATGATATAAGTCTGACCTCCCAGAGTTCCTTAATGACTAAATTATGCTGATAACATTACGTGTAGTATACCTGTTGGATCTAGTGTTAATGCCTCTGAGGAAGTCGAAAATCTGATTAGAGTTTGGGCAGAGGAAAATTTGATGAGCATGACCAAGGAACTTGTCATAAAAAGAAGATCGACCATGCCCCCTCCTGACCCAATTGTCAGCATTAATCGTGTACTGTACTGCATCTAAAGTCTATTTAAAGCTGTTAGGGTAGCATTTCATGAAAAGAGGTCTAAAAAGGATGTACGTCCTTAGAGTATGTAAAAGTAATGGTTATGTCACTCTTTACTTACTGCATTCATGTTTGGGGTGTTGCTGCTTACATTAAATACTTGAGGCGAATTAATAGACTACAGAAAATGGCATTTAGATTCGGGTATATTCAACAAGTTACATCGGCTCAACAGGTTGTTAAAGAAAGAAATTTAAGGCTGTGGAATAGAATTGTTGATACTCCTTCACATCCCCTGCAGGACCTTCTACCCCCATGTAGGAGCAGGGCTCTACGCGGCAGGTGGCGTCCTTACCAGGTCCCATGTGGTAGTACTGAGAGGTTCAAGAAATGTTTTGTAAATATGTGTCTCTGATCTAAATAGATTGTAATTAGTATTTTTAAGGCTGTTTTTTCTATGATTCTGTTTAAAAGCTTGAATAAACACCATTACCACTGGACAGTGGGATCATTTTGACATTTTAGCGTCGGGCAAAACCGATTATCATTGCAAAATTAAGGAAACCTTATTTATCCAAGATCTTAAGCCAGCTTTTAATGTAAACATTAGTAGTGAGAAGTTGTTGCTTTATTAATAGGCTAATTTAGCAACAGAACGGGAACGTCATTTGAGGACGTGAGAGCGCGCGGAAAGGACTGAACACGACTTCCGGTGCTCAATTTGCTGCTCTGCCATTGGTCAAGTCGGTTTTTAGATCTGCGCGCGCCGTTGTCAAGAAGTCCCCGTTGTCTTTGCTAAATCAGCCTAATAAGGTGTTCCAGACCCCTGTATTAAAAGTATATAAACAGTTTTCAAAAAGTAACGGTCACTTTTGAAAATTGCCCCCGTGCATTTCTTCAAATACAGAGCATACAATACAAAAGTACTCCTTTCATTTTAAACATATATATTTCGTGGTTTTCAATCAAGAGGAAGACGAACTAAATCGTGCAGAATTGTGGATAAAATATAATTTATTTACTGTATACGTAATGTATGCATTACATTCAGCACATGAAAAGTCCGACGTCTGAATCGATGTCGAACTTTTGCCGTTCTATTCGACTGACCCAGTCGGATAGAACGGTAGTGTCGACCCGAATACAAATCTGTCGATCTTAATTGATTCGTACATCGAACTTTTCACGTACTTAATATCGAAATTGGGTTCGGTACATGAATAGTTCGACGTTTGAACGTGGCCTAAAAGAGTAATACTTGCTGCGTTCTGACGGGGTTACGCAGGTCGTTAGAAGAGCCGAAACAAAGCCAACTAGCATTTTCCAAGCCTCCATAAGCTTTAAAGTTCGGGTCACGAGAAGTTGCTCCCTAGATGCTCTTTGGTACTTAAATTTCAACTAAATTATCCAATCGGATCACTAAATGTTAGCTTAAACAAATATTCCTAAACAAGGCCACTATCCCGAGAACAAACGAAAGAAGACATGAATGATTTTGTGGAAATGCCCTCGCGTTGAGGTCCCTGATGTTTTCGCAGACTCACCAGATGATGTGAAGACAGTATCTTAAAATAAAACGGTAAAGGACAAGTAAGAAGATGTAGGAATGCTCCAGATGAGGTCGTGTGCTGCAAAGTGTTCCTTGGTATCTGATAAATTCAAAACTAGGCGCACCCATAGATTTAGTGATTGCAGCTGATTGAATACATTTGAATGCAAATACACGAAAGTGTCCAGTATCATTAACGATCATTGTCTGGCAGCCAAACTGTGGTTTAAGGTTGAAACCTACAGCTTTTGAATCTACAAGTTCTACATAATTTGTTTCTACGTTTTAGTCTGTCATTAGTGAACACTGCATGAAATAAAAATATCTGGTGCGGATATGAAATGAGCCGAGGAAATGGTGTCGACTTGTGCCACCCAGCCAAAAGCGTCTGTAAAACTTCCGACTTTGCGAAGCTATAAATCTGCGATTTTAAAAGATACGACTCCCAAACTTGGCTGTTTTACTAAATTTAAGCTGTTCTTTCCAACGGTGTCAACGATTTTTCGTTACATGGCCAATATCAAAAGTTGATAAAGACATGGAAAGGTCTATTTTAATTTGCGGTTGTATGGCTGCGCTTGATGGTTTTGAGCCAAACCGCAGCCATTAATCGAAAGACCTGCGTGCACGTATTTTCCTGTGCTTGGTGCCATCAATACTTATCAATTATTCGTCGTGTTGTTGGCAGTTGTTTCATTGTGACAGTGTATAAGACGGGTTTCCTATTTTCTCAAGACACTATAATTAGTTGAAAATGCAATACGCGTTGAAATGACTCTCCGAAACAAGCACGATTGACTGAAACTGGCCAAACATATTACGGCTTAGCTACGTTATGTGTGAACAAAATATGAGAAACTAACATGAGAAACAGCAAAGCACGATATTTTAAAGGTGCACATACAAGACACAAGACATTAATGACTAGGTGAAAACTAGCACAAAGACTCTAAATATACTAGTAATAGTTCACAGTAAAACTGCCCCCGTTGTTAAGTACATTTTGTATTGCTTTTTACTTATATTTATACCGTTTGTTGCTTGTAGGAAAACTTTTATTTGTCATTCTCGCGGAAAGGCGGCAAAACAAAAACAATCTACTGCACGAGAATAAATTCCATGTTTCTCGAAAACAGAATTCATAGAATGAGCAAGCATTCTGAAAATAATAATGCATCTTGTATTGCTGTTTACTTTTATTTATACCGTTTGTTGCTTGTTGGAAAATTTTAGTTTGCATTCATTTGTCATTCTCGCGAAAGGTGAGAAAACCAAACAACACTGCTGCACAAGAATAAATTCCACGCTTCTCGAAAACAGAATTCATAAAATGAGCAAGCATTCTGAAAATAATATTACATTTTGTATCGCTGTTTACTTTAACTTATACCGTTTGTTGCTTGTAGGAAAACTATCATTTGCATTCATTTGTCAGTCTCGCGGAAAGGTGAGAAAACCAAAAAGCAATCAACTGCACAAAAATAAATCCCACGTTTCTCGAAAACAGAATTCATAAAATGAGAAAGTATTCTGAGAATTTTCTCACGTTTCCACGAACGAAAATGACAAATAGATGACAAATCCAAAGTTTTCCTACAAGCAACAAACGCGTTATAAATATAAGTAAACAGCAATACACAATGTATTATTCGAGCTACAAACTGGCTAACTAGGTCTCTTGTTGCGTGACTGGTTTTCAACTTCACAGCTGACTTCGAATTCGGCTGTAGGCCTCGAACGTTTAAGGGCTTGTTCACATGGAGGTGTGGGACCCCAGGAAGGTGAGGTCCCACACCTATCCGTGGTCAAAAAAAGCTAGCCTTCACATGTAACCCCGGGGCGCTGGGGTGAGGTTTCAAATGCTATCGCGTGGTCGCTAAGAACGTATATTAAAAAAAGAATTCAGAGATAATTGCCCGGATGAACATCACCCCATCCTACCTCCTGCATTCACATGGAGAAAACTCACCCCAGCTAAGCGGGTTACCCGCCCTGGCTGACCGAGTAACCCGCCTCGGTGAGGAACCTCACCGTGAACGCGATAGAGAAATAAAGAGAGATTGTATGGAGAGATTGGTAACCCCACCTAGGTGGGGGACCTCACCTTCCTGGGGTCCCCCACCTCCATCTGAACAGGCCCTAACAAAGCTTAGTTGCTAACTGAGTCAAGTGATTTGAGTCTTTCAGTCCGCGGCAATGGAAAAGAATTGTGTCCCTGTGTCTTTCAGCTGCTCTCAGTCGCTGGAAATGACTTGTGCCGGGTATGTTTCTGTCTCACAGTTCGCAATTTTGGATTAATACTCCAATCCCGCAAGCTTCTGCTTCAAAGGTTTCTTATTCCAAAAGTGTAACCGGAAATTTCTTCAAGTCTTCTCTTAAACTAAAAAACTCAAAAAGTCAAAACCTCGCTTACCTCGACAAACCATGTGTGTTCACAAATGGAATTTCGCCTATATTTAAAGCAGTGATGTCTTCATTACCCACAACTCCGTTCGGCTATTACTGATTCACGTCATCAACTCCCAGAACCTAAAGCGCGCTCATTTGAGCCAACTCGAGATTTCGTCCGGTATATAGTTAACAATTATTCACCAAAGTGAAGGTGTATGGTGGTGGATATATATCCACCACTTTCACGGACACTGAGGTGAATGATTGTTTTAGTATATACCACACAAGCTGAATAATTAGCGAACCAAAACATTACTTTATGTGTGACAATTTTCCGACAAGCGGTTGTAAATTGTAATATGTCGCGCGCTGGCTAATCACCTCCGAATTAACCAATCAAGCACGCGAAAAGCACTTTTCACTTGTGTGGTATATACTAAACTATATTAGAATACTGTAAGTAATTTGTATATATATGCGCGTAATACAATGATGTCTCCTCGGGTTTTTGTGTAACAATCGCCAAAAGAAATTAATAAAGATGTAGAAGCGGTGCGAACGAAAAACGTGTGAAAACAAATTTTATAAAAAAAAATTCACCCATAAAAATTCAACACTATTGGAAATTGGTTGCTCCAAAAGAACACAAGGTTGATGTTATATCGTAGGTTCGTTCAGCACTGATGCCCTTGAGCAGTGAATAAGGTTCAAGGGTGCTGTGTACTGTACCCTTCGCGTTCTTTTTGTTCTGTCACTGTGCTAATGCGCCAATTCCCAAGTTCCAACGGCTTTGATAGATGAAGTGGCTTGGCTACATTCTTGTATCATACTCTTGTTCTTTTGTTGCTTCGTTTTCGTTCTCATCCTTGGCTGATGGTGATAACCTGGAATTCCCCTCCACTTCAATCTCAACATTTGTGAAATGGAGGCCGGTTCCTTCTATTTCTGCTGTACTGAAAATCGTTTCATCACTTACTGTGCAGAATTCATTCACAGCTCCGTGTGAAGTGAATTGTAAAGAATTAAAGTTCATTTCCACAGGTAAACGTGAGTGAGGAGCCAAGTGGTCGCAACAGAGTGAGTCGCCATCGTTGATGCTATCTCTCATTTGTAAGCGTTTGGAGTGTTTACGGACTTTCTGCCCTATCTCATTGCCGCAGCCGCTTCCTTCTCCTTTTGCAAAGAGCAAGCTAAATGGTATGACTGCAGCTAACATGACAATGCTTCCAGACATGTAGAATGCACTTTCATAGGAACCAAATTTGTCAGCCATTAAGCCTAACAGTATATATAGAGAAACAAAAATAAGAGAAAATGGCTTCGTGGAGTTACTAGTAGAATTGTTTGTACTATTTAGCCTCCGCTCTTCTCTAATGAGTTCTGGTTATTCCCAGGAGCCAACATGTGTTAAATACCTTTGAGACTCAAATACAGTGATTCATCCATTCATCTATCCATCCATCCATTCAGTCAGTCAGTCAACCAGTCAGTCAATTAGGCCTACAGACAGGCAGGCGGACAGGCAAGCAAGCAGACAGTCAGGTAAATAGACAGTCTTTCAGACAGTCAGTCAGTCAGTCAGTCAATTAGTCAGTCAGTCAGTCAATTTGTTTCAGTATTACGTACCAGAAGGCATTGTCAAAGGGCGCGATCCATTGAACCGAAATTTCCGAACGCAATGTCCGAAAAAGTTGCCCACTTCAAACCGATCTATTCAGTCCAACCCAAATGTCCGCAAATTGTGGTTGAATGGATCGCACACAATAAAATATTCCCAATACGAATACTTGATTTGCCGCGCAACTGCGCTGTTGGTCGCGCCGTTTTAGTCACCCTTCTGATCTCTTCCTGATCAGGTGTTGAGTAAACGTGTTTTTTGAAAAGAGCAAAGAGATGTAGAGGACAAACAGATGTTTTGAATATCCGACCTTTCTGTTCTCATGAATCCAGAATGAATCCAGAATGACAGGAGGCATAGAACGGCTATTGAGAGTCATAAAACCAAAAACAAACTAATTACTCATACTGACCAAACCCCAGAAGCCCAAACAGTGCATTGAAACAGCCAGAATTCGAAGCAAACAAATGTGACCAGCGCCAATTGCTGTAAAATGCGTGAGCGTAGCAAAACGAAATCAAAACAAAGGTGGATTAATTTTCGACACTCAATTAAAAACCATTCTTTTGAATTAACCGTTCTGACAAGTGAGAAACTCGGCCTTATACCAAACTTCTATTCGAGAAAATGATCTCGTTGTCTATGCGTGTGAAATGCCCTACAGTATGAAGCGGGTGAACGCGGTCTCAAGGAAATTACATAAGTTAACGAAGTTTACCTGCAACTGGTGGACCGCTGGCCAGAAATATCGAGGTAAATTGCATATTCCAGCCAAGCGATGCTGGCCTTTTAGCTGCATCCACACACGTCATCAAAATTACGTTCAACGTTGTGATGAAAGTCCCGTCGCAAAATCCGTAAACCAACATAAACACAATCAAGGCAGTGTAATCCTTTGCCAGGGTGACAAGAATGGATGACAAACCGACAATAAACTCCAATGATTGGTAGACGTAAAATGGGTTTACTCCTTTGACGTCACAAATGCGACCAGCCAAGACACGTGCAATAGCTGACGATAATCCATAATAAATATACAGCTGAGCCGCTTTGTCAGCAGATACACCAAGGTCTTCACAAAACCGCACCTAGATGTACAGGTAGAAAACGGTATCTAATAATTATAGACCCTTCTAAATACAAGTTGTATGCTAAGCTCGTCAATTGTGGCACCAACATCGTTTCCACAAACTAGATATCCGCTGGTCAACTACAACAGGGAGTGAGTTTTCTACAGACTAGACTGTTTGAAACCAATCTCGTACCCAGAGTCCTCGGGCTGTTTGGCCAGCGGGTGGACGCCCGGAGAGACTCTGGGATAATGGACCGCCTTTTTCCCAGAAAATCTGGGGTAAGACAATGGAAGCCGTTACGGGCGAGCCAATCAAAAAAATTGATTTTTTTTCCATGATCCCAGAGTCTCTCCTGGCGACTAACAGCTGGCCAAAGAGCCTGACGAGTGTGAATGCATGAAACAGTCCATTTCAGTTCATCCGTCTTTCACATTACGCTGTAGTCGCAAAAAATCATGGAAAAAAATACAAGATTTACACTTAGCAATTACAAAAATACCATAAACTAAGGTAGAGATTACAAGATATGTGTGGCGGCCAAAGAAGCAAATGCTTTTCGAGTTCGCCACCACCTGACTTTAGAATAAAAGTAGGAGAGACAGAAGAAGAGAGAACTGTGATCTTTAGTGTAAGATATTTTTGTAGAGCTTAAGACTAGCAAACACATATAGATATTTCATTTATTGAGCAAAGAACTGAACGGAGGAAAACATGAGAAAAATGAGGGGAAAAAACAACAAGAAGAAAAGGAGGAAAAACAAATAACGACCACGTGAACTGCTAGCTAATAACGATGGCAACAGTAACTTATAACAGCAGCTAACCATAGAAACTGTGGTACATTAAGTAACAACACCGACGGTCAAACCATTGGGTGTACAGCAATGGAACTAACCGTGGAAACAGAGGTATCCTCACTGTATGTTAACGTTTAAGATTCAGTATCAAGCAGTCCTAGCCTGTATCGTTCTCCACCCTGGAGTATATATAAGCACTGACGGACTCCTAGGAAAAACTCGCAAAACATTAAGAGATGTGGTAAGACGCGAAGCCCATGACGGCCTTACCGTTAAATAACAATGTCAATTACAGTCTCATTTTGCAGTGCTCGAAATTCTAGAGATGTACAGTTTGAGATAAATTTAACTTACCAGGTGAATTTGCGGTACAAAGTGCCCAA
Source organism: Pachyseris speciosa (assembly GCA_016490735.1). Taxonomy (NCBI): domain Eukaryota; kingdom Metazoa; phylum Cnidaria; class Anthozoa; order Scleractinia; family Pachyseridae; genus Pachyseris; species Pachyseris speciosa. Next base: position 389,406 of record JAEMWC010000005.1, read on the forward strand.
ACTGTGCAACAGACGAAGACGCAGTTAAGATTACGAACGCAGGAACCTTCCACACTGATATGTCAAGTACCACTTTTCTTCCCAGTTTTCGAGGAGGCGGTTGGCTGTCATTAACGACCGTGGGTAATTTCTCAGGCTTCACTTTACCCTTTTCAGTCTTCAGATTAGGGTCATAGGTGACTCCAAGCAGGCAGATGCCGAAAATTACCCCAGACATGATCCTGTAAGTTGTCTTCCAGCCGTGATGATCTATGAGTGTTTGTAAAAGTGGTCCTTGAGCAAGAACTCCAAGACCCTGGCCAGCGGACACAAAGCCAAGGGCGAGAGACCGTCGCTTGCTAAAATAGCTGCTGACCATTACCAGTCCTGCGTTGAAGACGAAGCTGGTTCCTATACCAAACGGAATGCTATAAGAAAGGTACAGGGTAACCAGGCCTCTGGAGAAAGAGGCGCTGGCTAAGCTAGCAGCGCAAATCAGGGCTCCCATCAGAGTTGTTAGCCTACAGCCGAACTTGGTGATCAGGATACAGGACACAGGACCAGTGAAAAACACTACGGCAATGGCAAGGGAACCAATCCAGGCTATGGGTGAAAACAATCGATGGAACAGTTGCACTGAGAGGGATTAAATGCGTTTTTTCAGCCGAGCAACGGTAATGGGTGAGAAATGTCTCAAAGGTTACCATTTAAAGTCGAGCCGTAAAGGTGATTTTTATACATTTGTCTTCATAACCCTAAACCTAATCTAACGAGTAACCATTACTCTGGGCCTAACCCCTACCCACACCCTAACTCGAACCATGACCCTTGGGTTAGGGTTCCTAGTCCTAGGGTATAGTTGTTATGGGGCCCTCGAATGGCTGACAGAGGTTCGTGTCTTGAATTCGTTCGTTTCATGTGGTCAGGAACTTTTAGATGATGTACGGAGTCAGTGAGGAGTGTAAACGGTCAATCCACAGAACTTGAATGACTCCCAGACCATGAATGTAAAGATTTTAAAACCGGTTTAACAAGTAAACTTTGCTAGACGATAGCATTATTCCAAGAAATACTACAACCAAACTGCCCTTTGCGACTACCTCTCGATCGTAAGTGACCGCCTCCCGTAAGCGACCACTTTTCCAAAATCAAGCACCAAACTTTTCCCAGTCCAACCACAATAATATTAATTCAAACCGACCGCGACTAGTTTTAGAGCTAAGCGTTTGAAATTTACCGTTGTCAAGTGATGGAAAATCGCTTTCTATTATACTGAAATTCTATCGTAAAAATAGAAGGTTAAGGTTTATTGCTTTCAAAGTCTGTAGGAGTGGAAATCAGGGTTAAGCTCTGAGTATTTAAAGTACACCGTAGGCAATCCAGTGGTTATTAGCTCTTGTTTAGATACCTGTAATTAACGACTGAACAAGATAGACTTGGTAACAAGGCATTAAACGTTGAGGTCTCAAAATACCTGAAATCATTTATCAGAACTCCAGCGAAGCAATTATTAGTCTGGCAATCACCCTGGCTACTGAAAGTCCGGCTTTGCGCCATAAGTTTACTTGTTTAAGACATCAAATGGTTTTAGATGAGCATCAGGGCATCTAGTGTAAAATTATCATGTGCTAATTAACCCAAATGTAGACCCCATGAGGGCAAGACTTGGTGGTTGCTGACGGAAAGTGGTTGCTTACGAGAAGTGCGACTGTTCGTTTCTCTCCTGTACAGCGTAAGTACGAATTTGTGCGCGGTCTTTTATCCATTATCGTAGGCACCTTGATATAACTAGTGCACTAATTTCAAGAAATCAAACTTCAAGAAATCAATAAAAAGGGATCTTGTCAATGATTATTAGTTACTTGTATTCTTATTAACAGTTGTGTTGTTTCCCAGATTACCTGTAAATTAGTCTTTTGCTAAATTCTGTCACTTTTCTCAGTCTTAATGCCTTGTATTCATATATAAATTTAATTATTTTAGGCTTCCTTCATAGCGTAGAAAGAGCGTTTTTCCTCTTCTCTTCTCTATTTTTTTCTTTTTATGAGTGTATTTGTACTTCAGTTTTCTTGCTGACCTATAATTTATTTCTATTTATTGCTAATGTCATCTGGCTGTCTGGCTCCGCTAGCCCTTATGGTTATTCCAGGCAGCCAGTACTCTAAACTTTTACCTCTAATTTTTTCATTGTCAAATTATTTTTTCTTAGCAAGAATGAGTATAAATAAAGATTGTTGTTGTTGTTGTTGTTGTTGTTGTTAATTTAATGGCTTATTTCGTAGTGAAGGAAATTTTGTTCCTTAATTCCCTTGTTTCTGCAAGTCATAGAATCTCTCCGGAAAGTTTGGAAGGTTCGTACAAGTGACGTAACATTTGTCCTCGCCTTTTATTTCCAAAGGATCTGTTTCCCTCACGAATCCGTCTATTTACTTATTACTATTTATTTATTTATTTATTTATTTATTATACCTTGGTACATTCGCGGAGGTAATATTCAATTAGGCATGCAATGAATTTGTTAGAGCCGTTTTCAATTAAGTATCGAAAGTAAAATGCGTTTGCTTTGCGGGTTTTGCCTTGATTTTGTGCTGTGATTAGTCAGAAAAACTCGCGCCACTTTTTCAACCAATATATATGGGTTATTGGCCAAGCGTGAGGTCAAGATGGCGGGATATTGGCCAAAAAAGAACGAGGCCAATATCCCGCCATCTTGGCCAAACAAGCTTGGTCAATAAAGGATTTATTATGTGACTCAAATGAAGCTATCAAGAGACAGTAAAACGCGGGACGAACGGGCTATTCCGAGAGGTCAAGACGGCTCCATCTTGACCTCGCGGGTAGCCAATCACAGCAGGAGAATTGATTCATCTTGACCGCTGAAAGAGCCAGTCATATAATACAAGAGAAGACAAAAGGTAAGAGAATTAATCCCCCATATAGGCCCTATCCTAATCGTAATTCCTCGTAATTTATTTTTAGATGTCCTCCAAGATAAGGTGTTCCCAAGAGGGTTGAGAGATAGCCAATCAGATGTCCCCATTTTGACAGCTCCCACGCAATGCTTCGCGTCGTTCGCGATTTACCATCAAACAAAATGGCAGAGGATGTGGGAAGAAAGGTGTTTATACATTTTGTGGATGAACGTGACTTCAAGGAAGTGAGTGTAGCAGGAAAACGCAAATTGAAAAAGATTGGTGGGGATTAATTCTCTTACCTTTTATCTTCTCTTGTATTACAATAATAATAATAATAATAATAATAATAATTGGTTTTGGCTTTACGATGGGGTTATGGGTTCATGGGTTGGGTTATGGATTCATTGGTTAGGATACAGTCTGCATACAAGAGACCCTTGTTATCCCAACTGTCAAGATAAATCAAAATCTTAATGATATTCCTTTTATTCGCATATGGTAATGGTGTTGCTAAACAAAGCTTTTATGTAATAAAAAAAGTAATAAGCGCAGAAAATAACTTGTCATTCAAAGGCGGATATAAACCGGACATCGTTGAATGAAAACTTGGCTTAAGAAACTCTTTTAAGATTTGGGCCCGGTTTGCTAATGAGAACTTAAGGCAGTAATACACACAGATAATAGATTGTCTTTCACTGAGGGTTATCGCGCTAATTAAAAGTAGGCTTTAACAAATTAAATGGAAATGGAAATGTTGTTAGAGGCCATTCTTCGATCAACAAACAGAGTAAATGGATTTATCGTACGCAAACACCTCTGACAGAGTAAGCGGCGGTTGAGGAAGAATGTGTACATTTCCTTTCATTTTATGTGAATTTCTAGTAAGAAAGCTATTGTATGTTGAAGATAACTAAAATCTCTTAGAAATCAAAAGAGCTTTAAATTTGTTGAAAACATACACTGATTGTGAATTCCTGGGATGTACTGACATCAAAATATTTGATTATAGGAGCCTTCGGTACCAATTATTGAATAACTCAAGAGACAGGTTGGGAATTTTCAATAGTGCATGCTGTTTATAACGATTAAAAGAACTCAAACTTTCTTTTTTAAAACACTGACTAAGAAGAAATCAGTACCACGGGATGTAACGCTTCAGAAACGTATATTTAATTTGTCACACTTGAGGATTCCATCATCAAACTGAACTGATGCCTGAGCCACGTTGTACAGCTTTACACTGAACAACTCTTTAAGAAAGGATTGCTTGATAAACAACTATGCGATCTGAGTGCTCAAACGCCCATTAACCGTATTTACAGTCTATCTCAGTTATGAAATTCAAACCCTAAGAGTGCTGAATCAGCACACAATTCCATAACTGTGAATATGTGATTAATATTTTTGAAGTCTTGCACACAAAATAATCTCGTAAAGAACGTCTAGGTGAGTGTCTTCAAATGCTTGAACAAGGAGCAAAAGTGGAAAGCTTATATCACGGTGAATAGCTCTAACAAAGTAATATATACATACCCGTGCGCTCTCGGTCTTCATTAAAGACTTCCATAAAAACCGGAAAGAAAATGCCAAAACTAAAGACAAAGCCAACTGCCGCCGACCAGGACATCATTGCCGCAAAGCAGACCAGCCAGGACCAAGGACCATCTTGATTGTGTGGTGTCTTAGACACACACAAATTCGACATGATCGTCTAAGATGCCTTTAAATGTTCAGTACAGTGCTGTTCCTAGCTAGTCTTTTTTATCCGTTTGAGCTCACGGTATTGGAGTCTGATGTTGTAAGGATTACACTGAAACGTTCTTAACGCTGCAACGTAATGAAGGCGCTGCGCAGTTCGCACAACTCCGCCCATGTTTTGATAATATTAGCATATTTTCCTTTGATTTCTGAGCAAACATTGTCACAACCCACCAGCTTGTCTAACCAAATAGTTCAAACAAAGGAAATATTTTTTTCTTTCAAAAATGGCGTACTTTTATCCTTTTAAAATACTATAGTTAGTTGAGATAATAAGGTATACTGAAGTGAATATATTCACAAATTCCTGCGTGAAGAAGACCTGTTTACAGCTCTGTCTATTCTTTAATTTTCAAATGTGTGGCACCTTCCCGCCGGTATTTGTGAATACTTTACTTTAGATCGAGGCTAACCCAGTATGAATGCGCTCGCAGTGCTTTTGTTCAGCGGCCATTGCGGACATTCCTCCATTCCCGTTCTCCCCCCTCCCCCCCCCTTCTCCAGTCCCCCACCCCACCCCCCACCCTCCCCCCAAAAAAATTCAGGCAAAGTCCTTACCTAGATAGGGTGGACATGTTGAGATTTCTCATTCACCAGAGCATTACGCTTTAACGAAGACAGCACGACTGTGGACCATCCTCAAGCTGATCCAGCTGGTCGGCTTAATACCAATTACCTGATATCGTTCAATAGCAATTTTGATTAGCTTCTCACCGTACACCGCCTAAGTCTACTCGGTATATTTTCTCATTGCACCCTTCTGTTATTTTCCTATGCAAGTTTAAGTAAATCCTCAAAAAATCAATACATTAGTTAGTGATTTGTAAAATTCACTGAATTTTTAAAATCCTGCAATTGGTTCTTTTCGAGCTCAACGTTCAATACACATTAGTACAGCCAGTCATTGATTGATTGATTGATTGATTGATTGATTCATTCATTCATTGGCCCGACTTATACTCGAGACGGATCATCCGTCTAGTATAAATGAGACGAACTACGTATTTATGAGCCAATTTCTGTAAATATCGAGAATCCGGCGTCACTCGTGAAGTTTCGAAATTCTTCATATCTTGCCTGAATAACACCTATGGTGAGTTATTTTCGAAAATAGAATTCAAAGATCGTGAAGCGCTTGCTTTTTTCTGAAATCGAGGAAAGTTTGAAAAACGCCATTTTACCGCCATAACGCTGCCGAAAATAGTGTAAAATGATACATTTTATTATCGCTCGTGTAGATAAACGAGGTGTCATCTATCAATGCGACTTGACCAGATCATAAGGTATCTCTTGGTCTTTCCAAAGCACAAAATTATTTTGGAAAAGCGACTGCTACATAACCGTTTTTGACCGTTAAAAATATCCCAGTTCAAACGCTTCAGCGAATGAGCTAATTTTAGGTAACTTACACACCACAAAAAACCGCACTGGTACATACAATTTAACGTTGAAATTAGTATTTTCTTAAAGTGTATATTTTGTGCTCTGTTGTGTTAAAATTTCTTCCGCGGCCCGACAAAAGTGCTCCGTCGAGAGACAGAAACGTGAAGTCAAGTTTTGCATCGCCGCCATTCTTGAAATCAACATGAACCTTGCCTTCTTCGAGCCAGAGCTTCGTTAAGAACTAAAAGTCTGCCGATGGAAACCTTAACCCCTATTCTGAATGCCTAAGGATTACAATACAATTCTAAGCTTACTGCTGTGTTTTCAATCTGTCTGAGAGTGATAACCTTCAACATAAATTTTGACAAGGTCACAGTAGGTGATGAAATTTATGTAACTTAACGCTGATTAACACGGCAATTTCCAAGTGACTTTAATTACGTACGCTCGTTCTGAACTGCTTCTTTCCTCCAACTATCACCTTTGTAAAGTTATGATGTTATGATACCTTGAATTCCTACTTGGCTACCATCTTCGGTTACAGAAACGTTGCTGTACTTTGCCTGTAAAGGGAAATTGCATGACGTTGACCAAAGGAGGACGAACCACAACTCCCATAATGCATCGCTTCGAACTATATTATCAAAGTGTCGAGGACACGTGGTCACTTCATTTGAAATGGACGCGATGGAGGAACAAGCGTGGCAAGCGCCAATGTTTCGGAAATCAAACATTTTATATCTGTATTGCTTGGACACCGAGTATATTTCCGAGCTCACAGTGCCTAGTTTACCTTTCCTTAAGCTGAGATGTTTGTTTGGACACGTGAGTTTTCCTGCATCTCTTTCGTAGCGCCGAATGGTCGTCTTCCCGCACACAAAGCATTTGCAAAGTGATGTAGTTTGCTTAGTGATGTGATGTAGTTTCGCCTTGCGTTATCAAGGTTACATCAAGTGTGGAATTTCAGGTAAGAATCAGTGGCAGTCTTAACAATTGTTGTCTGTTTAATACAGTCGTTAAAATATAGCGTTACATGACCGATTGTTGTGATTGCAGATCCAGGTCGAAGACGATGAAGAAATTATGCTCGTTTGGGATTTCGATGTAGCTGATGTCTTTTTATCGCTGACTGCCTCTCAGTGTTAAGTTCAAGCCAAGATTCCCTCTCACTCTGATATTTCCATAATAATCAATTCTGTTATCTTGAGTGTTTTGTTTTTGATATCCAGCTGACTTTTTCCCTAGCTTTGTGTTTCGTTAAGAGTAATAATTCAGAGACCACAGAGGGGGAGGGTTTGGTAGAGCTAAAGCCCTATCACTCTTTTTACTTGTATTGATTTTATAGGGCTCCAGATGACATGGAGAATAATTACATGAATTTTACCACTTGAACTTGGCCACATGTTTCAGTCATACCACTTTAAAATAGTCTCTGTGGTCCATTTTGTTCTTAACATCATGATCACATATTTGCAACAAAAATTAACTACTTTTCAATTGCATTTCTTGTATTTGGTATAAATTACATTTTGGAACACAGGCTTACGAAAGAAAAGAAAAAAATAATCACTTTTTTGTTTTTAATTCGAACAAAAGACAACAGAAGTTGTCAAACATTTATTTTGGTCCACGTTTTCAAGAAGACTAAGCTAGATACAATGACAAAAAATACAAGGCCAAAGCAAGTTGTAAACAAAAAAGAATCAAACCCCTTGACTTTGTATTAAAAACTAAAACAATGTACCCACTCTGCCTGAATGTGGTACTCATCCTACCAGGGAAAGGCCACACATGTGCTGTGTGTGTATCTTGATAATTGGCCTGTTTGGTAATTACACTGTACAGTATTTTGGAAAAAATCAAAAAAGCAGAATGCCATGTTTTTGAGCACTCTTTTAATTGCAAATTATAATAGCTGAAATATCTTTCCAACATGTAGAAAACATACTTGTAGTATAGTGCTTGTTTGCATGTACATGTAACATCATGGCGACCATGTTGGTTGACAAGAATAATAGGCTCTCTGCAGGGACCTAAACTTTATTTTTTGTAAATTATGCCAAAAGGTATTGTCAACCAACATGGCTGCCTTGTCGCATGGGTGAAAACCAAGAATATCTAAACAAAAACCATCCGCATCAAAATGCTGTAGCAGTTGGCTTTCAAACAAAATACTTTTTTCTATTAACTTGAAGACATCCTTGATTTGCTTTGACAAAGGGCCACGCTTGAAATATTAGCTTTTAAATCACTACACAGAGACCAATTTACTTCATCAGGCCATCTGACAAACTCGAAACTGTTATAATAATGTACTTGCACTTGGTGCAAATGGTGCTGGCAAGTGTATTAAAAGTCTTTTTGGTAAATGAGAATTTCAAAACATTGACTACATTGAATTACCCCTAGATAAAAAAAAATAAATAATAATAATAATAATAATAATAATAATAATAATAATAATAATAATAAGTAATGGTAATAGGACTGCGTGGCGAACACTTCAGGGAAGTACCAGTAATCGGGTAAGTGATTTTAAATTTGGCTGAGCGTGTAGCAGGAAGCTGATTTGAACTTATGAGCACCCCTGAATTGTATGGCACAAAGTCCAATTACCAATTAATTGTGTCAATAACAAAATGCAAGAAATTCAGGAATTAAAGATGAGCATATATGTTGTAGTTAAATTTATCCTTGGTTCAATCTTAAGTTTCTTATTTGTTCTTGTGTATGTTATGTAGGAAAATATGGAGGAAAATACAAATTGAACCTCAACATAAATGCTTCTTGTTTTCAATCTGGACCTGTCAACCTCCTCACTAAAGATATTCTCCTAGATTTTGATTGGCTAGCATCAGACTGTCTGATTTGGCCTGTCTGATTGCAAGTGTTTGTAATCGGACAGCTCAAATCAGACAGTTTGGACCTCAAACAGCCAGTTTTCCCAACAAACCATAATAACAATAACCTTTATTTACTACTGAGAACCATGAGTACAAAATGTTCTATTATGCTCAGAGCATCAATATTTTCATGTTCATCAAAGAACCTCGATAACAATTATTGTTCCACATTTACTCTAGATTCTAACAAGGCCAAGCTCTCCAAAATTAAATAAGTTAGTTGTTTCTCAGTTAAACAATGCAGTTTTCCAGTCAGTGATGGAGAGACATCGAGGTAAGCTGCATCACCGCTTGTTCCAGGTTGGGTGACAGGAGAGCCATCAATATGACTTGACAGATATACCAAGTGCATCTTCAGCCTCGTCAATCGATTTATATTTCTGTTTTAAGTTAATCATCACATGGCTCCGACCACTGGGTTCTGAAAACAAAAAGTTAAGTGACTACACTTTACAGTGAAGGTCTAATTACAGCATTTGGAAAATATATGACTGTCCCTGTCATCATGAAAATAGAAAACTCTTGAAAGTCAGCTTGTTGATATGCTCATAACTAACACTGCAGAACATTCAGTGAACTGAATTTATAAAATAACAAACAGCAAAATATCTTGATCTGTTTGTGTAAAATATTCTCAGCTCCAATTCAAAGCCTGTGTTTTATAGATTTCCTTTTAAGTGAGTTCTAAAATAAACAATATGTGAAGATTATTCATCTCATGCAAAAATCTTACTGGTTCTCTTGTATGAAGTCCCCACAGTTTGCTAGATGAAATCAGCAGCCTTTATCCCAGTATTCATGCTGATCTCCAAATGTTGGTCATTCAGGTCATTCACCAGTCTTTAGCTTAAACTGTGTTCTAATTTTTATTTTCATTTCGAAGTAGCACGTTTAGATAAAAAATCAAGAAAAAATCTAAGACTCAAGTACCTTTTGCAAAGGGCTTCCTTTTCCTTGAAAAGCCAACGTTCCCCGGGTTAGCGTTGGTATTTCTTCGCTTTCTGGTTCAAGCACAGGAAGAATTTACAAGGCTTTTCTCTTTTGGTTTGTTCGGGGTTCTGCCCTGGCAACATATGGACGTTTCCCTCGTTCATCCATGGCAGTAATAATCTAGAAAAATAACAGAAGAAAGGCAACTAAGATATAACCAAACAGCTGATAGGGATGTCTCGAAAACGACAAATGAAATGAAAAAACACATGGAAAATTAAAGCTTATTGGCATGTTTTATCACACCTCGCGAGCAAGTGTATGACGAAAAAATACCAAACTTTGTGGCCACAAAAGACATTGAAATCGCAAGGTTCTTCGAGGTTCCAAAATCGAACCACCTTCCGATTTATCTTTTTTTGCTATTCTGACTATCTAAGGGCCAACAGATTTCCAAAACAACGTTCACTTACCCTGATTGTTTGAGGTCATTCAGCCATCACGCCATTTGCAATTAAAATGAGGTCCGAAATATTGAACTGAAAGAAGGACAAAACCATTATTATCAGAGCTAGAAACACAACTCATAATAGCAAAATGCAATACAAATACACATAAAAATAAAAAACTGACCTTAAAGTGCTTCGATCTCTGTAAATTCGGCGATCGAAAAAGCTCACTATGACCACTTCTTGAGCGAATGCATCGATGAGACGTATGGAATTTTAAGCGCAAAGCATCATGGGGTCCTGGTTCGTCCTCCTTAACGTTGACCAAAGGATTGACGAAAACAATGCTGTTGGATAACCGATAATTTTTCATTTGAACTTTGCAACAGCGTTCGAGTCGAACAGCTGAAATAAAAAGACTATAAAAAGAACGTACCTTTTAAAATTGTCTTGTACACATGTCCAGTCAAGGAAACCACGTTAGGAAGAGATGCGTAATAATCAGGTGATCAATCGAATGTCATCCCATTTTACATGGAGATCGTTGCTCTTACGTTGTTTATGGAAACTGTGACAAATTCCATGGAGATCCAGCGATTTGAAACTTATTCACTGTGACTCCAGTGATTTTATTTGATGATGTGCGTATCTTTCCGTACCAAGCAAACGAATGTTTCGATTTACCTGTCTAGCTTGAATAGCGTACTGTTTGCAAGCATTTTTGGTACCAGGGTAGGGGTGGTGGAATAGCGAAGTCAATGGGATATGGGGTAGTGCTGGAATGAAGATATCCCTGTAAAGAAGTGTAGTTGCAAGAAAATTCTGTGCAATTAAGTAAGTAGATATAATGAAAAGTACTATATTTAAAAGCAAAGTTGACAAAAATACTTCTTTTCAGAAAACTGTTTACCCACCTCCACCACCCCTCCCTGCTCAAAAAATGCAATAAGGTCCTACCTAAAATTGCAGCATGTCCTCGCGTGTATTTTCACACTTTCGATTCCATACAAATATTTTGTCCTAAAGTTCAAGGTTTTCTTTTCGAAGGTCACAAAAAATAGAAAAGGGAAACTTAACAGTATCTATGCAAACAATTAATATAAGGCCTTTTATGTTAACGAACGAGGAGGACTACTAGTTCTTGCGGGAGGGCTATTTATGACTCTTTCTTTCGAAACGTTGGAGTCGACACATATCCCCGGAAGTAGTCCCTCCCACAGTTTTCTAATCTTCTTGGCCTTTCATCAAAGAGCATAGCGCGTACCGGATATGCGGATCTACAAGAATTGGGTGGCTGACGTACGGAAAACCACAGTCATTTGCCGCAGAGATATTCACTTGTTCCTCTGCTTCAAGCGCATTTTTCCTCATCAGCAGTTACTGTCGCAGTTTCGTGTCGAAAACTGTAAAATAAGACGAAACTTGTTGGGGAAATAGAATTTACGTTGCAGTGAGCTGTTCACAGTCTCTCGCCATCGGAGCCGTGTGCTCGCCGCATTTCTTTGGCGACTACATCAGAATGCAGTTACCTTCCGGTGGCACTTCTGATTTTCCCGAAGTCTTACGGCCCCGGCGTCCAACCCTCTTGGTTTCTTTTAACGCCCAGCCCTCCTTACTGGGCAACCTCGTTCCCAGGGTTTTTCCCTTTTTTCGAAGTGAGGGAAATAGTCCTGGGAACGAGGTTGCTTACTGGGCTGGTAGTAACTGGAAGAACTGACGATGTTAGCGACTTGGACAGGTGGAGGAAGGCCTGCACTCTCCATAGGATACATAGTTCAGTTTGGCAAATTCCATCATGGGATGACTTTTGTGAGACACTTTTCTTCTGTCTCCAGAGAAGAATGTTGCTAGAGTGTGCCGCCGATGCCTTCAAATCCTGTCCCTATTTAAGATCTGCTCATTTTGGATACCTTGTTTGAGAAAAAGGACCTTTATTCGAGACCTCATTTCACATACAGAGAGCATACAAAAAGCATTATAGAATTCGACTTATTAAAACATTGTTGGTTCCGACACATGCAGACTCCGCGCCACCAGCGTTCATACCCTGTTTAAGGCATCGGGTCCAGAAAGGCATCCTGTTCAAGACGCTAAATAGTGAAATTTTATAAGATTCATGACCCAGAAAACCATACTCTTTTTGGTGGCACATATCCTTCTACATCAATAAGGGGAGTGGCCGCCTGGAGGCTAGGGGCAGGGGCCCGCGATGACAACGACGTTTCCAGGGAGCTTATTTCTTTAACTTTGAAGAGAAAAGCGCCCTGGGGACGCGGCTGGGGGGTGTATATATATGGCCTATACGAGGACGTGCCGCTGGATAAGGTGTATGGTTTTTGATCTATCTGTCTAAAACACAGTTATACAATTTCAAGCGAGGCTGTCTTAATCAGGTTTATCAACGGAGTTGATAATGTAAATTGACCACCGTACAGGGATTCGATTAGCTGACGTTTCGAGCGTTAGCCCTTCGTCGGAGCGAATCGAGGAGTTGTGGGTTGTGTATGGTTTATATACAGAAAATGGAGCTACGCTATTGGTGGTAACATGGTAACGTGAAAAACAGGAATAAATTAATTGAATGAAAAAGGCTCGTTGATACCGTGGGGATTAAGAGTGCCAATTTGAAAGATCAGTTTTTGCTCGAGATTTTTACGGCTTTCCGTGGTACCTTGATGTAGGGAAAGGCCGGAGATCGACATGTGTTGTTTACAATGGTTAGGGAGATTAAAATGCCGAGCGACAGGTTTGTATGCGTCTTTGTCATCTTTCTCAACATCACGAAGATGTTCTCGGAATCGGTCACCTAGTCGTCTTCCTGTTTCGCCGATGTATAACTTTTTGCATAATGTGCAGGTTATGCAATAGATAACATTTGCGGAGGTACACGTGAAACGATCAGTGATCTTAACAGATCGCTTAGGGCCCGATATTTTGTCAGTGTTTTGAATGAAAGGACAAGTTTTGCATCGCGAGCGAGCACATTTAAAAGTGCCAGGTTGTTCAGTTGTTTTGAAAGCGCTTTTAACTAGAAAGTTACCTACATTTTTGTCGCGTTTGAATGAAATCAGCGGTGGTTCCGAAAAGATTCTAGCAGTTTCTGGATCATTTTGCAGTATCTTAAAGTTATTAAGAATGATGGCTTTAACTGGGTTATTATGCGGGTGAAATGTGAGGGTGAATGGAATTCTGTTCCCTAAGCGATCACTGATCGTTTCACGTGTACCTCCGCAAATGTTATCTATTGCATAACCTGCACATTATGCAAAAAGTTACACATCGGCGAAACAGGAAGACGACTAGGTGACCGATTCCGAGAACATCTTCGTGATGTTGAGAAAGATGGCAAAGACGCATACAAACCTGTCGCTCGGCATTTTAATCTCCCTAACCATTGTAAACAACACATGTCGATCTCCGGCCTTTCCCTACATCAAGGTACCACGGAAAGCCGTAAAAATCTCGAGCAAAAACTGATCTTTCAAATTGGCACTCTTAATCCCCACGGTATCAACGAGCGCTTTTTATTCAATTAATTTATTCCTGTTTTTCACGTTACCAAGTTACCACCAATAGCGTAGCTCCATTTTCTGTATATAAACCATACACAACCCACAACTCCTCGATTCGCTCCGACGAAGGGCTAACGCTCGAAACGTCAGCTAATCGAATCCCTGTACGGTGGTCAATTTACATTATCAACTCCGTTGATAAACCAAATTTTCGAGTTTCACTCCCCCACCGACGCAGCACCACAGTTTCTTTAGAAACTAATCCCCTTTATTCATTTTTCTTAATCAGGGTTCGCCTGGACTGATGTCCTAACAGGGTGTGGCTACAAGACTATCGTCGAGTATTTAAAAATCGGAAATCGAAAACGTTTATCTGCATTTATTTAGCATTGCAGGTCATGAATCACCATTAGCTCGTTTTCAGGACTAGATATCAGCGTTATCGCTTGAAAACAAGATGGCGTTGCCAAACACAGGACAGGTATTCCGAAATTATCTTCGATTGTTCTCGTGCGCTCGCCCCAAATATCTCGAGCCTCGAACACGCTAGTAAAAAAGGTAAGGGTTTCAAACCCCCAGCGGCATCCTTGTACCCAAACATGTATCAGGTACCTCCCTCCGTAATAGCTGGTGGAAGGGGGGCAGGTGTTGCGAGAACTCAACACACATCATGTTGAAATGTTAAGTTATGAAATGCTAAGTGCGGGGAGCCCTTGGCTCAGATGGAGAAATACTGTTCTCTACCACTGAATTTCTGTCTCTACGGCAAGTTCTGCCTTCTTTTCACGTTTGACAGCGAAATTGCGACAGTAAGTGCAGGTGACGAAGCAAGATGGGCTTCCAGCAGAGGATCAAGTGAATTTCCCTGCGGAAAAAGACTGTCGGTGCTTTCGTCCCTGCACTGCTACCATATTGTTGTACATCACTGCTCTTTGGTGAAAAGCAAGAAGGTTGGAAAACTGTGAGAGAGACTACTTCCGGGTGCTATGTGACAACTTCATGAAGCTACAACTGCCAAGCAGCGCCATAAATAGCCTTCGCGCAACACAGAAGCCTATTCCACAAGATAATTATTTGCAAAGATACCGCTACTTCTCCCTTTTATATTTCTTGTGACCATCGGAAAGGAAACCTTGGACAAAACATTTATTTCGGTATCTGGAGGATGGAATCGAAAGAGTGAAAATAAAACGCCAGGGCATGCAGCAATTTTAGGTAGGAACTATTGCATTTTTGAGCAGGGAGAGGTGGTGGAGAAAAGAAAAAAAATGAAAAGAACTATTTTTGTCAGCTTTGCTTTAAAAATAATACCTTTCACTTTAACTCCACGTTTCCTTCACAGGGATATCTTTGACACCACCACTAACCCATGTCCACCACCCCTCCCCCTGGTACCAAAATTATACAAAGAAAAATGCAAGCAAACAGTGCGCTATTCGAGCTAGACAGGTAAATCGAAACATTTGTTTGCTTGGTACGGAAAGATACGCACGTCATCAAATGGAATCACTGGAGTCGCAGTGAAAAAGTTTCAAATCGCTGGATCTTCATGGAATTTGTCACAGTTTCCCTAAACTAGCGATCTCCATGTAAAATGGGATGACATTCGATTGAACACCTGATTATTATGCATCTCTTCCTAACGTGGTTTCCTTGACTGGACATGTGTACAAGGCAATTTTAAAAGGTAAGTTATTTTTATAGTCTTTTTATTTCAGCTGTTCGACTCGAACGCTGTTGCAAAGTTCAAATGAAAATATTATCGGTTATCCAACAGCATTGTTTTCGTCAATCCTTTGGTCAACGTCACGCAATTACATGTAACAAATTTCGCATTACAGGCAAAGTACAGCAACGTTTCTGTAACCGAAGATGGTAGCCAAGTAGGAATTCAAGATATCATAACATCAAAACTTTACAAAGGTGATAGTTGGAGGAAAGAGGCAGTTCGGAACTAGCGTACGTAATTAAAGTCACTTAGAAATTTCCGTGTACGACACATCCGTGTTAATCAGCGTTGCGTTGAGTTACATAATTTCATCACCTACTGTGACCTTGTCAAAATTTATGTTGAAGGTTATCACTCTCAGACAGATTGAAAACACAGTAGTAAGCTGTAATCCTTAGGCGTTCAGAATAGCGAGTTAAGGTTTCCATCGGCAGACTTTTAGTTCTTAACGAAGCTCTGGCTCGAAGAAGGCAAGGTTCATGTTGATTTCAAGAATGGCGGCGATGCAAAACTTGACTTCACGTTTCTGTCTCTCGACGGAGCACTTTTGTCGGGCCGCGGAAGAAATTTTAACACAACAGAGCACAAAATATGCACTTTAAGAAAATACTAATTTCAACGTTAAATTGTATGTACCAGTGCGGTTTTTTGTGGTGTGTAAATTAGCTAAAATTAGCTCATTCGCTGAAGCGTTTGAGCTGGGGTATTTTTAACGGTCAAAAACGGTTATATAGCAGTAGCTTTTCCAAAATAATTTTGTGCTTTGGAAAGACCAAGAGATGCCTTATGATCTGGCCAAGTCGCATTGATAGATGACACAGCGTTTATCTACACGAGCGATAACAAAATGCATCATTTTACACTATTTTCGGCAGCGTTATGGCGGTAAAATGGCGTTTTTCAAACTTTCCTCGATTTCAGAAAAAAGCAAGCGCTTCACGATCTTTGAATTCTATTTTCGAAAATAACTCACCATAGGTCTTATTCAGGCAAGATGTGAAGAATTTCGAAACTTCACGAGTGACGCCGGATTCTTGATATTTACAGAAATTGGCTCTTAAATACACAAAGACGGATCATCCGTCTTGACGAGTTATCCACGATGGTTCGTCTCACAAGACGGACTATCGCGATAGCTCGTGTGGATGGATGATCTGTCTGCTTGCCCCTTTATTTATACACAGACGGATTATCAGACGAGCTACCGTTCTTTGCCAAAGCTCGTCCCAGACGAGTGATTGTAGGTTCATTCATTCGTTCGTTCGTTCATGCCTTCACGCACTAAAACCCACTTTCACATATGGTGCATTTTCAGCGTTTATAACAATCTCTTACAGAACCACAATGGAAAGCCCTTCTCAGTAGCTGACATGCGAATGGACAAAATCGAGATCCACGTGTTAAGTCTTTCAAACAGCCCGGTTCTCATCACAACTGGAAAAGACACTTAAATAAATTATCCACACGCTTATATACAAGCTCAAGTTAATTATGCAAGAATTCGTTCACACGTGAGCACGCTCCACATTCCGACACTACACCACGGGCTACCGATTTAGACAATTTAGCTGCTAATTCAGCCGACGCCGGCACCCTAATCACCTTTCCTTCCAGACGTTGACAATTTAGAACCAACTTGATTGGCAGTATGACGAGAAGGCACTACCCAGTAGATTTCGTTTTAGTTATGACCCTGTAAGGCTAATGCTAAGGGACATGTGAACGGATTCTCAGTTTGACGGCTAGTAGCGCCTTACCGCAGGCGAGGGTGGGGGGGGGGGGGGGGGGGGGGGGGGAATGAAGATGTGCATAAGAACCATAATGCGATCCACTCAGACCTTCTCTGACATGGGTTCTATTTCGTCTCTGGTTTTGTTGCTGTCCTCACTATTCTGGTTTACACAAAGTAAGATTAGAGGAAGAAAAGCGACTAGAATGCCTATCGAGCCAATAACATAGAATGCTAACACATAGGATCCTGCTTGGTCCGCAATGAAACCTTCGAAGAAAAAAGGTAAGAAAAACACATTAATGGGTAGAACCTCTTTGTAGGACCACTTGTCGTAAATATACGACTTCAGTCTAGGAACTCACTACAGTACGCTTTGTATGTGGAACAAGCATGACGACAATCCTTGTTTCCTCTAAAGCCCGTACGCGCGTGACATGGCCACATTAGTTTAGTTCAGGCGCGCGGCTTAGCCGGACTATTCCGATCTGCCCGCTGCGTTAAAGACATCTCCGCGTTCCCAAGAGTATTCCTTTTTCAGAATATGCGTTCTTAAGGAAAACACTTATTTCGCATATTGCCCTGTTCTTTTATTGGAATAAAAATAACCAGTTCATTACCAAAAGAATTTGCGCGAAAGTAACCTCACTGATTTACCGCGACCCTGCCACATTAAAATTACATTCGACCCCACTGAAATGCTACGTGTTAATTTGATTCAAAAATTGACGAACCTGCTAGGGGGGCACCGGTTGCCAGGGAAACAGATATTAGCATATTAGCCAATCCGAACGCGGAAGCTCGCCGTTTGGGTTCCACGGTCGTCAGCAGTAACAAATTACCAACCGACAAGCTTACTCCATCCCCAATTCCATAAAATACAGAGATTATGGCAAAAGGAATGTACGTGGAAGGCACTCCGAACATAAGCACAGAAAAACCGGTTAGCGCCAATCCACCCTGATAAACATAAACTGGATTAACCCCTTTTAAGTCACACAATCGTCCAGCAGCCACTCGCGACACGCAAGAGGTGATGCCGTATGTCATCAAGAGCTTGGAGGATTTGTCAGCCGATATTTTCATGTCTTCACAGTGTCGAACCTGCAAAAGGGTGATTACAATCAAAGTCTTCATTGGTCGAGAAGAAAGGGTCAGGTGGAACATCTCACGACATATGGATACCAATAAAAACAGTCAAATTCTGTATATTGGTCAAGAAAAAGGGGTAACACACACACACACAAACCGAGATTGAGAGGAATTTCGGACGGTCGTTGCTGTGGTTTAATAGCCCATTTTACAGTTGTGTATTTAGTGACCTGGCCTTTGAGTAGAAGCGAGGCTGTAGGTGACCTTATTTTGATACAAACCTCTCTGTCTTTCTCATGTAAATGTGGACTAGTAAGCTTGAGAACATGATTTACATGAAAAAAGCAGTGAGGTCTGTATCAAAACAAGGTCACACCCAGCCTCGTTTGCATTCATAGGCCAGGTTACTGAGCATATAATTGTAAAATGGAGTCCTTACCGCGCTATAGTGTACACCACCAAGGACCAAGCCATTTACGCGCAGTCACTCTTGAGCCCAGAGCTCTTCCTAATTGCGCATGTGCTGCGGCGGTAGATGAAAAGAGCTCTGGGATCGAAAGGGCGTGCTTTTTCGTGGTGCTGCACGTGTATTTTACATTTGAAACATTTCTTTGTCTTTGAAAAACAACAGCGTGAAATGGGGTTTGTGGAGAACGTGACCGCAAGGCGGTGAATTTTCTTATTTCAAAAGCCGCAACCGCTCTTAGCATCCTTGGTCCTGGTAGTTCGTCCACGTTTTACAAGTTGAATAAGAGTTTGTAACGAGGATTTACATGTTGAATTTACATTTTCCTTGCAGTTGCCTTAGTCGTTGTTTTTAAAAGTTTCCTAATAATGACGGTCGTTATATTTCAAGGCAAAAATTTGCTTAGGCTTTGCAGCTCAAAGAAGTACAATGTTTAAATATTTTAGTGGTTGCGGAAAACCAGGAGACCATTACGGTAATGAGCTACTGGGAAATCCTAATGAGCATGTGACGTTGACTCGTCTACAGAGCTACAGACATTGGTGGAAGTTGTCTGGACTTACCAAATGAAACTGAGCTGTGCTTATAACGATGCCCATCACAGCACTACACAATGCCGAGACTGTAAAGACAGGCACTTTCCAAACAGAAAAGTCGATAAGATTTCTGCATCTATATGAGGCGTCAGTGGCACTTTCAGTCTCATGGTTGTCCTCTGGAATTTCTAGTGTCCTTTGAGCCACTTCTTCTATGTTAGGATCAAAGGTCAAGGAAAGGATGCTGTTTGCTAGCATCATATATCCGAGCACTCTGTACGCACTGCTCAGACCTAACCTGTCTATCAACACTTGATTCAATGGTGACAAAGCGAATATTCCCAGTCCCGCCCCTGCAGTTACGATGCCATTCGCCAGTGACCTCCTTTTCAGGAAGTACTTCGAGACCATCAGGAAGTTACTCGTGCGGCAGCAGCTGGTTCCCAAGCCAAACAGCAGGCTGTACGACAGGAAGAACAACTTAACTGTTCTTGTAAATGAAGTCAAGATGAGTCCCAGGGAACAGATAATTCCACCAATGATACTAATGGGACGAGAAAAAACCGATCACACAACCGACCAGCCACAGGGGACAGGCAAAACGTCATGGCAATAGCTACTGAGCCAATCCAAGCTGTATTAAGAGACAAAAAAACCATTACCACTGTTATCATTATCGTTAACACACCGTTCTCTGATCCTTGGAGGCGGGATAACTCCATAGATACTAGTCAAAATCACAACAAGTTGCCTATAAGGTAGCCGACAATTGAACTTATCCCTCGAAAATGTCTTTTAAAGTTCTGACACCTTTCTTAACATTCTGGATGTTGAAGTGATCGTTTATCATGCAGTGCTATTGCAATTGCAATGTATCATATAGAGACGCTTTGATTGAAAACTAACAACAGCGCTAGAAACAATAACAGCGATAACGATAATGGTGATTCATTATTTCCGTGAAATTACACCACTTCGAGAGGTAACGTAAAAGCTCTATTAAGCCCCCCGTCTCTATTAACCCCCTCTCCCCACTCTCTAATAAGCCCCCCCCCCCCGTTTGGAAGTCGGTTTTTCTAATTAGCCCCCTCTCTAATAATCCCGTCCCCCGCCCCCCCGCCCCCCCCCCCCCTTTGGGACATGAGATTTTGTAATTAGTACCTCCTATTCCCTCTTACGAAATCCAGTTCGTGAGGCCCAGTTACTTCGTTTTCAAACAAATATAAAGCCAAACACATATAATACTATTTGCCGCTATGCCGTTAAATAATTAAGTTTCATTGCAGTTGTTTGAGTTTTGTACAAAAACTATTTTAAGACGAAAACGGCTTGTTTAAGATTTGACATAAGCCCCCCCCCCCTCTAATAAGCCCCCCGTTAATGAGGTTTGAAATTAAATAAACCCCCAGGGGGTTAACAGAGCTTTTACGGTACCTGTTTTTGCAATCGACAAACAAACCTGGCCCTGTTACTGGAAAGCTGATCACCGCTAATTAGGCCTGTCCCGATTGCGCTCGGTTGTGGCATCCTCGACCAAGTTTTGGCTCTCTGAGCAACTTTTGAGCAAATGCAGCTCGTATCAAGCACGCAATAGTGAATAATTTGATAGAAAGCTTCCTTTTATGTGAATTTATATTATTGAAATGCTTATCACGTTTTGAGCAAATAACCTGTCACCTGATAACTCTAGTAACTCTAGTGTCTAGTAATATCATAACAGATAACCAGCCTCTGCAGAAATGGTTTTTAGTCTTCTGATCAATGCATTTGGCTCACAGCAAGAGTCCGCCCCTCAAGATTGCCTTGAGCCTCTGTCATGCTTCGATATAACAATGCAAAGAGGGTGTAGCAGTTTCTTTCTGTACATGGTTTTAGACTCTAAGAAAGTAGAGTCATGAGAACAGAGGAGTTGTAGCATTGCTGAATGCAATTGGTAGAGTTAGTTTTGTTAAAGTTACCTCATTTCGTTCAGCGAGACATCAAATGAACCAGTTCCGTTAAAACTCAAAAGTATTGTCAAATTTCGCCCATATTTGCTCGCAACACTTAAAGCTAAATTTCAAATTATTCTTTTCATGACCGATATTCCAATTATTAAGAAGGACGAAACCAGTTCAAGTTTGAATTAACGTTTGTATAAAAATATCAAGAAATTTAATGAAAGGCCCTTTTAAATACCTAAGTGACAGATTTCCCTACCCTTTCATCTACCTGAGGCGTAAAAAAGGCACCTTAGCTACCCCTTTTGAGCGGAGCCTCCCCGTATACGCCATTAAAGGGAGTAACCCCCCCCCCCCCCCGCCCTCGAGTGTCATGGCAAATGCTGTTATGTTACCTTCTTATTTCTAAACAATGACAACAAGTTTAGTACAATACATCACTCACTCGAATGACTCGAATGCAACATGTGAAACGGGAGAGGAAAGGAAAAGGAAGATTATAATGCCTTGAGCGCCGCGTTATACTCGGTTTATAATGATGGCCGTTTGTTGTCAACATTTAAAGGGTCTGGAAACAATTAAAAAGTCCCTAGTAGGCGAGTTGTCCCTAGCAGAGCGTTTACAAGGCAGCTAGGGTTGCCCCGGGGCTAGGGTAACTCTATTACTAGGGTAACCCTAGCTGCCTTGTAAACACGTTGCTGAAAGCTAGGGTAACCCTACCTGCTTGTAAACAAGTCCTTGAGCGCCGCGTTATACTCGGTTTATAATGATGGCCGTTTGTTGTCAACATTCAAAGGGTCTGGAAATAATTAAAAAGTCCCGAGTAGGCGAGTTGTCCCTAGCAGAGAGTTTACAAGGCAGCTAGAGTTGCCCCGGCGCTAGGGTAACTCAGTTACTAGGGTAACCCTAGAGCTCAGCTAGGGTAAGTCAGTTACTCTCAGCTAGGGTAAGTCAGTTACTAGGGTAACCCTACCTGCTTGTAAACAGAGCCTAACTCATTAACCGGGGAATGAAATTTTCCAAACAAACAAAATGACGAGGACGAAGTGCCGAGCCAACTTCAACAACAAAAAGGCATTCATGATACCTCGTGACTACCCTTCAACATAACTTTTGGCCTGTTGGAGGATTCCAAATGTTTCAAGCATATAAAATACTTGCAACAAACTGCAGTAGAAAAAAGTTAAAAGGAGACAAAAAAGGAATTCATCTAAATTAAGACGAATCTTTCCTGGTTGATTTCGGGTAGTCGTCGTTTGGTTCTTTCCGGTTTTTGTTTTCGGATTTGGGCCTTAAATTGGGTATAAACTTTCGTTTGCTTCATCCTTAAAGAGGGTTAGGGTTTAAGACCCTTCGCGGCTCACACCTATTCCAAATTTATGGGATTAACGCCCCCCTCCCCCCCTCCCGGATGATACCGTGGAGCTTGGGCTACCAGCAACCTGTGATGAAATCGAATCAAATAGGATTACGGACGTCACGTGCAGGTCCTCAGACAGATAGCCAAGACTGAAATTTTGAGCGATTCAATGAGACTGAGAAGACATGTCGCCACATGTCAGTGCTAGTAAAATACTCTACTAGCGCTACAGTATGATGCGTACCTAATCAGAAAAGTGTCAGAATTGTTGGGCATGAAAGCAGCCTACTTTGTGGAATAAAATAAAACACTCACCCGTGTGTTCTCTGCTTGAATTATACTCATCCATGATGACTGGCAAAAAAATTCCAAAACCTTGCGCCATTCCCATGATAAGCGCTTGAGAAACGGTGGCGCAAACACAAACAAATACAGACCAGCAACTGTCTTGTCTCTGTGGATTTGCTTGGCCGCAGAAGCCAAACATGGTGATGGTTGAATAGGGAATCCTTCGTTAACAAGGACCGCAACCACCTTTTATGAGCAGCAACAACCTTGTGCGTGACAAAACCTCCCCTAAGACTGATACTACAAACAATTACAATCAGTATTTTATGTCGGTAATTAATTGTGACTTGATTGAATATTAACGAAATTTGACATAATTCAAGGGCTTTCTTGATATGTGTCAAACAATATAGGAGTACGCATAACGATTTTGTAACAGCTGTCATTGTTTCATGCCTTGGAGTAAGGATTTTGGAGCAATGTACAGTTGTTGTTTTTCCAACCAGATCAGTAATGTCTGATATATAAACTTAATATATAAACATCAGTGTCCTTTTCCTTTGTTTTGCATATCAGTACATAACACGAGTGATGGGCTACTGTACATAATATTCTTATTTTAGCAAACCGAAGACAATTCTGCTCCTTCTTTATTATTTTCAAAAGCGTTTGCTCCGTTTTCAATCATTCACCGAATATTAATAGTCGCTACAGCATGTTCGAAACATGACGGTCCAACTGCGTTTAAACAATAAATGCACAGAATTCTGTTTGCAGCCGGAGGCATATTCCGTCTACAGCGCCGGCTATAAACGAGGGTCTCAAAAGGCCAAAAATTTATTCGTTAGCGTAAAAAGTTTAATCGTAAAAAGAATTAACTGGAAAAATTTGTCAATTTCAAAGTGCCGGCAAGATCGCTTGAGGCCCTGTCAAGCGAGAACACATTCTTGCGGACACATTGACCCGATTGATCATCCGTCTAGCATGTCTAGTATAAATACGTGAAGGACTATGAGATGATTTATGTCGTGCGGCTCGTCCCTTGTTTATACTGGACGAGTCTACTGGAAGGATTTCCGAGAAAGCGCGACGAAAAGGCTTGGGCCTTAGTCAAATCTTCTAGAAGGATAGTTCGTCTTCAGCCCGCATTTATACACAAAGACGGAACATCCGTCTTGACGGGTTATCCACGATGGTTCGTCTCACAAGACGGACTATCGCGATAGCTCGTGTGGATGGATGATCCGTCTGTCTGTCCGTATTTACACACAGACGGATTATCAGACAAACTACAGTTCTTTGCCCAAGATAGTCCCAGACGGATGATCCGTATCTAGTATAAAATACGGCCATTGTTGTTCATGATGTTTCTTGGGTGAGCAAAAGAGCGGGAAACAAAATAAATGATGCTGTCATTCCATGCTGCGCAAACTGGGAAACATTTGTTCCGGACTCAAAATGTCTCTGAAAAAATCAGAAACATTTTTTGTGTCTCGGAGAAAAGTTTTATGTTGAGCGCGCCGGCAAACAAGAACTGGGTGGTTCTTCTCATTGGATCAAGTCAAAGGTTTATCTGGCCTTCTGGAGATTCCAGTTTTGTCATCAATGATGCTTCAGTTAATTTGGTTTCGACATCCCTTGGTGTGAAAATTGACCAGAATATGAACTGGAGTGACCATATTCAGATGATTTCCAAAAACGTTGCCTCTGGAGTTAGCGCTATTAATTAAACGTGTCAGAAACTTTGATCCTCGCGAAAATCCCTCCTTACCATTTATCACGCTCTCGTACAGCCGCACTTTAATTATATATTGCAGTGCGGTTTGGGGAAATTTTAATGAAGGCCTTTCCCTGACACTTAAAAGATTACAAAACCGCGCTACTCGAATAGTTACCTCCAATCATTATGATGCCAATCTGGAGGATCTTTCCACTTGCTTAATTGACATAAACATATTAGATTAAAGTAATTAGTAAAATTAGTTTTATCGTTTAAGATAAGTTAAGGAATAGGTAATTATTTAAGAAAGGTTAGTTTTATCCACCCAAATTAGACTGTAATATTAAAATCATTAGTTTATGAAGTTTCATGGTCGTGAGTTGTGCGTTTGTGGGAAGGGGTGTTTGTGTAGCGTTCTTCTTATTTTCTGTATTGTTTTACTTTGGTGACCCGCGTTACAGGGACTTAACATCCTATAACCTGAGAAATACGGAAAATAAAGTAGCGATATCACTTCCTCTTACTCATTACCTTATTTCCTCGAATAATAGCCGGGGACGATTATTTCATTTTAGTTTTTCGCACCAAAAGGGGGCGATTATTCGAGGGAGGCGATTATTTCAATATTGCTCACTGGAAGTCTTGCGAAGTGACATACATGAACATTGCCATAGAAAAAACTGTAATAAAACCTGTGCTTTTGTAACTATTCAGTTGTAGACAATTAAATGAAAGCTTGTTTGTTGTCCAAGGCCTTGCCAATTCGTAACTTGACAGGGAGGGGATAAAAGAAAGAGAGGATGGCAAGAGGGATTGGGGGGGGGGGGGATTATTCAAGGGAGGCGATTAATCGAGGGACGGCTATTATTCGAGGAAATACGGTACTTCAAAAGGAGTTCCAGCTGT
>JAEMWC010000005.1:422500-595000 GCA_016490735.1 Pachyseris speciosa
CTGCAACTTACAAGAGAAGGATCGGATGTTGAGGGACAAAATAGTTTTTGCGGTGACCGGAAAGCTACAAGAATTGCTCCCCAGGGAGGACAGCCTAGCACTCGATAAAGCAGTGAAAATCTGCAGAGCTTTTGAACAATCAAACAGGCAGGTCAAATAATTCAGAGAAAGTGTCTCTCTTTCCAGTTCATCGACTAAAGTAAACAAAGTCACTCAAGGCTCTGTCACGAGAATGCCTAGTTGTAGGAAACCCTCTCAGCCAAACAAAACTCCAAGCAAAAGGAGCGAAAGATTGAAGTTCGACTGCAAATACTGTTGTTACAAGCATGAGAAACAACGAGACAAATGTCCAGCTTGGGGCAAGGTGTTTGAAAAATGCAAAGACCTCAATCACTTGAAGTCTAAATGGAAGAAAGTACATGCAGTCTCTCAGTCACATGATGATGAGAAAAGCTATGATGATCAATGGCTTATGGCCATAAGTAATGGGGAAGACAGCATTACTGCCACACTAGTTGTAAATGAGCTTGATGTCAAATTCCAACTTGACAGTGCTGCCGATGTTAACACTATCTGTCAGAGATATGTAAGGCAACACCAAGTGTCTCCCACATCATATGGAACAAAACTAACCTGAAACCCCTAGGGGATACTCTCATGAAAGTTAAGAATCCTTGCACTTGCACAGAGTCAGAAGTTATGTTTATTGTGGTTCCAAATGGATTTACAAACCTGTTAGCTCTAAATACCATTCAGGAACTTGGTTTCATAACCATAAATAAAGATCAGTTTATCTCTCAAGTATCTACCCCACTACTTAGTGATCTGAGCGAGGCCACGCTAAGAATTGTTGAAAGTGTTACACCTAAAGTACTTCCTTGTAGGATAATCCCCATTGCAATTCAAGACGTGGTAAAGGAAGAATTAGACCGACTAGTAAGCAAAGGCGTTCTGGTTCCTGTGACCGAACCAACTGAATGGGTCAGTCAAATGGCTATCGTCTACAAGCCCACTGGTAAACTGCGCAAACTAAATGCAGCACTCAAACGTTAACATTACAAAGTGCCAGTACTTGATGACGTACTTCCAAAGCTTAAAGATGCCAAGGTCTTTAGCAAACTTGATGTGAAAGAAGCGTATTGGTATGTTCGACTAGATGAAGCCTCCAGCAAACTCACCACAATGATTACCCCTTTAGGCCGGTACATGTGGAAAAGGCTACCTTTTGGCTTTAAAGTCTCCAGTGAGATCTTTCAGCGCAAGCTTGATGAAGCCTTAGGAGATCTCGATGGTGTATTTAATATTGTCGATGATGTCGTGACTGTAGGGCGTGGCTCTATAGAAGAAGAAGCCCTTAACGACAACCGGCAAAGGCTGACCAAAACCTTGGAAAGGTGTGTCGAGAGAAACAGGATAAACAGCAAACTAGCCTGGCTGAGATATTTCATGGACATAGAATCACAAAAGATGGTGTGAAAGGTGATGAATCTGAAGTCCAAGCAATTCGTGGCATGCCAGTGCCTACTGATGTGGAAGGTGTCAGGCGTCTCTGCGGCATGGCTCAGTATATGGCCAGATTCTTACCTAACCTTGCTGAAACACTTGAACAATGCGTGCTTTAACTCGAAAGGACACTCCATTCGTATGTTCTAAAGAATGTGAGACTGCTCTTAACTCTTTGAAGAAGGATCTTTCGGAACCTCCTTGTCTGGCTCATTTTGACTCAGCCAAAGAAGTTATCATTCAAGTAGACAGCAGCAAACATGGAAATGGCACCGTATTACTTCAAAAAGGACGTCCCATTGAGTACGCATCAAGAGCATTAACACCATCGGAGCGCAACTGGGCACAAATAGAGAAAGAAGCCTTAGCTGTCTTATATGGTCTGGAGCGATTTGACCAGTATGCCTGTGGTCGACCCGTGACGGTGGATAACGACCATAAACCCCTCGCAGCAATACTACGCAAGCCCTTAAGTATGGCTCCAAAGCGTCTCCAAGACATCATGATGCGTTAAAACCGATATGATGTCAACTTCGTTTTGTCAAAGGTACCTGCCTACACATTGCGGACACGCTAAGCAGAGCTCACCTGGACTCCGTCGAAGGTAACCAGGATGACCGTGCCCGAATCATGAACATCACCGCATTTGCTGACGTCCCTGATAAACGTCTAGATGAGATAAGGGATGCAACTTTACGTGACACCAGTCTACAATTAGTAGTCCAGTTAGTCCTGGAAGGATGGCAACAGGACAAGTACAATACTCCCTCTTGTGCTTTACCTTATTTTGATGTGCGTGACTCACTAAGTGTCATTGATGGCATTCTAGTAAAGGGGGAAGCAGTAGTGATCCCCTCTGAACTGAGAGCGTCCATCAAGAAACGCCTCCATAGTGCTCATCTAGGCCGTGACAGTATGCTACGTCGAGCAAGGGGCTGGCCTGGCATGACTGGTGATATAAAACATTTAGCTGATTCATGTGAAACCTGCCAAGAGATGAAACCACGAAACACTCAAGAACCACTGAAACAACACAACGATGGTGATGGGCCATGGCAGAAAATTGGTCTTGACCTATTTGAAATCGCTGGGAAATACTACTTAATTGTAGTAGACTATTTCTCTAACTTTATAGAGATTGATCTGCTAACAATCTTGGCAAGTGCCCGTACCATAACACTCCTCAAGAAACATTTTTCCCGGTATGGCATTCCAAGAGTGATCGTGTCTGATGGAGGCCCTCAATTTGCCAGTCAAGAATTCAATTCGTTTGTCATGAATTGGAGTATTTCTCACATTACCTCATCACCAATGCATCAGCGTGCAAATGGCAAAGCAGAATCTGACGTAAAGATCATGAAAACATCTTATCAAGACTTACAAGGATGGTGGTGATCCGTACGAAGTAATGCTAGAACAAAGGAACACCCCTCGTCAAGACACAGGTCTGAGTCCAGCAGAAATGATGTTTAACCGCAAAACGCGAAGTTTCTTACCTAGCCTGCATAGCAGCCCAAAGAACACTGTTGTGAAAGAGAAAGGTGATGCACGGAAACGCAGTGTGAAGAACCATCATGACCGTAGATCACGCAAACTCTCAGAACTTAACGTTGGACAACGCGTATTCTTTCAGCATGTGGAAGGAAAAAAACTGGAAATTTGGCAAAGTAACCGCGATCTTAGGCCCTAACACGTACCAGGTGGAAAGTCTGGATAGAGACAAGTACCGCAGAAATCGTGTGCATATGAGACCCACCAAAGTCGTTCGAAATTCTCGTGGCAAATCTCTCGTTGTTGTATATCGCACTCCTGATCAACAGTCAACGTCGCCTCTACCCACAGCTGGCTGTGCCTCAGCTACTACGAGTGAGCCCAAAGAAAATCAGCCATGTGGTGATCAAGAAGGAACCACTCCTATTGACAATCGTGGACAGTCATTAAGTAGAAATAGGCCGAGACGTGAAATCAGGCCACCTATTCGTTTCAAGGACTATGTGTGTAAATAGACACTGTTGATCAATCGAACTGTTTTAATCAGAAACATAATTTTCTAACTTTCATATTGTTCTCATTCATTAGGTGGACATCTTCAGTGAAAGATTCAACCTTCATGTTTTACTAGGAGCCAAGGCTAAAGGAAATCTTGGTTTTCATTTTCTTAAAGAAGGGATGTAATCACAGATACCTGCAGTGCATGCACCCATGATGCAATATGGTGCAACTCTCACCATGTGCGCGATGTTTGTTTGTAATGGCGTCGACTCTACATTAAATGTTGTTGTGTTTATTCCTTGCCGTACTTCTTACTCTCCACCCAACCCAATCAACAGTCATAACTGGATTCGAAAATTTCCCCTCACTGCCATAGACGACTCGACAGTAACAACAATGGCAGTCGTTCATTGGCTCGTAACGCAACGTTGCACGCCCAAACAACGGCTGCGTGGAAGACCTAAAATTGAGTTCAAGGTTTATACTTTGGAAACTAATAGAACACGATTTGTATCAGTCGTTTTTCGGCTGCGGTGGCAAACATGGCGTCGGTCATTGTTTGAACTTCTGTGCTCCAGTTCTTGATCGTGAGCTTCTGTCGATAGTTGTGTTCCTTTTATCTCAGTCGACTTAACACAGCGCAACGTGCAGGGAATCAGCGAAGCCACAGCGAGGGCTCCTGCTGCCATGTAAAATGCGGGCCCGTAAGAACCAAGCTTGTCAACGGTGTAACCTAAACACAATAATTGAAGAAAATTATAATTTAATAATTTAAAAACTTGAGTAGCGCTTTCACTATTTACATACGGACTGATCAGTAGCGCTTTACATTAATCTATAAGCTAAAAAGTATTCGAGTAGAAGACAATGTACAATGAAGCCAGTAAAAATGTAATTATTAGAAAAATCAATCGATCAATCAATCAACAGAACAAAATCACAACAAATAACCTACATACAAAAAAGTTAGTCCTTAAACTACGCTTACAATATAAATGTCTAATATTTCAGCCTTCTTTATCTTAAGCTTCAATAACACTTTCTGCGATCGTGATAAAAAATACGGGTTAAATTGAATCCCTGATTCGCGCCATCAAGAAAGATGCTGTCCTCAACTTCGCACCTCGAGTCTGCGTTCCTAGCTGCGCCAGCTCGAAGAAACAAGCGACTCTCGAGAGATTCATGAGGTTTGCGATTGTGACCGACTTTTTCAAACAATACAAATGATCGGAAGTAAAGCGAACTCCAACATCGCGCTGAACTCTACGCATGTGCAATTCAAGCGAAATTTTTCGGACTTCTTTGAGCCACTCGTTTCCCAATCGCTGGACAAAGGGAACGAACACTCTGTAAACGAGGGTTGTACTGGCTTAGGAACGGATTTATCATATCACACCTGATAATGGTGGCCCAATCAGTGTCATCACAGATCCGGTCATGAGAGTGAGACCAAGGGCTGAGGCTGCCCTGGAATGATCTACGCATGTCACAACTTGAATATTGAATATTGTAGCCATTGCTCCATCAAAAAAGCCAAACACAACGGCGTATGCGACCAGAGCTGCGTAACTCTTGGCGATGGTCAAAATCACAGTAGAGATGGCATTTATCAGTAGCGTCCCCTGGAAAATATGCCAGTTGTTCAACCGTTTCAAGTTGCATAGAAAACCACAAACAAAGCGTCCAATGACAATATTGATTCCCAAATAGAGAATGAGTCTTGAAGAGGACTCAGAGGATATCCCAAGGTCTTCAGCGTATTTCACCTGCATGTAACCGGAAGAACAAGTTTTGCGTTGAACTCTACAAAATTCTAATCCCTAATAATTCTACTTAATGCATGACGGCACTACTTTTCTTTTCAATTTTGTTTTCGTTTTTTTTTTTTTTTTTCCTGTTTTACGTGTTGGACTTATTGCGATATGGAAGACGGGGATCACAAAGTGCAGAACAAGACGAAGTAGGTGCTAGAGACCAAAGAAGGGCAAAGGCAATAACAACTGGTACCTCAAGAAAAGTAAGGAAAGCGTTATTCAGCCATCAACAAATTCACGAGGTACCACACGTGGCACCTAACAGCTCGTAATCAAAGTACTCATTCAACGCCGTTTTGGTTTTTGTAATTTGCATTGCCAGGAGTCGTGATCATGATATTCCCTATTTTGCTATGGTAATGGGAATGGTAACGCATTTATATACCGCACATACTGCTATTGGGTGTGATCGGACATCAGCCTGTAAAGGCGCCTCTGGCAGCCGCTATCAGTCCATAATTGATCTCACCCACCCAACCCACGCATGCATGTGAAAGACAGATGAGAGATAGAGATGGACCATCACACTGGGACTACGTCCCGTACGTCCTACATAAAACAAAAGCAACCGTTCCTGTTCCCTTCGTAGTGTTTCCATCTCCAATTCTGCTCGTCAAATTCACAGTTACTCACAACAAACTATCACAAGCTGAGGATCTATGATCTTAATAACAGTTCGATGGAATATAATTTTAATGAGCTTTAGCAACGACGACGGCAACGGCAACAAAAATGTCATTTAAAAATATAACTTCTCGTTTTTCTAACTAATTTGCGATTATTCCCATTTTTTAACGTAAATGCTGGCGAACTATCCAGGCACTAAAGTACTATGAACATGTTCTCGGGAAAACCTAAAATTTGGTCATTTCACGTTGTTGTTTTACAGAGGATGACAAAGAAATGTACCAAAATGTGAAACGCACATTGTTTTCGCTCATTACAGCCAAATTCGCAGTATCGCGCAAACTTCGAAGGGATTTTGGGCTTTTCTCTTCCGCCAATCATCTGAGTGGGGCGGGGTTATGTAAATAACGAAAAACAGAACGAGTTGCGTTGTGATTTGCATAGCCCGGCCCCACTCAGAAGATAGGCAGAAAGAAAAACCTAAAATCCCTTCGAAGTTTGCAAAACGCGCAGCGCGATGGAATGAATTTGGCTGTAAACCTTTTGTTTTGTGGTGGTCTCGTTGTCGGTGCCGTCCTCGTTGCTTTAAGCTGCCTATTTTGTGAGGGAAGGCCAGACCAGAGCAACCTCTAGAATTCTAGTGCGACCCACACTACACCACCCATCCCCCCCCCCTCCCCCTTCTCTCTCTCTCGCCCGAACCAGACACTACCGCCATACAGCAAAGATAAATACTCACCAGTAGCACGTATATAATGGCGCGTCCAAACATCTTAAAGAAGAAGGTGGTCAACACCACAAGAAAACTAGGAACCTTCCATAGAGAGCAATTGAAAGTAAAGCGTCCCTGTCGTATAGTTTTTCCACTTGGTAGCGCTTCGTTGCTGTTTGAAGTTTCAACCTTTAAATCGTACAAGATGCCAAAGAAGCTGTTTAGAAAAAGAAAACCTGCAAAAACACGCAGTGTGTTTCTCCAGTGAACAGAAACGACAAGAAGCTGAAGAACTTGGCTGAGAACCATTGTGCCAGAGCCCTGACCAGCCGAGACAATTCCAAGCGCGATTGATTGTCGTTTGTCAAAACATTTTCTAACCATTACTAAACTTGAAACGTAAACACTCATTCCTCCCATACCAAGGATACCATAAGAGACGTACAACAGTGTTCAGCTTTGGGCAAATGAGACTACTGCTAAACTGAGTGAGCAAGTTAGGCATCCAGCCATAGAAACAACTCGACAGCCAAAGCGATTGACGAGAGATCCTGCAAAAGGACCAAAAAATTGACCAAGGGCAATGGACAGTGATCCAATCCAAGCTGGAAAAAAAAAACAAAAGAAAATATCTAGCCTGCTGAATTCAATTTAATAAAAGATAAACAATCAAAAATGAGGAATAACTCTCAGTTGATAAATACCATTAAAAGCGACCCATTCTGAGACGGGTCCAAAATATTAAATGCAAAACATTTTAAGATGGTTACGGTTTGCTTTAAGGCGTGTTTTAAATACTGCCATGCCAAGCTGGCTCGACTGTCGCACGACTGTAGTACGACTTGGTTTCAGACGTCGAATTTAATTCCTTCGAATAAAACGCTGTTGCCCAATCTCGTACCCAGAGTTGACACGGCAGAAGCACGACTTGGTTTCATACGTCGTCGAATTTAACCCCTAACGGACCAACTTCGGCTATAGCAGTAGAAAATACCGCTTTTGCTTTTGTGATTTGTATAGGTAATCACATGATTTCGAGTGCAATTTGGAATAAATAAGCACGAGTAAATTTTTTCAAAGACTCACAAAATTTGTGGTCTTTGAAAAAATTTACAAGTGCTTATTTATTCCAAATTGCACGAGAAAAATCATGTGATTACTTATTAATAATATACATGAAAAAATTGCGAGATAGCTTCTTAACGTTGCAGAAGCAACGCAACGAAGCTAAGGTGAACCAAAACAACAGTTTTCTCGATGTTTTTAAAGCGTTTTTAGCTGTGAAAACTGGCTAAACAATTACAGGCTATAGCTATAAGGCTACTTTGTTTGCTAAGTGTCTATCAAGCGCTGTAATCCTTACCTTCAGGCTTTCTAGTTCGTTATCTTCGCCTTGTTTGTCCTTGTTTGTTTATTAATCTCGGCGTCACTCCATCAACGGACTCGTAATTCCAATTACGTCGGTAATTCCCTTCTCTGGACACCACTGTTTCCAAACAGACAGCTAAAATACAGTGCTTTTCGCAGCCGTTTCTCCTTTTTAGAGCTATTTTGCAGCTTCTCTGCTGTTATTGCGGTCACGAAGAAAGAAAACAAGCTCAAAAAGCCAGCCATTGTTTTGGCTCGCAGAGTCGCTTGCAGCTCTTCAGACTTTGCGCCATTCAGAGGCCGCGTTTGATTGGCTCAATCGCAGCGCCTTTTTTTTGCACTGTATTTCCTTTTTTCTGCACCGAATTACCTTTTTTCTGCACCGGTGTTTCCTAAAAACTGCATTTCTCTTAGCCAATCAGAATCGAGAATTTTTTCATGTATATTATTAATAAGGTAAGTTTCTATCGTGGTAAATGAATGAAAGATGTGATTTATTCAACAGTGTCTCACGCAAACTTTCTTTCATTCATTTGCCACGCTAGAAACTCACCACGTCTCACTCTCTTCACAGACTACAACTTATAAAATTTAAATCTCGTTTCCAAGGAAAAGGATCATGGTGTGATTAGTGACCTGCGAAAAAAATGTACAGTTCTCTATCAGGAGAAGACTGGAGATCGAGAAGACTCGTTTGTCCATTTTATTCAATTTAAAACCCCCAAGGAGAACGTTTCAAACGGAAAGATAAAAAACGCCAATCGTTTACGTCATTTTAAAATCGTTTCCAGACTCTTGTGACGTTCCTCACAAGGCCAAACACTGTGTGCGCAGAGGAAGCAGGGATGGCGCAGTGGTGAGAGCACTCGCTCCCACCAATGTGGCTCGGGTTCGATTCCCGGGCTCGACGTCATATGTGGGTTGAGTTTGTTGTCGGTCTCTTCTCTGTTCCGAGAGATTTTTCTCCTAGTATTCCACATTTTCCATCTCCTAAAAAACACAAACTTCTAAATTGCAATTTCATCCGGAATGCTCCGCGAACGTCTAACACATGAACCCTTGGCACCCCCACCCACACGCTATAAAGCTTAAATAAATTGATTTAATTTGATCCTTTTTACAGGGGAGAGGACCCTCATCACATCTACCGTTATGGCTTCTGGAGGATTCCTTGCCTTAATCTCAATAAAATAATTCACTTAATAAAATAATTAATATGGCAATGTAATGCACATTAACAAATTTTTAGAAACGGATTTTACTATAAAAGGTAACGTTAAAAAATAACGACGTTTCGACCAATCCACGGTCATTTTCAAGTTGAAGGATAAAATTTGTTTAACATGTGCTTAGATAATAATCAATTGTAAAAATGCTATTGAGGTACTGCCTAAAGTTCTAAAATATTTACACAGAAACAATACGAGAAAATCGCGGCAATAATGATAAAACGCTAAGTTAAAAGTGTAAAAAGGGAATTAATTAGGTAAATACTTTTGCGCCGATCGAATCACTCTGTTTGTTCAGTTTTGGTTTCAGTTCACGAATAAAAAGCATTTCAAAAATCAAACAGTCTGGTCTACTCTGACACTTCTTTAAAATCTTGAAATTTCTTTCGATAGTCTCCAAATCCTTTCCATGCTCTTCCTTTACGTGGTTGCCGATTGTTGATCGCTTATGTTCCTCCACACGTTGATGTAGGTGCCGACTCGTGAAGCCGATATAGTCTGCATCGTGTCACAGTATCACGTGTTTACCACGTCACGTGCTCATTGTCATGTAACTAGGGCAGAATATCTGTAGCCGCGATGTTGGAACACGTTTAATAAATCACAAAGCAAGACATGGTTGTCAGAAGCGGGATTTGTGACTAAACGGTCCGAAGACGCCCAAGAAAGAAACTGTAAGTGATCTTTGACTAATTTATTGACGGATTGGCCGAAAGCAAAGGAGAATGAGCGATTTAATTGGTTTCGAACCGCCGAAAATGGACTGGACTCCGGGTCCCGATTTGGTTTAGACTCAAACGCTTCAGACAAAAGTGCGAGTTACTTTTCGATGGTCCTCTAAAAACCAGGTCCAACGATCAGAAAAGCAAGTATCTGCCCCTGTGGATGGGAGATTACGGACTGGATCTATACAACACGTGGAATTTGACCGAAGAACAACAGAAAAGTTTAGAAGTATATAGGGAACGATTCGAGGAACACTTGAAACCTCAGTCAAATTACATATTAAACCACTTTTATCTCCGGAACCTGTCACAAAACAGCTTCCCCTTAGACGATTTCCTAACAGCAGCAAAACTCCTCATCCAGAATAGCGGTTATCCAGCCGATTTACATGACGAATTAATGCGCAACGCACTCGTATTCGGAGTGGATTCAGACACTGTGCGAAAGAAATGTATAGCCGAAGGAAACAAACTAACATTTCAGAAGGCTCGTGAAATCGCGCGTACAGAGGAAGCTATTAAACTCCAATTACAGGCCATGACAAACCCCATACAAGTCAATTCCCTAGGCAGAAGAGAATTGAGCAAAGGCAAAACCAAGCCTAAAAGTAAGCCGCATTGGGGGAAAAGAGGCCACAAAGGAAAGGAGTACAAACAGGTCGACCGGCCCAAGTTTGAATGTGGGAGATGCGGTGGCCACATGACAATCCACAGATGTGCCCGGCCATTAATTCAAAATGTCATGGATGCCATTAAATTGGGCATTACCAACACATGTGTTTCAAAACAAATCTTCCACTTTAAACACACTCCAGGGGGAAAGTAGCAATACGCAGGAATCAGACCCTGATGAAAGAGTTTTCTTAGGGATTCTGACTGCAAAACAATGTCAGGACGCAAATAACTGTGCAAGTGAGATTGATAATATTTAGTTACAAGGACATGGTAACAAAGCCATAGTTGAAATGCAGCTAACTGCCAACCCAAACCACAGGCACACCACATCAATAAAGTGTAAGATAGATACTGGTGCAATGTAATGTCCAAGCATGACTATGAGAAAGTGGTTACACAGCCCCTAGAAAGACAACTTAGTCCACCGCAGATTAAAATCACAGCTTATGGAGGACACCATATAAAGAGTCTTGGCTTTTGTCAGTTGTATCTACACCGCAATGGTTATGTAAAGGCAGTACCATTTGAAGTTACTGAAGTCACAGGCCCGGCAATGCTAGGATGCAAAACTTGCAGTGACTTAGAAGTTGTGAAATTTAACTGCAACCTTACACAGGGATAAAATGTACAAGACAAGACAAAGCCGTCACCGGATAGTCAGCGGAGTGTCACATCTCACACCCCACTCACCAAAGAGGAACTCCTCAGTGACTACCAGGACCGCTTCGAAAGGCTGGGCAGGTTCAGAATGAAGCCATACCACATAACCCTTGAACCTGACGCATCCATCCAACGCGCTCGATACCAGTCCACTTAAGCGAGCTCTACAAGCAAGAAATCGACAATATGCTGGAACTTGGTGTCATCACACCAGTTGACATACCTACATATTGGGTAAACAGCATAGTCCTGTCAGAGTCAACAAATGAAAAGGGAGAGATTACCAAGCTTAGAGTATGCGTAGATCCCCGGGACTTAAACAAGTGGGTCAAGAGGGAACAGCACGACAACAAAACAATTGATGAAGTGGTGACTAAACTCAACAATGCTAAGTTCTTTAGACTTGTTGATACTAAGAAAGGGTATTGGTACGTCCCACTCGATGAATCAAGTTCCTACCTCACTAGTTTTTCTACCCCCTTTGGTAGCTTTCGTTTCACCAGGCTGCCCTTTGGTCTAGTTGTTTCTCAAGACATATTCCAAAAACAGCTCGACTCAGCATTCGAAGGCCTCACCGGTGTCACAGGCATTGCAGATGATACCTTCGTCTTTGGCTCTACAGAAGAGGAACATGACAAGAACCTAGCCAACCTCATGGAGCGTGCACGGCAAGAGGGCATAGTATTTAACAAAGAGAAGTTGCAATTCAAACGCGCAGAGATTAGCTCCTTCGGACACACCTGGACCCCCAAAGGTGTGAGACCCGATAACAGCAAAGTCTCAGCTATAAAAAGCAACCCTCAGAAGATGTCAAGAGTCTACAAAGTTCCTAGGCCTGGTCAACTACCTCACACACTACTCAGGTCGCCTGGTTACCATTTCTGCTCCTCTCCGTAAGTTAACTAACAAAGACGTAGCCAATATGTGGGGGCCAGAACATGATCGTGCATTTAATGCAGTTAAAGATGAAGTATCCACCCTCGCTGTGCTCAGATTTTTCGACCCCAACGCCAAGACAGTTGTCCAAAGAGATGCATCACTAAAAGGTGTCGAAGCTGTACTCCTTCAACAAAGAAAAGCTGTGTGCTATGCTTCTAAGGCTCTCACTGAAACGGAACAGAGGTATAGCAACATTGAACGCGAAGCATTGGTGTTAGTGTGGGGACTTGAGAGATTCCATTACTTTATTTACGAAAAGCAATGTACCGTCCACACTGATCATAAGCCCTTAGAGGCAATTTTCAAGAAGAGGCTATCTAGTTGTCCAGCAAGACTGCAACGATTTGTCCTGAGAGCTCTCAAGTATGACGTTATTGTCAAGTATGTACCAGGTGCTGAAGTACTGTCGCAGATGCCTTGTCAAGAATCTCACCACAACCGACAACAAGCTACCACAGCTTGACATACACCACGTCACCACGTTGCTTCCTGCATCGCCAGCGTGACTTCAGCAGATTCGAGAAGAGACGGCCCATGATTTCACCATGAGCAAACTGAAAGAGATGGTTTACAAAGGATGGCCAGATAAGAGAGAAAAATGCCCAGAAGCACTGCACGATTTCTGGAACTTTCGAGACGAGTTAGCCATTGGATATGGGTTAATAGTTAAGGGTGACCGCATCATTATCCCGCCATCTCTTCGACAGCAGATGTTAGAAATCATTCATCAAGGGCATCTGGGTCAGGAGAAATGCCTGCTTTGAGTCAGAACCTGCGTTTTCTGGCATGGCATCACCAAAGATGTCACCAGTCTCGTCCAAGAGTGTAATCCTTGCCAAAGAGACCAACGCCAGCAACAGAAAGAACCAATTCTCAAGCCAGAACCACCAAGCTACCCTTGGCAAAGGTTAAACTCTGATTTGTTCGACTTCACGGGCCACCAGTACCTCCTGGTCTCAGACCAGTATAGCAAGTTTCCAGTTATCCGAAAGCTTTCAAGCACCATCTCCGCAGCCGTTATCACCCATCTTAAGAGCATATTCGCAGAGTACGGCATCCCCAGCCAGTTAGCAACTGACAATGGTCCACAGCACAGTGCAAAGGAATTCGCAGATTTTACCACCTCTTTATGGAATAGAGCACATCACCAGTTCCCCACGTTATCCGCAAGCCAATGGATCTTCGGAAAGCATGGTACAGACAGTTAAGAACATACTCGAGAAATGTGATGAGGAAGGTGGAGACCCTTAGCTAGGTCTACTATCATACAGAGCAACAGCCCTCAACCACCATCTGGGATCACCAGCAGAGCTGCTAACAAAGAGAAAGTTCAGAACACTGTTACCTATGTCCCACCGTGCAAACCTTACAGATGATTCAGCACAAGTTAAGGAACAGTTACAACGACAACAAGAGCAGCATGGCCACTATTATAACCTGAAGGCAGGGCCAACCCTAGAACCACTCCATCCAGGCCAGCCAATAAGAATCCTTGATCACCAAACTAAGACCTGGGAACTAGGCACTGTTGTGAGAACAGCAAAAGCACCAAGGTCGTATATAGTCAGGATCAGCAAAACAACAGGTGTTTACCGGCGTACAAGATCACACCTCAGGCCGGACCATGCGACACCCCATACGCAACATCCACCCCTGATGGCAGCACCAAATGTTGTCATGCCACCATCAACACCCGGGAATGGAACTGTTCAGCCAGCAGGAGACAGTATAGAACCTAGTTCCCCTGCAAATACTCCAAAGCCCTCCGAGACAAACAGCAGATATACTACCCGATCTGGACGTACAGTGAATCCGCCAGATAAGCTGAACATTTAGACATTAAAGAACTTGAGGAACGTTAATTTTTTAGTTACAGAGAACCGTTTATTGAATAACCCCTTTAAACAAGTTGCAGCTTTGATACGCAGTCTAAGGACATTGATTAAGCATAAACTGTTAGAAAGCCAATAAAAATAGTGTTTGCCGTTCTTCCTTTTTTTATTGAAAGCGGGATGTCACAGTATCACGTGTTTACCACGTCACGTGGTCATTGTTATGTAACTAGGCAGAATGTCTGTAGCCGCCATGTTGGAACACGTTTAATAAACCACAAAGCAAGACACATCGCACAGACCACACTTATAATACTAAACAACGTTTTGTTGATTAACAATTGGAGGTTTGTGTTCTTTCAGTTTGAATTGTCCTTTGATCTTCTGACTTGTGTAAACGGGCTGGACAACGGCATCAATCTTTCGTGGGCTGAGATCACCGAGTTGGTGTCTTACCGCATTTGCTGATTTCTGGTCTTTGAACGGTAAGACAATACGCCATTTCCGAATTACCTTTTTCAAAGCGAGGCCTGGTGCGCAACTATTCGTATGAAAATGAGTTTAATTTGCATGTGACTGAAAACTAATTTTAAAATGAAAAGATGAGCACCAGAACTCGCTTTGAGAAAAAGGCCAAAGGTAGTTCGGAAATGGCCTATTCTGATAGGAGCATCATGTTCATCAGATACTTGTTGTTTAGTACATGCATCCTCGGTGACTTTCATTTCAATAAAATGTCTGATGGCATTCTCTACGAGAGTTCCAGGAAATTGCAGGTGAGCAAAAACAGTTTTTAAACGTTCACATCCTTGAAGTTTAAACGCACGGTTTAACATTGTATTCAGCAAAGAATGTTTATACTTTACGTCAACATGGCTTTGGTAATGCAGTAAAAGTCCAGTATCAGTTGGTTTCACGTAGACCTTCGTGTCTAGTCGGGGACTATTTCTGATGATCATTCCAAGAAAGGGAAGTTTGCCATTGTTTTCGGGTTCCATTGTGAAACTGAGTGAGGGATGGATTTCCTTCTGTGTTGACAAGAATTCAGAGGCAGATGAAACATCGGGCATTTTGCTGAGGGTGTCATCAACATAGTGCTTATAGAAACCAGGCATCTTGTTTTGGTTTTCCAATTTCGCTTCAGTATGGCACATAAACGCATTTGCCATTAGTTGTCCGAGAGGAAAGCCCATGGCAACCCCATCCACTTGCTCGTACAAATTTCCTTCGAATTGGTTTTTCGTAGCAACCTCTAACAGCTCTATAAGGTCAGTTTTTGTGATGTTAAGCCCATACTCCTTATTAAACCAATTGTCTTTAAACCCTTTCTCTGCTAGGATTTCGATTGTTTCATCTACTGGTACGTTTGTGAAGAGGGACGAAACATCGTATGACACTCAAGTGTCCTGATCATCGGTCTTTATCTCACGGAGATCATCGGCAAACGAGAAGGTGTCAGTGACGGTTTGGTCGTTGACGGACAAAGGTTTCAACTTCTCATCAAGCCACTTAGCAAGTTTGTAGTTGTAGGTTCCTGTTGTTGACAGGATCCGACGGACCGCTAGTTTCTTCCTGTGGGTCTTTGGTAAACCATAAAGGTGTGCGAGCCTAGAACCTTTTTGGATCAGTGAGTCGGCTATGGGTTTTGGAAGAATTCTTGGTACGATGGAGGACAGTTCCTTCTCCTTTCCGTTGTTTATTATTATGAAGGCGCTAAGTTGCACGAACCGTTGCAGAAAGTAGAATTGAGTTCTACTTTCTGCAACGGTTCGTGCAACTTGTGTCGCAACGATTTTGGCCGTTGCAGGGTATGTTACACTTGGTACAATGTTTCGTGCAACTTGTCTCGCAATGGCGTTGCGACACAAGTTGCACGAAACATTGCACAGTGTAACAGCGCCTTAAGTGTGGTCTGTGCGATGCAGACTATGTCGGCTTCACGAGTCGGCACCTACATCAACGTGTGGAGGAACATAAGCGATCAACAATCGGCAACCACGTAAAGGAAGAGCATGGAAAGGATCCGGAGACCATCGAAAGAAATTTCAAGATTTTAAAGAAGTGCTAGAGTAGACTAGACTGTTTGATTTTTGAAATGCTTTTTATTCGTGAACTAAAACCAAAACTGAACAAACAGAGTGATTCGATCCGCGCAAAATTATTTACCTAATTGATTCACTTTTTACACTTTTAACTTAGCGTTTTATCATTATTGCCGCGATTTTCTCGTATTGTTTCTATGTAAATATTTTAGAGTTTTAGTCAGTACCCAATTAGCATTTTTAGAAATGATTATATTGCAAAGATATCAGTGACGTCACCTATTGTCATTAATATGCCAACCAGAGAGCTATTGGCTGGTGAAACAAAGAATTCTTTTGTTTAACGGTTTGAGCATTTAAATAACAAAAACGTTTGTAAACAAATATCTTGCCTATAAGCACATGTTAAACAAATTTGACCCTTCAACTTGAAAATGACCGTGGATCGCTCGAAACGTCGTTTTTTAACGTTAACTTTTATAGTAAAATCAGCTTCAACAGTGTCCAGTTGCATGGCGCGCCTAGGCCAGATTAATCGAGTTAAACATGTTTTTGACCCAACCACCTTAACTATTATAGTTAATGCCTTAGTTTTTAGCAAGCTATATTATTGTTGTAATTTTTGGAGCAACACCTCAGAGTACAACTTAAGTAGGATCCAAGCTGTACAGAACTTCGCGGCTCGTATCGTTAGCAACTCAAGGAAATACGACCATATTTCCCCTATATTTCCCATATTTCCCCTATCCTATCCTGGGAAAGGATTCCTCCGTTCCTTTGATGTACCATGATCCGAGTGATCTTGGATCATTGATTCCCAAAGGCATGCACCCAAATTTGTTTGTTTCTTTGTTTGTTTTTGCGACCAATCCATCTAAAAATAGTCACGCGACAAGACAGGATTTATTTAATACCGGAAAAGCAACCCACACAATAATAATGAAAAGAAAACGATGGCAACACAGAATTCGCTCCAATTTCTGGGGTAGCCACGAGGCAACCGACTGGTTACAGGATTCTGGGTTTAGAAGAGTGCCAAAATCAGGAGGATCAAACGACTGGTCCTCTAGACGGGGTCTAGGTGTTGTAGTCACGCATTACCTGGTTTTCGATAATCAATGCTTCAGAACAAAACGCTAGGGAAAAACAGTCAGCCCATGGGCAGATAATTTGCTTCAAAGGTCAGTGAAAAACTAGCCTGCGTGCAGACATCTCCTATTTCCTTTGTCAGTTGCACGCGGAAAACAAAGTAAGAGACGTCTGCAGGCAGGCTAGTGAAAAACTAGAAAGTCTGTTGACTAATTACCGATAGAAGAACTTAAGCAGTGGGTTTGTCGTAAAATACGTGAAAGATTTAACCTTTTTAGTTCATTCTTGATTCAAATAAATAACCCGTGTCGATTATAACAACGACAATAACCTCTGGCAACAAACGACACCGATATTTTCAGATATTTTCATGGGCTGTTGTTCAATGAATCATGCAAGTGATGATTTCCTTCTCAGCTCATTGGTCAAATTTATGAATACAAGAACGGCATAAAATTTGCAATCCCATTATCACGATAAACGAATCCTCTTAAGATTACAGCAACGAAGGACGAACTTAACTCAGAATAGTAGCGCGTTATTTTGTTTTAACGTACCTGTACGCTCCCTGCTTTCATTAAAATAATCCATGAACACAGGTAAAAGCACTCCAAAGCTGTACATCAATCCAATAGTAAAAGCTAAATTCGTGGCAGCGCCAACACAAACCATCCAGGCCCACATGCTGTCCTTTTTGTGCGATGGATCTCCATCACAACAACATCTACAAACCACACAATACGACATGATTTATCACACGCAGCCGTTGTCCTTTTTTGCGTGACACACAAGTTGCGTGATAGCCTTTTCAAGGTAATGGGCAAAGCGCATTGTCATTGCAGTCGGGATACTCGTTAAAATCCCGCAGCACCGTTTCAACTCTAGAGACATGGTTTGTAACTGCAGTGACGTCTCATCTTACAAACAGGACAGCGTTTGGTCGTGGTTCATCTGTGTCTGTGCTACGATATGCATGATTCTAACAATTGGATTTGTGTTCGCTTTTGGAGTACTTTTTCCCGTTCTCATGGATTCATTTCACGAAAGCCGAGAACGAACAGGTAAGTCGAGTTTCCATCGACGCAGTAATATTAACTGTGCCCATTCTTTGGGTGGAGCCACGTAAAACAGGATCTGTTCAGCTGATTTCTTCTGCGAAGATTTTTTTTTTTGTGTGTTCGCGTGACATAAACAGTGACAACATTGAGTTCGAGATATACGCAATCGACCACGTGAACTCGCAAAGTTTGAACTTCCATTCGTCTTGATCTATGACATTCATCGTTTACTGCAGTAAAGGTTGTTCTCCTGGAGAAACTCATCACCTACTTCTTCGGTAAACTTATTGGGGCGAAAAATACTGGAGTACTGGTCTGACTATTTCGGTCTATCTTACACAGGACGAAGAAGGCGGCGCGCGCGCTGTTGTCTCTTCTTATGAATTTCACGTGTACTATAATTCCGCCAAATTACGGAAGGCTTCTTTTGCGTGTTTTAAATTTCGTGATTTACGGAAGAAAAAAAGACCCGAGGCGTATTTCATTTCGCAGCTTCGTCATTTCGTTTTAAAATCTCGCAAAGACCCTTTAATGTCTTAAACTGCGGTTAATTTACAACACGTTTACGTTAACTGCCTACCAGCGTGGCAGCAGAAACAATTCAAAACATTAGCCACTTTAGTGTGACGATAAATAGAAGGCTCACGAAAACGTTTTCTATGTTGCTAGTACGAGTCTTGTTGGCTGGTTTGAGCGACCACTTTATA
This sequence comes from Pachyseris speciosa, assembly GCA_016490735.1. Lineage (NCBI taxonomy): Eukaryota > Metazoa > Cnidaria > Anthozoa > Scleractinia > Pachyseridae > Pachyseris > Pachyseris speciosa. The sequence continues at coordinate 441,473 of JAEMWC010000005.1, forward strand.
ATATTCAAATAAGGCTAAACTTAAACCTATTTGCATACATTAAATACTGAATATATGTATTGAATTTTTTTAAATTTGTGAAAATTGGTACTCACTTCACTTTTATTGTGCTACCTCACAAGATATATTTGGCACAGTGTACATGTCAGCGGTCGTACGGTTAGAATTACTTACAACAATTAAGATAGAACGAGGCGATTATTACGTACAAGATACACCAGTGTTATTCAGTAGACTAGAGAGAAAATAAATGGTCCAATATTCAAAGTTTTAATGTTAAAGTGGACCACAACCGCCGTGTCAACGTTCAATGTACACGACGATTTTACGATAGAGGGTTTTCACGTTTGCATGTAGTTCACGTTTTCATGAGAAGGAGAAAGAGGGTTTTTTTGTATCACAAGGTCACACCCCCAGCCTCCCTTCCACTTAAAAGCCAGGCTGCTGAACACATAGTTTTTGGGTTATCACGCAACGCTCCCCCTTTTCGTGACATCCTCCAAACTACTGAACACATAACAGACATAACTGTAAAATGGCCAACAGGGAGTTTTGGCAACGAGGACGGCAACGACAGCGAGAACGCCACAAAACGTTTACCCCAGCAATGAGCAAAAACAATGGCTTTACAGATTCATGTTACATCCTGTGCAAAACAACAGCATTCTCAAGAACGTGAGTGCACGACGGTAAATCTTCTTTCTCTTTAACTAGCAAAATTGCTATGCTATTTCCGAGTTGTAGGTGTGAGGCTAATTACACTCGCTCCTTTGTTCGTCACCTGTCACGACATTCTCCTTTTTCGTTACACAATCACATTTCGTGACTCACTACGTGACATTTCGCTTTACAAATGATAATGCTTAAAAATAGGTACCCTAAAAGTACATGTTTGGGATACACAGTCCACAATGCACTGCAAACTTTGAAACCCATTTACACCCGATGGCATTAGTGAGGGATACCACAGATATCCCACACAAAAATCACTGGTCATGGCTACTTATATACCAAATCACTAGCCTGCGTGCAGACGCCTCCTATTTCCTTTGTTGCACGCGTTGTTGTCTCTCTCCCCGATTTATTTGAGGGGAGGAGGTGGATGTACACAGGCTACCAAATCACCTTTAAATGGGAAAAAATATTTACATTACGAGAGTCGACAACTCTTATCCGAGAAGACTAGAAAGTCTAACCGTTTGCAGATGTCATTACAAAGGAAGCACTTTCTCCTCAATTATTTTAAAGACCCTGAGTGTTGGTCCGGCCGGGGTTTGAACCCGCGACTTCCCGCACTGTAGTTCGGTGCTCTACCAACTGAGCTAACACCAACGTTTGATTGGATTTGATTTGATTTCTACTTGATTGATTGATTATTATTATTATTATTATTATTATTATTATTATTATTTCATAATAAGGTCAGAATTTGGAGAACTGGGCGGGACACCCTATCCAACATTCCCAGGAGTAGCCCACGGGTGTCGTCAAGGTATGTCAGTGTTAATGAACACACACTGAGAACAATCTCGTACCCAGAGTCCTCGGGCTGTTTGGTCAGCGGGTGTTCGCCCGGAGAGACTCTGGGATAATGGACCCGCCATTTTCCCAGAAAATCTGGGGTAAAACAATGGAAGCCGTTACGGGCCAGCCAATCAACAAAATTGATTTTATTCCATTATCCCAGAGTCTCTCCTGGCGACTAACCACTGGCCAAAGAGCCTGAGGACTCTGGGTACGAGATTGGTGCGGGAATCGAATCCTTCTCCCCTTCTACCAAATGGGAAGTGTGTTAGTGGTCTCTGTTTACCATTGTCCATTCTGTTGAAACGACGCTCTCCTTTCCTGTTTCATTTCAGCGTGGACTACAGCTATCATAATCGGTATTTTCAGCTTCTTTGGACCATTCACGAGTGCGTTCCTCAACAGATTTGGAATTCGAATTTCCACTGTGTTGGGATGCTTGCTGTGTTCAGCTGGCCTTGCGATGGGATCCTTTGTTCCAAGCATTGTCACTCTGTACATTGCCTTTAGTTTGCCTTTTGCTGTGGGATTATCGTTTATTTACGTTTCAGCGCCTATTGTTGTGACCCGTTACTTCGACAAACGGAGATCCATCGCTCTTGGGCTCGTAACGGCTGGTCAAGGATTGGGACAATGATTATTGGCCCCACCCTGCAGGCGTTAGCGGAAGCTTTGGATTGGAGGAACACGTTCCGTGTGTTTGCTGGCGTTTTGGCTTTAGCATCTCTAACGGGGTGTTTTCTTTATCAAGGGACATCTCCAAATGAAAATGACGAGTCCCGTTCTTCCAAGAAATTTAGGTTCAATCTGTCGCTGTTAAAGAATCCTGTCCTCCTCATTTTGGTGCTAATACGAGGATTGTTAGGATTCTCTCGCTTAGTACCTTACGTACATCTGGTAGGTATTCGGGTGTCGTGCACTGCAAGACAAATATCCTTAGGTATAAAGGGAAGGTTTAGAGCTTTAGTGGCCTAGTAACTACGGAACCGTTGCATTCATTCAAAGGACTTAATTCAGAGGCTCAAACGCTTAAAATCATCTTGTGAATAAGTGTGAAAACAAGCCAACTGGAATTTTTTACGTTCTGTAGTAGAGTGGACCTTCTGCTTCTTAAGTGAGTGTCTGTTCGTTACTAGACGACATGCACAGAAGAAGAACAAGGTCTGAAAGTTAACCTACTTTTTCAACCAATATTGATCTTACCAAAAAGGTACCACAGTTATTAATCGTGTCCGGCTAGTTTGGCCTTCATCAGTTTAAAACGTAGACATGCACGTATACTTCAGGATTGGATTTTAAAAGTCTGAAACCTTTAAGAAACTCAGTCAATAATGAAAATTGATTTAATTCTGTTTATAATACACCATTTTGCTAATGATCAGTTCCTGGTGAATTGTGGGTAGATCCAGTCCTTTGTGGGGGCAAACGGTCAAAATTACAATTTCAAATTACGTCCTAAAATGGCCGTTTGCCCCCACAAAGGACTGGAGCTACCCACAAATCAGCAGGAACTGATCATTAGCAAAATGCTGTATTGAATGACGTCCCTGAATTTTCAGATAAAACACTGCGACGATCTTGGGATTCCCGCCTACAAAAGCGCTACACTTTACCTCTTCCTGGGCATTTTTGCCACGTTGGGCCGTCTTGGAGGAGGATTTTTGTGCAGCGTAAAATGCATTCAGGCAAGATTTCTACTTCAGGGAGCAGCCTTTGCCATGGGAGCTTCCACCATGATAATGACTCTGGCAAAATCGTACGGTGCGTTGGTGGTTTATGCAATCGTGTTTAGCCTGGCAGATGGAATGTCAATAACGACATTTGTTATTTTATGTTTCAATTCCGTGGAGCAATCCAAACAAGCGTCGGCGTTTGGATTTGCCATGGTATCTTCTGGGGTACTTGCCACAGGCAGCCCACCTCTAGCAGGTGAGTCATCTACTTATACGACGTAAGTGTATTGCTTAATAATGACGACTTTCATTTCTTTACCGTAAAGTTCCGAAAGTAGCAACCTTCCAAAAGTAGCGACCCTCCGAAAGTAGCAACCCTCCAAAAGTAGCGACCCTCAGAAAGTAGCAACCCTCCGAAAGTAGCAACCCTCCGAAAGTAGCGACCCTCCGAAAGTAGCGACCCTCCGAAAGTAGCAACCCTCCGAAAGTAGCGACCCTCCGAAAGTAGCGACCCTCCGAAAGTAGCAACCCTCCGAAAGTAGCGATAAAATTTCACAGTTGTTAGCAAATCCCGAAAGTAGCGACCCCCCGAAAGTAGCGACCTCATAAGTGAGGAAAGATTTGTAGGAAAGCCTGCAACGACTAACTCAAACAGCTCACAATAATATAATGGGAACTAATTGTTACTAATGTAGACTATTCAAAGGCCGATTGTTTCGAATTGTTATTCAAAAAAATAACATGTAACACGTTTCTCCAAATAAAAAGTGTGTATGTTTTCACATTTGTCGCGATTTTATTAACTTAGAACGGCCCATGTGCGGTAAACGTTTTAGCTACCCGAAAGTAGCGACCCTCCGAAAGTAGTGATGGGGAAAGGCTGCTAAATCCGAAAGTAACGAGGGTCGTTACTTTCGGAACTTAGCGGTATAGAGTTTAACTTATCCAAGGTAAGACTCTGAAAACCTTGCAAAGTTGACGAGTTTAATTCTCGACGGTTACATTTTTCACTATTCTTCGTGCAAGACATCGGTACAAGAAAAGTGAGATCATGACAAAGAGGATGAGGATGATGATGAGGACCAGGATGACAATGATGAGGATGATGATGAAGACGACGACGACGACAACGATGATGATGATTATCTTTAACGTGCAGAGAGAGTGACAGAAAGAAAGCGAGACAGAGAGATAGCGGGGCAGGTGGAAAGGGAGAGGGGAACAGACGGACAGATAGAGGGCCAGGCAAACAGACAGATAGACAGAAGAGGAAGAAAGACCCTAAAATCACTACTTTGCTTTAAGGCTACTTTTGTGTCTTGCAGGTTTTATGGCGGATAAATTCGGCAATTACTTTGCCGCATTCCTCTTGGTTGGCGCAATCGGAGTTATCTCCGCTATTATTTTATTAAGTTTCCTTTGTATCAAGAGAAGAACTGACAAAAAAACAGCTGATAGTATTAAAGATACAGAAGATCAAGAACAAAGTGAATACATTGCTGTCGACGATTTTCGTTTGCAGCAACGAATCTGTGAAGATGAAGCTGCTCTCACCGGCGCTAATGCCATCGTTATCAAAGCTACTCGTCAAAGCCAGGCATCTTTCTTCCCTTTTATATACATGGAAACGACCGTTTGAAATCTTTATTTTATAGACCTGTTCGCTGTGAAATATGTTATTTTGCTTGTGATACCACAGGTAGCCCAAGCGCATTATGCTTGCAATCGAGGTTTAAAGGTCATTAGTAAAAAGTTCTCAATATGTATGCTGAAGAAGTCTATTCGTTTGTCTCTCTGTAATAAACCGCCTTTTAATTAACTAAAATTGATAGTCCAAACGTATAACGACGTAACGTATAACGATACCCTTGGGGGCCGCACATACCTATATAGCACGTAATATATAGATTTAGCCAAGCCTAAGAGAGACCCTACCAGGGTCAATTCCGACAAGCGACATGGCCCAAAAAGTAGCGACAGCACATAAAATGAAATCCCGACGAGAGACATCATCCCCGGGAAAATTCCGACAGTGAAATCAAGGCCGAGAATTAGCGATTTAAACACCGACACGGGAGATTTTACGCCTCCTAAAAGCGGAGCTCCACGATTATTATTTACAACGATTAACAACGACAGGAGGAATGGCTGACGAATGCCTGAGATACCACTCAAGATTAGCCGAGCTATTATCCGCAAAAAAGCAAGAGAGCTACGCCACAACAATTTCATGGGTCAGGGCGAAAGTGTCCTTTGCAATTTTGAGGAGTGCGCTCCTATGCTTAAGGGGATCGAGAACCCCGACAAGGAGTAACCTAGATGTTAAGGACAGGGATCTAGAAATAGAGAAGGGTCAAGCAGGACTTTCCTAGACTCAACAGCTATAGATATGTTATTACTGAAATTTTTGAATTTTAGAGGCCGATAGCTTATTTCATTGAATTGAAATGTTTTCAATTCGATCTGAATTGATTTTTTTTAAATCTACTCCTTCTAAGTTTGACTGAATGCTTTTTAAATCGACAGGAATTGTAAATCAGTGTGTTTTTTTTGTAATACTTATAGAATAAGATGTTCTATTAAGACATGTAACTGTAATTTACTGTTTTTTGCCTAATGTAATTGTAGGAGGTCATTTTTTTAAAGCGTTTTTCTATGGGAAAGATGTAATCTTTAGTTGAGAGTAATTAATTATTATTATTATTATTAGTAGTAGTAGTAGTAGTAGTAGTAGTAGTAGTAGTAGTAGTAGTAGTAGTAGTAGTAGTAGTAGTAGTAGTAGTAGTAGTAGTATATTTTTTTTATTTTGTATTATTATAAAATTTTTTTTTTTTTTTTTTTTTTTTTTTTTTTACTGCTATTGAACAACTTCGCATGGCTTTTCTCGCGCGGCAATATTTTGTGGCCAAAACATTTAGAAGCCGCATTGCAAACGATAAGTTAAGTCTAAAAGGAGATTGCTTTCAGGAGTCTTCTAAAACCAGATAAAGTAGACTCAGATCTTATATTATTAGGTGGGGAGTTCCAGTTCCGGCTTAGATGCAAAGTAACGAAAAGAGTTGAGGAAAGTGAAAAACTAGAAAGTCCTGCAAACTGCTACTGGAAAACGAACTGGTAATTGTTAATTACAGTATAATTATTATGGCGTATGTCTGCTCAATGCAATAATCCCGGTATAGTCAATCGAACGTTCGGAAATCGAACTCAATCGAACTATATCGAACCCAATCCGTGGATAGTTCGGCAATCGAACGAAATCGAACACCGAACTTTGTGTGAGTTCGATTTCCGAACCAATCGAACTCAATCGAACAAATCGAACTTAATTCATTAGATTGTGTTAGATTGAGTTCGGCAACCGAACTCAATCGAGCACAATCTAATGGATTGCGTTCGATTGTGTTTGGTGAATAAATTTGCTTGAACAAAGGTCATAGGTTATATGGTCTGACCGCCCGCTAGGTTACCGTACGCAAGCTCTCGTAAACTTTTTTATCAAAGCCCGTCCAAAACAAGGTTTTCGCGCCCTTTTTTACTGACTATTCCACGACATTAAAAAGAGCAGATTTGAACGGATCTTTGTTTTCAGGCCTTCAATAACGGGATTTCTGCACGTTACGACACTGAAGTAACTCAAGCCTCCAAAAACTTGTTATTGATTTTGAACACCAGTGTTACAACAATCAAGATTTCGGAAATCGAACGTTCGCTTGAGTTCGAGCTAGTTCGATTCCCATTTTGTGTGTGTGTGTGAGTTCGATTTCGTTCGATTGCCGAACTCAGTCGAACTCAATCCATGGATTGAGTGATTTAGTTCAATTGAAATTCAATTCGATTGGGTTCGATTGACTCTACCGGGAATAATTACCGATAGAAGAGCATAGAAGGATTTTAGCAGTGGGTTTGTCGTAAAATACGTGAAAGATTTAACCTTTCTAGTTCATTCTTGATTCAAATAAATAACCCGTGTCGATGATAACAACGACGATAACCTTTGGCAACAAACGACACCGATATTTTCAGATATTCTCATGGGCTGTTGGTATGAGTTCCTTCTCAGCTCATTGGTCAAATTTATGAATGCAAGAACGGCATAAACGTTGCAATCCCCTTATCACAACCAACGAAACCTGACTTAAGATTAAAGCAAAGGACGAGCTTAACTCGGAATAGTAATAGAGTTCGAGTTCGAGTCGCGAGTCAAATTCGAGTCACGAGTCAGGTTCGAGTCACGAGTCAGGTTCGAGTCAGGTTCCAAATTTTTTGTTTGTTTGTTTGTTTGTTTTTTTCGATTACACTAATGATGTGCGAGCAGTAACCAGAAATATTAACTTCCCAGTTGGCGACATTTTTCATTCTCGACCAAAAGAGCCATTACCGCTGCGTATTGCCGTTGCTTCACCAAGATACACGACAACTTCGGCGTCGACAAAAGCCGGATCGGATCGGATCAGATCACGGACGGGATAAAAAAGTATATTACAATGAACATTGGAGAAATGTTGACATACCGTGGCATATTGCGCGACATATTGGACCACAGGCACCACTGAAAGTGATTTCCCGCCATGGAAAGTGATTTCCGGACACGTAGGTTGTTTACCATTTACACGGGAAAACCGGTTGGTCGACGGTTGCAGTAAATGGTACACACATACCCAAATGAAAATTTCCACGGAACGCGCGTGTTCCATTTACACAGACATTTCCAACGGTCAGGTTTACAGAGCGATCCAAGCCGAAAGCCCTGGAACTGGTAGAAAAGAGCAAATGAACGCACATTTCCATTTGGAAATTCAGTTTGGGAATTTTGGACTACCTTTCAAGAAATTCCATTTTTCCCGGAAATTTTCCATTTGGGAAGACCAAAATAGGCTTTCCATTTACATCCCAACCGAAATTTCCGGATTTTTTTGGTAAATGGTAAACAACCGTAGTCACCTTTACCGCTGTCGCCATGGACGATAGCAAGCGGAAGGTAAGCGTTATTTTATCATTTAGTTATTATTTCTTTTTTAATATCATCTCACGTGTTACTTTTTCTATATTTGATAATTTTAGCAAGGGCAAGAGAAGAGACGAAAAACGAGGTGGGGAGTAAGGTTTTTAGATGTGACGATTAAAGTGTAGTGTACGTGAGCGATTTATTACTCGGGATACTGTAAGTATACCGAGTTATAAAGTGTGTCAGATTTCAGTCTTTTTTTTTTTTTTTTTTTTTTTTTTTTCCTGTGCAGCAAAATGCACAATACAATTACGTTCCGGTGTTTGGATTGGCCAATGCACAATAGCAGGCACGTGGCGGTGTGTTCATTGGTTAAAGCAAACCACATAGTCCAAAGGTCGAAAGGCTAACATCACGCGACGGTTGTTTACAAGTTATGCAAATTCATCGTGTTTGAGTTGTGAAGCTAGATATTTTAAGACAGCACAGTCTGTCCCCGTGAAAGGGTTTGCCGAGTGTTAAGAAAAAGTTGGAAGCCTCGCACGTGTAATCGATATCACAAGTCGAAATCGAATGCTGTGACAGAAAAGTTACAGATTTGCACAAAGTTGTTTTCGTAATGTGATACCTTCGATTTAATACGTGACCGCAAGTGAACACTCAAGGTTAAATAATCCACTTCGACCGCGGAACAAATTTTCCTGCACAGATCTTTGTAAAGTTGTGAAACTGGATTTTAATACAGTACAGACTGTCCGTGTGAAAAGGTTTGCCGAATTTAAGACAAGGTTGGAAGCCTCGCACGTGTTGTGAGTATCGACTCGAATTAGAACGTTGTGACAGTTCTATATTTAGATAATCGTAAAGTTGTTTTGATGTAATTTGATCCGGATTATACCACAACTCAATCGCTGTGACAGATCTATATTTAGAGACAAGTTTGCGAATTTTTGGTTTTCACGTGCGTCAGAAAAAAAAAAACTCAAATTAAACATTTACATTTTTTACCTTCATCAGGTAAATGACATTTAAGCCAAGTAACACGCTTTGTTTTGAAAATAGAGCAGTTTGAATTTCAAGTGCTTTTTACAATGCGTGACATCTGGACATGTCACATACACGGAAACGATTCGCCTTGTGTTTTCAAGTTTGTTTTCAAGCTTCGCAGAGAGAAAAAACTCCAGATGTTGCCACTTAATCTAGAGGTAAACAACAACAGCTGACAAGGAATATTGATGGCAACTGTCAAAACGGTTTAACGAGCTTTGCTCGAACGTGAACAAAAAGGTCTTACGTGAACTCAAAAGCAAACCATTAGCCGGATAGTTTCGAGAATCAGAAAGCGTGCGTCCGGCTTCTGGAACAAAAAAGTATCCCGAGTTAACGCTCATAGAGCGTCTTGTTTAGTTAAATCCATGTTGGCTTCTTCTATGAACTCGCTCAGCTCCTCTTTACTTAAATGAAATCGCAGTTATTACATGCTAAACGATTTAAATTGCACGAGTTTATGGAACTCAGTGATTAACTTAGAGATCACACAAGAATTTTGGCTGTCTAGTGTGAAATCATTACGTATCTTTCGTATTGTAATATTATAATAATCTTTACAAACCCCTAGGCTCTTTTAATAATTATATACTATAACCACTGTGACCAAAACTATGCTCGTTGATAAATTATTTTATATGGAAAGCGACAAGTACTTTTTTCAGCTGCGCGAATTCGCATGATTGCCGACCAGAACGGCGTCAGAGGTCGAGGACGTACGTTGGCCTTGCAGTCTGAGGGGCTTTTGTCTGGGATGTATAAATGACGGTTGACCAGATTTTAGACTTTCAGACATTTTTTTCGAAAACTTAAGACCATAAATCGAATTCTATTCTACACTGACAAAACTCATACTAGCCCTCCGGGGGGTTTCCTAAAAGCTCCGCTAGCGAATTCGCGCCGCTGAAAAAAATACTTTCCATGGCGGGAAATCACTTTCAGTGGTGCCTGTGCTCCTATATGTCACGCAATATGCCACAGCATGTCAACATTTCTCCAATGTTCATTGTAATATACTTTTTGCTTATTACTTTTTTATCCCATCCGTGATCCCATCCGATCCGATCTAATCCAGGTTTTGTCGACGCCGAAGTTGTCGTGTATCTTGGTGAAGCAACGGCAATACGCAGCGGTTATGGCTCTTTTGGTCGAGAATGAAAAATGTCGCCAACTGAGAAGTTAATATTTCTGGTTACTGCTCGCACATCATTAGTGTAATCGATAAAAAAAAACAAAGAGAAAAAAAAAAAAGAAAAAAATTTGGAACCTGACTCGAACCTGACTCGTCACTCTAACTTGACTCGCGACTCGAACTTGACTCGTGCGACGAGTAAACTCATAGTAATAGTAACGTGTTATTTTGTTTCAACGTACCTGTACGCTCCATGCTTTCATTAAAATAATCCATGAACACAGATAAAAGCACTCCAAAACTGTACATCAATCCAATAGTAAAAGCCAAATTCGTGGCAGCGCCAACACAAACCATCCAGGCCCACATGCTGTCCGTTTTTAGCTCGTGGAGAGCTATCGGAATGGTTGGGGAATCAGGATGTCAAGCGTAAACAATGGCAAATTTGTAATCGATTTGCGATCGTCTCAAGTTCGGCAGGCGCTTTCATGCATTCGTTAAATGGTCGTTAAGAATGCTCTTATTCGTCAAGCACATTCAAGGGACAAACAAACCTTATCCTGCCTGTATTTCTCTGATATTCAAAAAGCGTTAGGTCACTATTAGGTTGTGACTTTGGTTAAGCTTGTGTTTCGAGTACCGGGATCACTACATGTAATTTGTTCATTACAAAAGGCAATCAAAAATTGTTTTATCTGATAAGAATAGCGTATTCCCGAGCATTGAGACGGCACGAGGGGATGATTTAGACACCCGTTCTAGGAATTCTCATATGCTCAAAGACTCTTCGTGGTTGCTGTGTAAAAATTTTCGTTTTCATTCGCTGACACTTTATGTTTTCACGTATCAGGGGCACCCAACGAGCCAAATCAGCCAAAAGCTATAGAAAGATATTTTTAAGTACCTTATGGCGTTTGAAGTATGTTTAAAGTGGTGTTTTCAATAGCTAGAAGAGTTTCATCTGTTCGGATTCCCTAGCTGAAATTTTAATTGCCCGAAAATGTTAGGGAACAAAATCTTCCTTTGAGAAAATCCTAGCTGAAGTTAACTTTCTAGGAAACCATTTTTCTTTCCGAAAATGCTAGCTGACGTTTTTGACTGCCAAAAACAGCAATAACGACCTTTCCGATAACCTCAGGGGCTATGATTTCCACATTACGAATCTTTTAGGCCACGTTTTACTAACGAAAATGCGAGGCTACTCTTTAATCGACGTCGAAAGCCTAAGGTGAACTACCCTCCACCGAACAGATATCTACCGAAACGTGTCGTTGGGTGCCCCTGACGTATTCGAATGCTAAATAAAGGTAAACAAATGTTCATGGTGTGGTGTGTATGTTCAATCAAACGTGAGAAGTAAGGATAATCATCTCCTTTGAAATGCGCGTCCGACAATTTTCTGTTGTCAAAAGATTTTGAATCTTCAACAGCCTCTTCAAAATATATATCTCACTTATTTTGTCTTCGTTCTGAGCTGCTGTACTGCGAGCAAAATAATTTTGAACAAGCTTTGGCTCACAAAATGTGCGTTTTTCGTTTTGTTTCGTTTGGCGTCTGCTCTGGCCGGATTTTCACGGTTTTTCCAGCCAGTTTATCGGCGGTAATTTAAAAGCAGCTGTGATAGGTTATTTGCTTGTTTATCATAACAACGGCATGCATGGACAACAGCCTTTTGAAAAAAAGAGTGGTTTCAAAACTCCCATTCCACAACGTATATTAATCAATGAACAACAGTCAAGATACATGCAACAAGCGAATCAAATCGTAAAACAGAAAAATGTATTACACTGCATTTCAAACCACTCAATAGGCTTGATAATTCCCTATATCACGTCCCTGACACTGTATCTTACTTACTCCACGAGCTTACCACAGGATGCCTTTGATTGTGCGATGGATCTCCATCACAACAACATCAACAAACCACACAATACGAAATGATTTATTGCACGTGGTAGTTGTCCTTTCTTGCGTGACACACTATAGTTGCGTGATAGCCTGTCATGGTAATAGGGCAAAGCGCAAAGTCATTGCAGTCGGGATACTCGTTAAAAAAGCGTAGCACCGTTTCATATCTACAGACATGGTTTTTAACTGTAGTAACGTCTCCTCTTACAAACAGGACAGCGTTTGGTCGTGGTTCATCTGTATCTGTGCTACGATATGCATGGTTCTAACAATTGGATTTGCGTTCGCTTTGGGAGTACTTTTTCCCGTTCTCATGGATTCATTTCACGAAAGCCGAGAACGAACAGGTAAGTCGAGTTTCCATCGACGCAGTAATGTTAACTGTGCCTATTCCTTTGGAGGAGACGCATAAAACAGCATCTATTCAGCTGATTTCTTCCGCGAACAACTTTTTTGTCGTGTACGCGTGACATAAACAGTGACAACATTGTGTTCGCAATCGACCACGTGAACTCGCAAAGTTTGAACTTCCATTCGTATAGATCTATGACATTCATCGTTTACTGTAGTAAAGGCTGTTCTCCTGGAGAAACTCATCACCTACTTCTTCTGTAAACTTATTGGGCGAAAAAGATTTGACTACTGGTCGGACCATTTCGGTCTATGTTATGCACCTATCAATGTTATTCCCGAGAGGGTGGGATGGCGTGGGGACTTTGATCTGAAACGCAAATTTTGTGTCAAACCTCCCCACCCTTGGGTAAAGTTTCGAGTTCAACGTTCCCCACTGTAGGGATTGAGATCCAAGAGGTTGACCTCTTAAAATGCTTAAACAATACACACACGTTTTTTCTTTTAACAACGGGAATGAAAGAACACTGAAAGAAAGTGATGGTTTATCGGTAACAAAGGATTGGGCAAATTTTCATTACCTTTCTTTCCTCTATCTTGTCCGTGCCTTACGGGGACTTCTGGGTATTTTCGTGATGGGAAAGTCACTCGTATGAGTCGTATCCAGGCTCTGCTTTGTGGGCCAGTTTCAAGAAGGCAGTATCGAAGCGTGTATTATACGGTGGCAAAGTCCAAGCCAGGGAAACGGTCTTCTATTAATATTTCTACAGTTTTCAAGTTTGATCAAACTTCCCCACCCTGGGGCCACCATCCTCTTCAAGTTGTCAAAATTCCCCACCGGGGGCAGGAGATGTCGATCAAAGTCCCCACCTCATCCCGTATCCACCCCCACCCCCTCCCCCTCGGGACTAACATTGAATAGGTGCATTACCAGGAGCCCATGGCATTACACAGAACGAAGTAGCCGTTGTCCCTTCTTATTCATTTCACGTGTAATATAATAATTCCGCCAAATCACAGAAGGCTTCGGGAAGGCTTCTTTCGGGAGTTTTTAATTTCGTGATTTTGGGAGGAAATCAGCTTCGTCATTTTGTTAATCTCGCAAAGACCCTTTAAACAGCGGTTAATATACAACACGTTTACGTTAACTGCCTACCAGCGTGGTAGCAGAAACAATTCAAAACATTAGCCACTTTAGTGTGACGATAAACACAAGGCACACGAAAAAGCCTTCTATGTTACTAGTATGAGTCTTTGGCTGGTTTGAGCGACCAGTTTATAATATTCACATCAGGCTAAACTTAATTAAACTTAAACCTATTTGCACACATTAAATACTGAAACGTGTATTGAATGTTTTTAAAATTGTGAAAATTGGTACTCACTTCACTTCACTTCAATTTTATTGTACTACCTTAAAAGACATATTTTGCACAGTGTACATGTCAGCGGTCGTACAGTTACAATTGCTTACAATAATTAAGGTAGAACGAGGTATACGTACAATATGCACTAGTGTTATTCAGTAGACTAGAGTGAAAATAAATGATTCAATATTCAAAGTTTCAATGTGAAGGTGGAGCATAACCGCCGTGTCAACGGTCAATGCACAAGACGATTTTTCACGGCGGCCACGCTGGAGGTAGAAAACGACAAAAATATTTACATAACAAAAGAATTTATTTCCCAAAGGAAAATCATTCTATTCATCTTCAGTATTGTTTTGCACCTCCCAGATGGCGGCCGTGAAAACCCTCTATTGCATGCTCAGTGACCTCACTGCTCTTCTCATGAAGATCATGTTGCCGTTATACTAACTAGTTCACGCTTGCACTAGAAGGGATTTTTTTGTATCAAGACAAGGTCACATCCAGCCTCGCTTCCACTCAAAGGCCAGGCTGCTGAGCACATAGTTTTTGGGTTATCACGCAACGCTCTCCCTTTGCGTGACATCCTCAAAACTACTTAACAGGTAACTACACCTTTTGCTGTTCATTACGAGAAAATACGCATTCATTTTCGTGAATCGGCGACCAATAGCGCGAAGATACATTCATGGGCGCCAAAAGAACGAACATTTGCACGTAACTCAGATTCAATAACGATTTTTGCATTTTTGTTAACATTCAATAACATTTTTAGGCATTCATATGCGTCATTTGGCATACAAAAGAGAAAGATATACTTTCATTTGCGCTAACATTCAAGTCATTAACACAATCTTGAAAATCAATGGAGACAATAGACAAACATTAAAGTGCATGAACCATTCATTAACGTTTTCATCACATTGTTTGAAATTCATTAGCATTCCTGAACGGCGTTAGTGTGGATCAGACAAATATTAATGCACTTGTACAGACAATAGAGCGTTCTTTGCATTCAATGTACAGACATCGATTTTCAATTGAACAATAACAAATTTGTCTGACTTTTGCATTGTCGGTGTGGTGTACGCTTGCAACATTATGTCCTCCAGAGAGGCTACGTTATTTTTGTCAAGTGCAGTATTAAGGCATCGTAAAATTTTGACCAGTGCCGGGCCGGTTCCTGAAAGATGTAAACTGTATTCCAGGGATAAATCTACCTTATTCCAAAAGGTATTCCTGGAATAAGGCAGATTTATCCCTGGAATAGAGTTATTACACCTTTCAGGAACCAGCCACAGTTCATACGCGTAGTGAGAGTTTTCTGACCTCTGGCAAAAATGCCGCGAAGAAACCGAGTAGCACTCGAACGTGGGTTTGACTGCTAGCCGTCTCCTCATTTCACGGTTTATATGAGTAAGTGTGAGTAAACAGTTTTCGTTGATGATTTCCTCGAGACAATCTCCCATCTCATCATCCACGTGCACGTTGTTTCTACCACCTCGTGGTCCCTCCTGGACTGCTTTCTCTGATGCAGCGCGCCACGACGCCTCTTGTGGTTGATCGATTCACTTTGAGCGTGTCTGCGAGTAAAAGATAGTCTTCGTCCTCGACCTCGAATGCTCTAACGATTCTCTCTGTGTTCGAGTGAAACTCGGTTTCTTCGCCACATTTTGCCAGTGGCCAGAAAATGCTCACCAAGCGAATAAACTGGGGCTGGTTCCTGAAAGGTGTAATATGTAACTCTATTCCAGGAATAAATCTGCCTTATTCCAGGAATATCTTTTGGAATAAGGCAGATTTATCTTTCAGGAACCGGCTACTGGTCAAAATTTTACGATGCCCCCCGGGGGGGGGGGGGGGGTACTCCCATAAAGTCCGGATAGGTGTGTGCCGCGAAGGGTCTTAAACCCTGACCCTATTTAAGGAACAATCCAACGAAAATTGATATCCTATTTAAGGCCCAAATCCGAAAAATGACACCATATGCAAGTGAAGAACAAAAACTCAAAATAGCTTGAACAGGTCAACTCAAAAACACAATCTTTTTAAAATCGCTTTGGCAATACTTTAACTTTGACAGATCATTTGTTTTCCGCTTAACTGGACTAGAAAGTCTAACCGTTTGCAGATGTCATTACAAAGGAAGCACGTTCTCCTCAATTATTCTAAAGACCCTGAGAGTTGGTCCGGTCGGGGTTTGAAACCGCGACGCCCCGCACTGTAGTCCGGTGCTCTCCCAACTGAGTTACCCGGTCGGCGTCCCCTCTCCTTAAATACCAACGTTTGATTTCTACTTGATTTTTGATTATCATCATTATCATTGTCATTGTCATTGTCATTGTCATTGTCATTGTCATTGTCATTGTCATTGTCATTGTCATTGTCATTGTCATTGCCGTTGCCGTTGCCGTTGCCGTTGCCGTTGCCATTGCCATTGCCATTGCCATTATTATTATTATTATTATTATTATTATTATTATTATTATTATTATTATTATCGGGAAACTGGAGAAAATTTCAGGGAAACATGAAATCTTTACCAGAATGTAACCGAAAAAATCGGGAGGGTATTCCAAATTTCCGGGAGCACTTAGATTCACACAAAGCACTGCTCAATCAGAGTTAGGGAACTTAACAGGGTCAGAATCTCGAGAACTGGGCGTGACACCCTATCCAACGTTCCAGTTAATGAACACACACTGACATTTTGAGTGCGGCAATCGAATCTGGCTCCCCAGTTACCAAATGGGGAGTGTGTTAATGGTCTCTGTGCACCGTTGTTCATTCTGCTATAGATTTTTTTAAAACGATGCTCTCCTTTCCTGTTTGATTTCAGCGTGGACTACTGCTATCATAATCGGTATTTTCTGCTTCTTTGGACCATTCACGAGTGCGTTCCTCAACAGATTTGGAATTCGAATTTCCACTGTGTTGGGATGCTTGTTGTGTTCAGCTGGCCTTGCGATGGGATCCTTTGTTCCAAGCATTGTCACTCTGTACATTGCCTTTAGTTTGCCTTTTGCTGTGGGATTATCGTTTATTTACGTTTCAGCGCCTATTGTTGCGACCCGTTACTTCGCCAAACGGCGATCCATCGCTCTTGGGCTCGTAACGGCTGGTCAAGGATTGGGGACAATGATTATTGGCCCCACCCTGCAGGCGTTAGCGGAAGCTTTGGATTGGAGGAACACGTTTCGTGTATTTGCTGGCGTTTTGGCTTTAGCATCTCTAACGGGGTGTTTTCTCTATCAAGGGACATCTCCAAATGAAAATGACGAGTCCCGTTCTTCCAAGAAATTTAGGTTCAATCTGTCGCTGTTAAAGAATCCTGTCCTCCTCATTTTGGTGCTAATACGAGGATTGTTAGGATTCTCTCGCTTAGTACCTTACGTACATCTGGTAGGTATTCGTGTGCTGTGCACTGTAAGACAAAGGTTTAGAGCTTTAACTACACTGAACCGTTGCGTTCATTCAAAGGACTTAATTCTTGTGAATAAGTGAGAAAAAATAATGGAAAAGCTAGGAAGCTAAATGAACCAGTTGGTTTCTTGTTAGTTCCCTGAACAATTTAGGTTCTAAGTGGCAGGTAAAATAAAAGAAAAGAAAAATAAAATAAAAAGAAATGCAAAGAAGGAAGAACTTATTTACATGAAGTATTTTGCTTCATCAGTAAAACGAAAGTTTATTTTATTTGTTGTTCAGAGAGTGGATTATGTTTAATTTTCTTACGTGTCAACACACTTGAGTTTTTTAAATGAGTTGGGAGGTCTAATTATACTTTAGGGTTGGATTTTCAAAGTCTGAAACCTTTTAGAAACTTAGTCAATCATGAAAATTGATATGACGTCCCTGAATTTTCAGATAAAACACTGCGACGATCTTGGGATTCCCGCCTACAAAAGCGCTACACTTTACCTCTTCCTGGGCATTTTTGCCACGTTGGGCCGTCTTGGAGGAGGGTTTTTATGCAGCATAAGATGCATCCAGGCACGATTTCTACTTCAGGGAGCAGCCTTTGTCATGGGAGCCTCCACCATGATAATGACCCTGGCAAAATCGTACGGTGCGTTGGTGGTTTATGCTATCGTGTTTAGTCTGGCAGATGGAATGTCAATAACGACATTTGTTATTGTATGTTTCAATTCCGTGGAGCAATCCAAACAAGCGTCGGCGTTTGGATATGCCATGATATCTACTGGGGTACTTGCCACAGGCAGCCCACCTCTAATAGGTGAGTCATCGACTTATACGACGTAAGTGTAAAGTTCCGAAAGTAACGACCCTCCGAAAGTAGCGATTAAATTTCACAGTTGTTAGCAAATCCCAAAAGTAGCGACCCCTCCTCCCCCCTTCCCCCGAAAATAACGACCATCTGAAAGAAGCGACCTCGTAAGTGAGGAAAGATTTGAAGGAAAGCCTGCAACGACTAACTCTAGCAGCTCAAAATAATATTAACGGGGAACTGATTATTGCTAATGTAGATTATTTAAAGCCTGATTATTTCGAATTGTTATTCAAAGCAATAACAGGTAACAAGCATCTCCAAATAGAAAGTGTGTATGTGTTAACATTTGTCGCGATTTTATTAACGTTGAACGGCCCATGTACGGTACACGTTTTAGCTACCCGAAAGTAGCGGCCCTCCGAAAGTAGCGATGGGGAAAGGCTGCTAAATCCGAAAGTAACGAGGGTCGTTACTTTCGGAACTTTGCGGTATAGAGTTAACGTTATTCACACGGTAAGACTCAGAAAACCTTGCAAAGCTGAACAGTTTAATTCTCGTCGGTTACATTTTCACTATACTTCGTGCAAGACATCGGTTAAGTGTATAAATTCCAGTACAAGAAAAGTGAGATGACAAAGAGGATGAGGAGGAGGAGGACGATGATGATGATTATCTATAATGTGCAGAGAGAGCGACAGGAAGAAAGCGAGACAGAGAGATAGCGGGGCAGGTGGGAAGGGAGAGGGGAACAGACAGACAGATAGACAGACAGACAGAAGAGGAAGAAAGGCCTTAAAATCACTACTTTGCTTTAAGGCTGCATTTGTGTCTTGCAGGTTTTATGGCGGATAAATTCGGCAATTACTTTGCCGCATTCCTCTTGGGTGGCGCAGTCGGAGTTATCGCCGCCATTATTTTATTAAGTTTCCTTTGTATCAAAAGAAAAACTGAGAAAAACACAGCTGATAGTATTAAAGATACAGAAGATCAAGAACAAAGTGGATACATTGCTGTCGACGATTTTCGTTTGCAGCAACGAAGCTGTGAAGATGAAGTTGCTCTCACCAGCGCTAATGCCATCGTTATCAAAGCTACTCGTCAAAGCCAGGCATCTTTCTTTCCTTTCATATATATGGAAACGACCGTTTAAAAACTTTATTGTATAGACCTGTTCGCTGTAAAATATGTTATCTGGGAAATGGAGTATATTACCACGGCCGTTCGCCACGAAATAAATTGCTTGTGATACCACAGGTAGCCCAAGCGCATTATGCGTGGAATCGAAGTTTAAAGGTCATTATAGTAAAAATCTTCAATATGTATTTTGAAGGAGTCTATTCGCTTGTCTATCTGTAACAAACCGCCTTTTAATTAACTAAAATTGATAGTCCTTGCATTATTACGCGCAATTTGGACATTTGTGGCTCGAATTTTAAAGCACTCACATGTCCCGTATTACAACGACGCACATAATCAGCCGTTTTTAACGCAATTTCGTCAATTTTCCTTCAAAGGAGTACTGTACACTATAAAATAACTGAAGGCAGGAGAGTTCGAAACGAACCCTCACCGCGCAAAGGCCAATAAATTCCAAACAAATCGACTGATCTCCCTCAAATTGCCACCAGAGAGACCGACGTTAGATATCTACCCGGCATATGCGCGCCAGTTCCCAAATTCCGTTGCATGGGCTCCATAAGCGTTCCGTTTTGGATCGATTCTGGCCATTTTCGCTTCGCCATTATCCGCTATGCCAGCGGCTTTTACAACGAGTTTCAAAAACTGGTTTTCGGTCGAATTACACACACAGGCTCTCCCCACGGTGTCTATTTGCGAGAGGACAAACGTATAACGACGTAACGTATAACCATACCCTTGGGGGCCGCACATACCTATATAGCACATAATATGTAGATTTAGCCAAGCCTAAGAGAGGCCCTGCCAGGGTAAATTCCGACAAGCGACATGCACAGCACATAAAGTGAAATCCCGATGAGAGACATCATCTCCGGCAAAATTCCGAAAGTGAAATCAAGGCCGAGAATTAGCGATTTAAAAACCGACACGGGAGATTTTACGCCTCCTAGAAGCAAAGCTCCACTATTATTATTAATTTTTTTTATGTATTTTTTTTATTTTATACTGATATTGAACAACTTCGCATGGCTTTCCTCGCGCAAAGATTTTGTGTCCAAAACATTTAGAAGCAGCATTGAAAACGATAAGTTTTACGATCCAGATGAAATGAGCTATTCGCTAGTAGACGTTTGAAAAACCAAACACACAAACAAACATTCTTGAGTCCAAACTTTCAGATGAAAGCGTAAAGGAATTCAAAGCGGATAAAAAATACACTGATTGCAAGAAAACAAAGTACAACACGTATGTTTTTTCGAGGATTCTTAGAGAAGGTGGAGTAAGTAGACAACTGAACTTTTAAGCTTGTAATAAACTAGGATAATTGACATAAATGTCCTTAGAAAAGAAAAAGAGGAGCACCAACCTGATAGTCTAGAGCAGTCAACAGGAATTGACCGTAGCTCGTAAACCACAAAACAACAAAGCATTGCAAGGAAACAAAGCAGGATGCGAACGTTTCTTTGAAGAAAACTTGGCGAGGGTGGAGAAATTAGAAAAATAGTAAAACAGATCTTGTAGTAATTTTCAAAAATTGCAAAGCAATTTTGACATAAACGTCCATAGAGTCCAAACCTAATCGTTAGAGCAGTCAACATGAATTGACCGCAATTCACAAACCACAGCCGAACAAAAACGTCAAAAACACATTACAAGAAATCAAATTACGATGCGCAGGCTTCTTTGAAGAGGTTTTTTAGGTTTCTGTGGAGAAGGTGGGAAATTAGACAAGTAAAGCCCCGCCTAAGCGATCCACAAACATTTTCACCCATTATCGTGTGAGGCCTCCTAAGGGGTGGTCATGTGTCGCTTTGTCGCTCGTTTACGACTCTGTCTGTCACTTGTTTCGTTAGGGACAAATGTTGCGGTCGCAAAGAAAACAAAGAGGAATGGAAAGTGAACTGTCCATGTCGCAAACTGTTGCGCGTTTTCTGCCAATTTTTGTCGGTTGTCGGTGCTTTGGGAGAAGATTGTCGCCTGTTTTCGGAGCCATGTCGCTTCTCGCTTCTACCCCTTGGAAGGCTTCTCGTGCTGGGATAACATGTTTGACCGTCACCTTTTTCAGCTTTGCATTGAAATGGTCTTCCATGTTTGATCTACATCAAACATTTCCATCCAACATTTCGCGTTATGAAAAAACGTTTGATCGTTTAGCCACCCCAACAAACAAATCGTGCACAGCCGGTAAACAACAACCAAATGGATCACATAACGTCGAAAATTTCAGCGATAATACGCAAAAATCGTTCTGTGGACTCACTTTGTCCAGTGTTTGGTCAAACATGGTTTGTGCGTTATAGCCACCCAACGTTATGTTTGACAAACATGATTTTGGATGGAAATATTTGATGTTTTAGCCGGGGGTTTAAAAAAACATATTTCGTAGTAAGTTAAAAAATTGCTAAGCAATTTTGAAATAAGCCAGGGCGTACCCAATCGATGAAATCGATGATCGATGACAATCGATGACAATCGATGACAATCGATGCCAATTAATCGATTGATATTGATAATCGATGAACAATCGATCGTCCAGGTTTGTGTGATTATCGATTGTCATCGATTATCAATATCAATCGATCAATTGGCATCGATTGTTATTGATTATCAATATCAATCGATTAATTGGCATCGATTGTCATCGATTGTCAATATCAATCGATTAATTGGCATCGATTCTTTAACAATTTTCATCTATTGGTTATTATTGTTATTTTCAGTGATGATTTCCAAAGGCAGAGTCTCTTGATGCATTTTAATGACGAAAACAATGACATCATTGGCAGAAGATCGAGGTTTTTGTACAACTTGACAGATAATCAGCTTAATTCTGCTTAACTCTGTTAACTGAATAAAGTTGTATAGCTGTATAGCATACACATGCGTCTTGTCTTTTCGCATTTCCCGTCCTTTCCTCTGGTTTGTGCTCGATGAAAGTTACAACAATCTGATTTTATTAAAAAAAAAAACAAAAAACAATAAACTTGAACTTTGAAACCCAAACATCTAGAACATAACGTGAAAACACTTACAGTTTACTTACAGAGGCGATTTTTGATGTAATTGTTGTCGCGATTTCGGTTGCGACTTTTGGTCATTGTTGTCTCGCTCGCGCTGCAACTCAAATTCTACCTGTTATCACAAGGCGTTGTGACCTTACGACGAAAACGACATCATCCTTTTTTGTAAGACGTGTTTACGTATTTACCACGTTTCGTAGACATTCTAGCTAGTGATCAAAATCGCAACTCGTTGCAGCACTATCACGAGAAAATACGCAGTGGAAATCGTGGAAATTGCACCAAAATCGCCTGTGTAAACGGGCCGTATTAATTTTGAACGGGGTGGCCAAAAGTGTCAACTGTTTGCAACTTTGAAGTCCAGTTTACAGGAATTCACTTTCAAACTATAACGATGTTAATAGTTTTATACCGCTTTCAAAAAAGTACCTCGCACCAATCAGTGGCACATTAGTAGCCCGGCCTCGGCATAAACAGTAGAACCCATGTCTATTAGACTGTAACTGTCGCCACAAAAGCGGTTTACATTTACTTGCGCAAACATAAAACAGGTCAACAACAACAGCAGCAGTGCAAGGAGTACGGAAAACAGACAAGTTAGTTCCTCGAAAATAAGTGTTGCTTGAATTGACATCAGTGTGTTAATGACGTGAAGGTAAATCGCGTTTGCCATGTACGCATTGATCAGATCAATCATAAACAGTAAAAGCAGTAACAGGTGGATCACTCTTTCTTTTTTTTCATCAAAATAATAGATAAACTTTGAAGGCTGTACAATTTTACGTGCATGACAAAACCGCGAAGAAGTGGAAGAAGAAGAGCAGGTACTCGCTTTTGCAGTGAGAGACTCGGCAGAAGTGTCCAAACTGTGGCTTGTAGTGCTTTCGTGACCAGTAGCAACTGTGCTTGTAGCGGAGGCTGTACATGTCATATTGTTTGCTTTTTCCCTTGCCGCTATAACTTTCTCGATCAGGACCGTTTTTTTCCAACTTTTTTTGTACGGCTCGCCCATTTCGTCCAAAATTTCGCGCAATAACGTAATGGTCATATCATTCGGGTTGCCTTGTTTTATTTTTTCTCTTTCATCCTTTCGTTGCAAATCCTCTTTTTTCTTCCTCTCTTCGTCCATTTTCTGCAGTCGTGGCAATTCCTTTAAAATATCCGTCAAATAAACGTATATCGGCCATTTAGGCTGTGAACCACTAACCTTTCCCACTACTTTGAGGATGGTATGAACTTCAGACCAACGATAGGTGGGAGTAGTTTCCAACTCCCACCCAAGAGAGTCTTTTTTCTCATAGTTTAACACCCTAAAGCAAATGGTAACTTTTTCTCTTTTTTTGGAATCTGATCGCCATTCAAAAACTGGAAAGTTTGATTTTAGAGACGGTGATCTTACAATCCTGACAATATGGGCAACTTGTAATCCTTCCGATGGAATCCACAATGCAACGATGTCGTTGATGTAAGTACCAGTTTCGACGCGTTGAGGGTTCATGAGATTTTCGATTTTTTCATAAAAATCGTTTCTCGCCGACTCCATCCATCGTGCAAGTCGTGATGTGGCAGGACGGTATACTTTACCTTCCTGCAATGACAGAAATTCTGCCATATGGTAATGTTGCCCTTCATGCTCTACATAATTTGGACGAATAGAGTAATCGGTTTGACGTTCTGCGCTTTTGGTTTTTTGGTCAACCCGAAGGCGTTTTGGCAGGGGCTCGAGAATAACGTTTTCGTCCACCAGTGAATGCTTGTCTGACTCTAAAGCTACCAATTTGTCACGAAAATGTTCCCTGATGTTGGTATGTTTGGGGCAGATAAGTGTATACTCGTCTCTTTCCTTGTCTGTTGCGAATTGCAGAGAGAGACACTGTTCGTGATACCAATCTTTGCAAGTAGGATAACTGCATCCCACCCAGTGAGTGTTTTTGGGAGGGATAAACGATTTATCTAGGTACTTGCACTTCCTTTCATTATAGAATGAACAATGTGTAGGACTGTCTTCATCGTCATCTTTGTCTTCCTCATCCTGATCAGTGTCTAAAGAGGCTGTCGCGGCCAAATCTACCAACGCACTAAAATGATTGCTTCCATGATCTTCAATGGCAGTTAAAAGCACCTCATTGTCTAAATCAAATAGATCCTCACTAGATATTACCTCATTCTCATCAGGTGCGTCCCATACGGCAAACGTTCCAAACTCGGGAGTATTTATATTGATAATGTCATCGCCCTCTAATTTAAGGATGTTTCCTTTGACTAAAGCTGGCAACATACCTATAAGCTCTAACGTCTTCAGAACTTCTTTCTCTGCCATTATCATGCCCGCCTTAAGTTCATCGTCGATGTTTTGTGGCCATTGCGGCAGTTGCATGTCTTGAGCCTCTTTTTCTACTCCCAATTTCAGTTCTTCTAATTTTTGCACTCTTCCTGAGAAATCTATCATGTCTAGCAAGGATAAATTAGGCTTCCCTCGACAGAAACATCGCAACTTTCCAAATAATTCCTCGCACTTTTGCGAACCGAATGTCCAAGGATGAAACACATGATTCGGAAAATACACCGAAAACATCTTCATTGATAGAATGAGGCTATGTCCCGCCAGAATTGTATCATCAAACGTTTGCTGTGAAATAAAGTTTTGATGAGCATCGTATCCTTCAATTTTTAACCAGGCTCGCCAATATCGAAGGAATGTCACAGGTGCCCAGGCAAGCTTTGCGCGTTGTTGCACAGTCAATTCCCTCTCCGTATACGCCTCTAGCAAATACTGCCCCATTTGCAAGTATGCTCTTGTCGCAAGAGTTTCCTTATCACTCCACTCTTTCATACAAACCCTGACTTCTTTCCGTAAAATTCTCATGGCCGCATTGACGTTCTGCTTGTCTTTCACGAAAACGTCACTTTTCCATAGACCCGATCTTATTCTGTCCTTTTCAAGCACCTTTATTATATGTTCTATTTGAGCGGTACCTTCGCCAATAATGAGAATGCGTTTAACGTTCAGTAGTTGGTTGCGCCATTTTTTTATTAGATGTCGCCAATCTGGGAACATGAGGGTTGGTACGAAAGTATCAATATCCATGTTCTGATAGTCTTCAACTACAACGTTGAACTCAAAGGAGTTATAATGAAGACTGACGATATCGTTTCTGTCCTCTTCCCGTTTTTTGAAGCGATCGACATAATATTTACGGACTTTGGAATCACCATCCGCTCCTAATCCAACTACTTTCATACCGTTACGGTATCCCCACAAAGCGACTTGATTGAACCAGTGGTTCACAAGGGCGTGGTCTTGACCCTTATAAACAGGGCTGATAGCCAAAACAAACGACGGTACGTGATCTTGCAGTGGTGCCAGCAAAAATGCATTAGCTTGTTTAGCCCTTTCGTTACTTTCAGCCTTCACTACATCTATAATGTCTTGAGCGGTAGTGAGGACACACTCACTTTCTGTTGCCAAACCTATCAGCTTATTACCTTTAACGCGCAGGGTGGGAATGACCGCAGTTGCGTCGATCGCCAGCTGGAAAACGCCATTATAGCCAATTTTCTTGTAAAATGATGCGGCTAGTTTCATGGCGTTTTCCTCTAACTTAATAGGAATGGCATAGTTACACCTTGCTGTGCGGTACATCGTGTTTAAACTGGGACCACCAATTTTATCCTTAACGATTTTGGCCAACGCTGGACCTCCATAGTCAAGAATGGTTGCAAAGAGGGATTTCGTCTCATCGCTCCATCGCTTAACTGGCGTGCCTCGATTGTGAATCAAGTTCTTAAGTAAGGAAGCCAATACTAAACAGTCTTTATCAGGATTTTCCATCATAGCAGCAATTTTAATAGCTATGTCAGGAACAGCACGATTAATATTGTTTTGTTCCGTTAGTGCCTTAAGTTCTTCAAGCGCAATTTCTTTATCTCTTAACTGTGTCTGCATATCTCGTACTTTTGCGCGATACATATCAAGAAGTGCGGAATACTCAACCATGTCTTGCAACAGACATTGTACAGCTTTTGATCCCGTTGCCTCCCTTGATGATATTTGTGACATTTCGAGAACGATCTTGACTTGTCGTAAAGCTTTTTCTTCGAACTTTTCTACCTCTGTACTTAAAGTAGTTAGAATTTCGGGACCAATAGTTGCCGCGGTTCTGACGGATGCTAGAGTAGACGACAAAATTACTTTTTGTACACTTCTTGCCATGGCCAATTGTTCCCGTTGGAATTTGTCAACATTATCCCTCACTATTTCCTCTACAGAAATGTCCGAAGTAGTTTTATCAGGTTTGGGTTGCGTTGTTGTAGATGTACTGGACTTTGCAATGGACCTTCCGAGTCTTGTTCCAAGTTCTTTTTCAATTTGAACTTTTGTCCTTGACTCGATCTAAAAGTTAAAATTATCAGATCAAAATAAGGTGGGCGAAATTACGAGCTGTGCTGTTGGGTACTGAGAAGACTGGAGAAGAGTAGTACTGTATAACATTACTACTGACCCAATGGAGGTCATTATTAAAACTAAGAAATACTGAGTTAAACTGTTCTTAATGAACGAATAATTCACTGTATAATAACAATAATAAACAGGTATTGAACTAACCTTGTCAATATTGTCGCTTGCCAACAGTGATGATACTAAGGTCCTCTCTTGGTCTGGTCTTGTTGTTGGTAAGACATGTACTCCTGATGAGGAAGACTTTGAAGAGGTTCCTTTGCTCGTTTTGGAAAAAAAGTCTGTCATATCTCTGCATCCTGTTGAGAACAATAATTTGATCAACTGGATCAAGTATTTTTCTGCTCAACTTCCCCGCAGGCAAATCAAAGCAGCTGATGAAAGTCACGACGTGTTCAGAATCAGCAAGGTTGTTATCCCTGTGACTCACTTACTCACTCACTCGACTGGCCATTTGAACCCGGGAGAGGGGGGGGGGAAACGGGCATTTGAAACCCTTAACACCAAACACTTTAAAAACGATTGTAAACCCTTGAAAGCCCTTGTAAACACTTTCAAAACCCTTTTCGTTTAGTCTGTCTGTCTGTATGCCTGTCATGCAGTGTCATGTCATGCTTCACCGCGGATGCGTTTTAATTCATTGTTTTCGCAGGAAACGCTCAGGAAACACGTGGTGTTGGATGCCGTCAGCTGTTCTTTCAGGTTCTTTCCAGTTCGTCAGATTTCATCAGTCGAGCGGTCAAAACAAATTCGGTATTCTGCGAACGTATTTCTGTTTTACTGCTGTTTTGTGTCAAGGTCATTATGGCTAATAATACAGTCACTGTGAATAATAACGAAATCGTTCAAGTTGAAGCAAGCGAAGAATCTGCTAAGCTGAAGGTCAGTCTGGTACTCGCAATCAATCATTGAACTGAACTGATTCATCAGATTCATTCATGGCGAAACCGGCAAAAACTTATTAATAACCGTCACGTTTTTTGCAGATCACTGTGGAAATACCGGCCTCGGAAAAGGAGAAAGTGCTCCAATTTGTAGAAGGATGTGGCGGCAAGGTTTTCGATGGTAAGTTCACTCAGGTTATAAAGTCCAACAGCACTTTCAAAGCAAGCTCAAATGTGTAGCCGTTTTTCAGTTTATTAAAATCCGATCAATCACTTCATTCTTTAAATCTGTTTAAATCTAGCAGGCGAGGGAGAGGTGGCTGAAACAGAAACTCCATCTACGATCGCAAAGGCCGTAAGAGGTTTCATTCAAAAACACCCGACCATCTCAGTTGCATTTTTTGCAAAAGAAATCGTCCGACGCTCGCAGGGCACGTTATCCACGCTGTTGAATAACCCGCCCTCTACTTTCCCATCCGGCGCTGGAAGAGAACCGTGGGAAGCCATGAAAAAGTTTTTGGCGAGTGAGGACGAACAAAAAAACCTGCTAGAAAGGAAAGGTGAGTATAGTTATTTTACTGAATTACTAAGGCGATGTTGTGACCACATCACTGCTATGTCCTGGGGTTTTTTAATAAAAACCAGAAAAAGTAAATAACCGCAAAGTAAAACGTGTGAAATAGGAAATGCCACACCCCCAAAAAAAACCCTGAAATATCCTGAATATTACACATATTAACTTCGTTACTTCTGGGTTTTTTTGCATGTGTTTTCTCTGATTTTCTCTGGTTTTCTCCACCGTCAGCGAGAAGTAAAGGTAAGGGCGAGCTGAGCCTGCAGGCTGTGCAGAGCACAGACACAGCCCAAACCGCTCAAACAGATCCAAACAGTGGACCAAAAAAGAGGAAGACGTTTGACAAAATGGAGCTGGCAGCAATGGACACGGTATATAAAGCGTCAAAAGGGCTGCCGACAAGCTCGATGATCGAGCGTCTGACGTCGTCACTGGGCCTCGAAAAAGACCAGGTATTATGATGTTTTATAAACGTAAAATGAGTGCTAAAATTAGTAAAATTTACCTCTCGGCTTGGATCGTTTCACATTGTTTTCATTGTCAAGTATCCAACCAGCTTTCACTTGATGAACCGCCTCCCTTGAATGCCGTTTTAGCATCCAAACAGCTTTATGGGTTTTCTGCGGATAACTTAGAGTCACTTGACAAGCATCGCATCTTAAACTGCTTTCAAAGTTGTCTGGCGAAGAAATCGAACATCCCAAACAATTAAGCTGCTTCAGGATAGTATTAAGGCTCGTGTGAGGTGCACCAAAGGTATTCAAAATCGGCAGAAAAAGGATAACCAGAAGGGAAATTCTTATTGAAGTCATGACTGAAAAATCAGCTACACCTTCCCTACACGTGGGTGAGTTGGTGTTACCCAAGTGTCTGTGCGTGCTTGCACCACGCCAGTGACTATTGTAGTTGCGGCCAGGGTCACTGTTGCGCAGAGTGTAAAAAAAAAACTGAAAAAAGTAGGATTTATGCTAATAATGGGAATAATTTCATAATAACTAAAGCATATTGGTTTTTTTCTTCTACAGGTATCCACCTGGTTTCAAAATCACCGCCGCTTGGAGAGAACCAAGGCGTATACACCAGGGCAGTACGCGCTGGAAGTGGATACTAGTTAAACCAGATTTGTAATGCAGCTGACGCTGAACTGAGAATGAACTGGAATGAATAAAGAGATAAAATACAAAACATGCGTAATCATTTGTGAATTTATTTTATTCATGTTTTATTGTGTTTAATTACAGTTATGTTTATGATTTAAAACTTCCAAAGCAACACATTGTTGAGCTGATTGTTGTATTTTGACTGTGTTGTACGCTAGCTGTTCTACGTCACACGCAATCTCAGCTCGGTGTAATTCTCAGAATTCTGGATAGAACTGACTGGTATTACTGACAATTCCATGTTCTCAGCGTGTGGGCAGAGACCTGTTGGAATACTAAGAAAAATAAATTAAAAGTTTTGCATCGGATCTAGGTACGACGCAACCATTGCGTAGTTAAAATTGACAGATGGACAAAATGGCGTACGAAATAACTTCGATTTTTGATGTGATACATTGAAGTAATCTTTTTGATTAGAGAAAATATGAAACCCCAATCGATGACAATCGATGATTCATGAACACTTTTGTGTGATTATCGATTGGTCATCGATTGGCCGATACCAATCGATGCCAATTAACTAACATACATCGATTGGCATCGATTGATCGATTGCTTTTCCGATCATCGATTTTCATCGATTGGGTACGCCCTGAATAAGCTTAAATGTCGTAGAAGTGAGAAAAAGGAAAACAAACCTGATAGTTTGTAATGGTAATAGGACTGAGTGGAGTCCAATTCGATCTGTAATCATACGAGTGATAACAAAATCACGAGTATGATTACAGACCGACATGGACGATATGAAGTCTAATCATAAAAATTACAATTTTCTCGATTGCGATTGGTTTAAAAAACTCCTATTTTCCACTAATTCACTTGCCAAGTTGTTATTGGACAGTTTGTTATCGGACAGTTTGTTGTCGGACAGTTCAATAAGCCAATCACATTCAAAGTAGTATTTTTTAAGACTTCGTGTCGTCCAATTCGGTCTGTAATCATACTCGTGATAAACAAATCGGACTCCCGCTGCGCGGTCGTCCGATTTTGTTATCACTCGTATGATTACAGACCGAATTGGACTCCACTCAGTCCTATTACCATTAGTTATTATCAATTTATTAAAACTATAACAAAATTCTCGAACGTGATTGGTTATCAGCAGCCCGATTTGAGCACTAATAGGACAGTGTACGCGTCATGCTTGTAATTGGACAGTGTAATAGGACAGTTTACGTGTCATGCCTGTGTAACTGGACGGTAAGCGTCATTTTGAAGTTCACTCACTTTTTCTGTGGCGAAATTAACACTTAAAAACGGAAGCAGATACGTTAATTGAGATTAAACATATGACTCCATTGTCAGAAAATAAAGTGCAGTTCTTTCAGGCTTGTCAACCATAACTCCCTTGCTCATTAGTCCTTGTTCATCTTCGTCTGTTTCTTTAGTAACCTCATTTTGTTCGTTTTCCTTTGTCAATTGAATCTCCTTATGAATACTTGATTGTTGCTTTAAACAAAGAAGGGTAAAAGGAAGGAGAGAAGAAATTATTCCAACGCTACCAGCCATGAGAAATGCACCAATATAGTTGTTAGCTTTATCGGCCATAAATCCTGCAAAAGGAATCTGACATTAGAATTCCTGTAGACATCGTCAACTTGTATAGTTAGTTTTCCCAGTTAAGGTCATGTGATGTTCCCGAGGGGATTTGTCTTTTGTCCTTTCATGTATTATGCGTACATATGCAACTGAAGAAGACGACATTTCACAGAAACAGTTCTCTGTGATAAACATCACATGACATACATTGGGAAAACAAAACGTACAAGCTGAAGAGGTCTATTCTGAGAACGACTGCGGCTGAAAGGAAAGTGCCGCTAAAATAAAAAGGCTGGAATGCCAAAAAATATAAGAACCTTGCCCTTTGAAATTCTCTAGCTCAGCCCTTAATGTTATGATAAGGACTGCCCAACAAACTTAACGACGAAATATTGCCTGGAGAACATGCAGGATAGACTTGCGCAGGAGACTGACTGATAGTCTGCCTGCCTGCCTGCCTAGCTGACTTGAGTGACTGACTGAACGCCTGCTTGATTGCCTGCCATTCCGCCTTCCTGCGTGTGTGGCTAACTAACTAATTGACTACGTAACTATCGACAGAGTTAGTGACTCGCTGATTGCTTAAATACATTCCTGGCTGCCAAACTAAATATAATGACTGAGTGAGTAGGACTGACTCACTGGTTAATTCGTCGAATGATTAAGCGATTGATTGATGGTTCGATCGATCGATTGAGTAATTGATACACTGATTGACTGGAGTGAGTGATCGGTCCGTGTAGGTAATGTATTCGTTCGCTCGCTCGCTTGTTCGTTCGTTCGTTCGTTATTTTTTCATTGTTTATCTCTAGTCAAAAGCACATTAGAACAGCACATACCCGAAACAGGGGGACCACTCAATGCGCCAATGCCAGAGAACAACATTTGAAATCCAAACAAAGAGGCTCTTTTCGATTCCTCGACAGAATTCAGTACTTCGATAACGAAGGTTGTTATCATCATTCCATCCGTGATGCTAAACACGACGACATAAGCAGCCAACGCACCATACGATTTTGCCAGAGTCATTATCATGGTGGAAGCTCCCATGACAAAGGCAACCACTTGAAATAGAAATCTTGCCTTAACGCACTTCATGTTGCACAAAAATCCTCCTCCAAGACGGCCAAATGAGGCAAATATACCAAGGAAAAGGTAAAGACTAGCGCTTTTGTAGGCGGGAATCCCAAGATCGTCGCAGTGTTTTACCTGAAAGTAACAGAGACAATTGTGAGGTTTCAGATTCGCGTACTAAACGACTTGACTGTTACAATTGTTACATTGCCGAATACAATATAAAAAGTGTGAAGTTTCACTGGCGGCCTTTTTATCAACTACTTAACCCTGGAATAGAAATTAAGAGATTTAAAGATAGAACTTAGCACTTAAAACTCATGATCATATTCTAGGCTTGAGAAACACCCGTGTGATCTCAGTGACTGACAATTTAGCAGCTGACCGTGTTGGCGAAAGCTTCAGTCCAATTGTCTTCTCAGGTATACTTTTCGCTATCTGATAATTAATTTAAGTAAAGTAGCGCACTTCATACTTACTAAATGCACATAAGGTACCATACGAGAAAATGTGTAGACTCCGGCTACGATTAATATGATGACGACTCTGGGGTTCTTTAAAAGGATCAGATTAAATCTGAATTCGCTGGAAGGACGCTCACGCTCTTTACGTTCAATTGGAGACGATGTTCCCTTATGAAGAAAAAATCCAGTCAGAGACACAACAAACAGTAGACCAGCGTACACTCGAAATGAGGTCCTCCAATCCAAGGCATCTTCCAAGGCGTGCAAGGCAGGTCCAAGTATCATTGTCCCAAATCCTTGACTCGCTGTCAGGACGCCAAGAGCGATAGATCTTCTTGTAACAAAGTAATGAGATGCAATAACCGTTGCCGTGACGTAAATAGCTGCCATGCCCAACCCAAAGGGAAAACTGAAGGTTATGTAGAGAATGGCGATCGTTTTGTGACTAGCAATGGCACCAATTGCAAGGCTCGCTGAACACAACAAGCATCCTGTTACAGAGGCGATACGAATGCCAAATCTGTTGACGAAGGCACCCATGAAAGGACCACTGGCACAGCCCACACCAAGGATGATAGAAGAAACCCATGCTGTGAAACAAAAGAAATATAGGTGAAATTCAATGGATCATTTCTTCTGCATACTAACCGGCGTGGACAAACTAAACTACAGCTCATAAATCTTCTTTGGCAAACGATAAAACACCAATCTCAAAGAACTACTCTTTAAATTATTTTAAGACCTCCAGGCAACTTTCAAAGATCTATTGTTGTTTCAGTCTCTTGGAAGGATCTTCAAAATGAGTGCGAAATTTACCTCCAGTTCAAAGAACTTGATTAGCAACTTATTTAGTTTGGCAGCAATTTTGATGACAAAATCTTTGGAGAATCCACTACTAATCATTGGCACCGACCACTGATTACCGTCTTTGCAGCCAGAAACAACATAGATCAACTGAGAGACGACCAGTAATATCAATAAAAAAGTAAATCGACTTTGTTTAACGTTGGTGACACTTAGCAGTACTTCAACTGACAAGCCTGTGGCACTCAAATTCTGGATCGAATTGAAATTTGGAAATATTGGTTCTTGAGGAGAGGGGAAAACCGGAGTACCCGGAGAAAAACCTCTCGGAGCAGAGTAGAGAACCAACAACAAACTCAACCCAAATATGATGCCGAGTACGGGAATCGAACCAGGGCCACATTGCGGGGAGATGACTGCTCTCACCACTACGCCATCCCTGTTTCATTCTTTTGTCTTGTGCCTTCAAGATGGCCGCCGTGAAAACCCTCTATACAACCTCATATCATCTGCGAATATATTTAACGCAATTTTTCTTGAAATAGGTCCCAGTAAGGTTCCCCGAGGTACACCAGGTAAAACGGAGGTCCAGGATGGATAATGTCGTTGGTATCGATTTTTTAGGAAGCATCCAGGACAGAAGCAGATCTTTGGACAAAAAAAAGAAAATTCGAACCCATTCTCGACCCAAGAGCTCTTCCCTGCGCATGTCTAACGGGAGTGACGGCGGAAAGATCTCTGGGCAACTCTACGCAAGCGTAGCCACAGCGCATGCTTCAGGTTTCAAATCAAAATGGCATCGCCATTTGAAAAATCCTTGCAGTGTGCCTTAGAAAAAGGTGGCAAAGACTAGGAATTTCGCTTAAAGGTAGAGTAGAAATCAATTATTGAAGCTGTTGTTTGTTCAAGGAAGGAAGTTTTAGGGGTACCATTTATGTTTGTTTTGTGTTTTTGTGTTTGTTTGTTTTTTGGAAGCTACAATGTAGTTCGCTTCACAAGAGTAGCCAACGCCCTGTAAGTTCAATTTTTTGTTCGAGTTGACCAATCAGAAGTAATTTCATTGTTTGAACTGACAACCAATCAGAGCTAGAGACTTCCGTAGAGTTGCCCAAAGCTCTTCCCGCCGTCACGCCTGTTACACATGCACAAAAGGGAAGAGCTTTGGGGTCAAGAATGACTTGAACGCTCACCTTGCTTCCAAAGAAGTAAATGTCCGATTTTTCATTAAATTGGCCAACTTTGATTATAGGTTTTTACATAGAATATTACCTACGAATTATTTTTTGACAAAATTGGCCTTAAAAATGATTCCGGCTAACTGCACCTTTTGCGAAGATTTCCCTGAAGAACTTTCTCATCTCTTCTGGTATTGTAAAATATCCACTTCTTTTTGGGATGATTTCATACTGTACTGTGGTTGATGGAAAAAGCCATCGTCCCAGATATTTACCAAAAGAGTATGACTGTCTTATTACGTTTGAAACCAGATAGCTCTTCACGTCATTTTATTTTACTCAATTTCTGTTTCCTAATTGCCAAGTTTTTTTATTTGGTGCTGTAAAATTAAGGAAGCCCTCCAAACATTAACGGTTTTCTCCCCCTACTGTCTTCTCAATATAAGATCGAATTGAACACTAACACCTAGCAGAATAAGAAATGGGATCCTTTGACAGAACTTTTAAAGTTAGTCTCATAGTCTCCCTTTTCTCCTTCACATTGAGCGACAGTTAATATATATAGACATATGCACATGCAAGTATACAAGTTTGTAACAGTTCCGTCTTACCGTAATCTAAGATACCTTTTCATCAATGTACTTTTCAGACATGTTGTATTTAGCTGCCATATACCTGTAATTTACTTTTCTCCCTACTTTTGTTTCACTAGTTTTTTTAACATGTAACTGCATACCTTTTTGTTGTGGTTACTGGCCATTAGCCTCTATGTCACGGTCTCTGTTAGTAAGTAAGTAAGTAAGCCCGAAGTAAGACCGACAGCGTACCGAAAAGGCCTCGAGGTTTTCTCGAGTTCTTAACGTTGCTTTTTATGATCAAAATGCACCTTTTAACAAAGCTACATGTATTCTATAGTAATGAATTGTTGGGATTTCGTTAAATGCGAGCATTCCGATTGGAAAATAACCACTTTCACCATCAATTAATATGGTTCTACGAAAAGTCCACGAATCGACGGGTAAGTAGTTCATGTATCTCTTATTATGATATTCGATCTAAGTACACTACTACTAAGTACAAATACCTACGGAACGACGACCGAAGCCGCTAACCAAACGTAGTTTGTACGTTTGTGACTGCAGACTCGTTTTACCGCGTGCTTCGATCCTTCGAGTGTCTTGTTGTTGGGCTGGCTTGATTGGCGGTAGGTGAATGATGTTTTTCTATCATTTTTCTTCTTTGAAAAGGTACATCTTTCTCCAAATGTGACAGACGTTTGTTGTGCGAGATTTGGAGCGATTTATCAGAAGTTTTGAATGGAAAGATGAGGATTGAATCAGGGGCGTAGCCAGGATTTTTCAAAGGAGGGGTCACACTGTGTCAAACAAAGGGTACTCCCCAGATTGCCACCTGAATATTGTAGGTTGTTTTCTTAAAAAAAGGCTTACAAAGGGGGGTCACGGGCACCCCAGGACCCCCCTCCCCCTCCCCTCGCTACGCCCTTGTGAATCAATGTGTTTGTTTGTCAAGCGTCAAGCTGAAAGTCAGAAAGTCAACCAGAACTATCAAATAGTGTATACAACTTGTGTTGTTTGGCTTTAAAATGTTTTTGGCGAGAGGCGAACCACAAAACGCATTACAACCGTGAACATCAATTCTTATTGCGTTACATATTAAGAACTGTGACAACCAAAAATATACATGGAGTGTTTATCGTGTTTTTGTGAATCTAATATCTTGTAAAACAATACAAAAAATTGAGTTTAAAGTTAAAAAAAAATGGAACAAGAATTTTTAGGAGCTTTCATGATATTGCCGTTACAAATGAAATTGTAATACCTGTCGTGAATTGTAATAAAGTTGTTGTTGTTGTTGCTATGAACGTTCCAGACATATACTTTAACTGTCAACGTCATTTTATTGAAATAACAGTAACCACATGTCCTCTAAGAGGGATTTTTATCTTTGGTCCAAGTTCTTTCTTTCTCCCTTCCTTTTTGCTATACAATGTAATAAAGGTAATACTAATAATAACAATAATAATAGAATTAGAAACAAACGTGGTGCTTTTTCGGAAAAAATGTCAATTTTGAAAAGCTGCGTGTATTAGTAAATAAATAATAACGGTGTGTAATTTGTGTCGTTGTAAGTAACAGTCATATTTGCAATGCAAGTACCAGTTTTTGGAAGTTAATCAGTAATGCAAGCGTAAGCTGTTTCTATCGTTTGTAAGTAATCAGTTAAACATCTTATAATAAAAATAAGCGAAAGAAGTTTTACACAACGTTTCGATGACTCCATGTCATCGTTTTCAAGTGAACAGAGAATAAAATTTACAACATAATATATACCGTGCAAGGCGATAAAATGTAAAATATGCAGGTAACAAGTGACAAGTTTAAATAAATAGTTTTGCACGTATGGAGTCTGATTGTGTGTTCAAGCATGGCCTTTTCTTCTTTATGAATAACATTTCATAAATCAGACAGTCCAGTTTTCCGTTGCTCTTCTTTAGGACGGAAAAGTTGTTGGTAAGGTCGCCGATGGTTTTCAGACCGTGGTCGTTCTTTAAGTGCTTGCCGATTGCTGAATAACGGTGTTCGTCAATACGTTGGTGTAAATGCCGGCTGGTGTAGCCGACATACTCTGCATCACACAGATCACATTTATAATTGTACACAACGCATTGTTGGCTAATTATAGGTGGTTTTGGCTCACACATCTTGAGGTCTTCACATATTTTGCGACTCATGAATACAGGTTGGAGAGTGAGATCAATTTTGTTGCTTAGATTTGATAGTTGTCTTCTCACTGCGTCAGCTGACTTTTGATCTTTAAACGGCAGAATCACTCGGTGAACAGAATTTTCTTTGTTAAATCGTGCGTTCCGCCTGTCAACCACCTGGCAGTCTTTCAAATCTGAATGTGATCATCTCACGGTGATGTTTACTAACCTCAAGTACCCTGACACCCTCATCAAGTCCACTATCTGTCACTTTGTCACTTCAGTGCGGTCTGAAAACCCTGAAGTGCAAACTCAGTCCACCAAAGAAAATTCTGTTCACCGAGTGATTCTGCCGTTTAAAGATCAAAAGTCAGCTGACGCAGTGAGAAGACTATCAGATCTAAGCAACAAAATTGATCTCACTCTCCAACCTGTATTCATGAGTCGCAAAATATGTGAAGACCTCAAGATGTGTGAGCCAAAACCACCTATAATTAGCCAACAATGCGTTGTGTACAATTATAAATGTGATCTGTGTGATGCAGAGTATGTCGGCTACACCAGCCGGCATTTACACCAACGTATTGACGAACACCGTTATTCAGCAATCGGCAAGCACTTAAAGAACGACCACGGTCTGAAAACCATCGGCGACCTTACCAACAACTTTTCCGTCCTAAAGAAGTGCAACGGAAAACTGGACTGTCTGATTTATGAAATGTTATTCATAAAGAAGAAAAGGCCATGCTTGAACACACAATCAGACTCCATACGTGCAAAACTATTTATTTAAACTTGTCACTTGTTACCTGCATATTTTACATTTTATCGCCTTGCACGGTATATATTATGTTGTAAATTTTATTCTCTGTTCACTTGAAAATGATGACATGGAGTCATCGAAACGTTGTGTAAAACTTCTTTCGCTTATTTTTATTATAAGATGTTTAACTAAATCTAATCTTATTCAAGTAATCAGTTGTAAATGTAATTGTGAGTAGTTTCCTAAGTAATTAATTATAATTGTAAGTAGCCTCGTAAGTATGCAATGTAAAGTTAGATTTTTAAATATTGCAATAAAAAAACTTTGTTGCGGCAACGGTAGGCAACGCTGTTACACGAGACGATTTTTAACGCAACATGGTCCGCAACGTTTGAGCCCAGGCTCCTGCTCGACCAATATGGTGGACAATGGGTGTTTCTGGTACATTCTGGGACTATGTTGCGTTAAGGGGTGTTACACGCACCAACTCCAACAAAATTCGGGCAACAATGTTGCGGGTTTTTTAATCATTTTCAAAAACCTGCAGCATGTCGCCGCAAAAAATGTGCGTTAAAATCGCCCTGTGTGCCATGTTAGACGAGACAACTTTTAACGCAACAATGCTGCGTTAAAAATCGGCTCGTGCGACATCACCTCAAGCTCTCTAATAACAAACGTGCGCTCCTATTTAAATGCCATGTTTGTTTAACCTTACCCTAGATTGAGTTAAAAAGAGTCACATCGCACACAAATTTACATCGCTAAGAAGCTCGAAGTCCCTATTCTAAGCGATCTTTCAGCAAGTTAATCTAATCATAAATCGAAGTCCCTCAAATGTCATGGAAAGATTGGAAAATCGAACGGAAAAAAATCTCATGCCCTACACGAATGGTGGCCAGAAGCCACAAACAGACACGAGTCACAAAATCCCTCCCCTTCTATCTACGCACTTTTGCCCCAGGGAAACCTTTTGCCCTTGGGAAACTAATATGTGACCGATTTTGCCCGAGGTAAATTACCTAGGGGAATTTTTTCTTACGAGGCTTAGATATGTGAAGAGAAAAGTAGAATTTCCCTGAAAAGTTACCCTACGCAGATTGAAGAATTAAACTTCAATCCTGAGGAAACTAGCCACTAGATGCTCCTATGCCAGCGCGCTGCTTCTCGTGTCACGTTTGTCGCGCGTCCAGAGAAGAAGATGTCGTGATATACGGCGAATTTGTAAGTAAATCATTTGCAATGCACGTTTTGTTTTAACCCCAGGTTTATTTACCTTGTTTGCCATTGCAGTTTTCAACTAATCGGGGGATGCATTTCGTTCCAGAAACGCTATTTGTCCTGAAGATGAACCGGAGCCGATGTATCACTGTTGGGTTTTCCCGACCTCTGTGTCCCAATTATCAATCGTCTGGCCTTGAAATAGTAACGCTTTATATAGGAAAATTTAATTAAATACAGAAATGACACATTGATCACTCAATATTCAAATGAAGCATGGCCGCTTATAAACACCTGGCCTTCGCAATTCACATTGTATTGTTGGATATTCTTGAGACCTTCCAAGGGGTGATCTGGTGTCGCTTTGTCGCTCGTTTATGACTCTATCTGTTGCTTGTTTCGTTAGGGACAATTGTCGCTGTTGAAACGAAAACAAAGAAGAAAAAACTGTCGCGCGTTTTCTGCCAATGTCTTTTCGTTGTCGGCGTTTTGGGAGAAGATTGTTGCCTGTTTTCGGAGCCATGTGGCTTGTCGCTTCTACCCCATGGTAGGCCTCATTCTTGCGTACAAATTTACTTCTCACCAGCCAAAATAGACCAGACAACCAAACTCCAGTTCCATTCTGAATTCGTCGAATCGAAAAAAACTGCCTTAATATAAAGAATTTCACTTTGGTCCGTCAAGGCGAAATTGCGGGCAGAAGTAACCAATTAATAATGGGAAAGAAGTTTGGACGTTTTTTTTCCCGATGTTAATAACCGCAATTAAATAGATTATTTCTATCGGCTTACCTGTCCTTTCCCGACTTTCGTCAAAAGAATCCATCAGAACAGGAAACAGCACCCCAAGAGCGTAGGAGAATCCAAGCGTAAGAATCATGCATATTGTGGCACAAAGACATATGAACCACGACCAAATGCTGTCTTCTTTGTAAGAAGAAACGTTACAACGACTGAAAACCATTTCAATTGATTTACATGACTATGCTAAACTAAAGAGATAAGTTGTCATCAGTCGTTCATACCGTACTTCGCATTCCATTTTAATCATTGTGTCACGCAAACATGACAGTCATTGGACTCCTGGTCGCTGTCTCCCTTGTGGTTAATTATTAATCCCAACCTGTGACAGTGACTTGATATCGTAGAATATATATTACTAAAACGTGGCCTAAAAGATTCGTAATTGGGAAATAATAGCCCCTGAGGTTTTCAGAAAGGTCGCAATTGCTGTTTTTGGCAGTCAAAAACGTCAGCTAGCATTTTCGAAAAGAAAATAGCTCCCTTGAAAGTTCGTGGACAATCCATTTCAGCTTGCATTTTCTCAAAGGAAGATTTTGTTCCCTAACATTTTTGGGCAATTGAAATTTCAGCTAGGAATATCAATCCGAACATATGGACTTCTTCTAGCTAATGAAAACATCACTTTAAACAGACTTCAAACGCCATCTGACAAGCCTAATGTCTGGTTGATCGGGACCAGTGAGAATTTATGTCGAGCCCAATAAACATAAATTTAGTCTTTACAGACTGAATATTCACCGCGATGTCACTGTTGCAGTTTCTTTCGTTGTTCCTTTTTCTTAATTAAAGCTTTGGTTTGCACTGGTTTGCAGTTTTGCTAAGAGGTACTTACTGATGTGCACTGGAAATATTTGCGCTTGTCTGTGACTAATGCACCTAACAATGGTTTGCCCCAGGATGAGGGGGCAAACTAGACTTCGTAAAGCGCATGTGGGTGGGGATTTTGACATCCACAGTGGTTCCCAGGGTGGGAAATTTGACGTTTATTTTACTTACTGTGCAAGGTCTGTGGTCCCCAGGGGTGGGAATTTGACTTATAATGGAGACCCAAGGATGAGGAAATTGACATTTGAAACACTGAAAATGTCAATTTTCCCGAGGGTTGCCGCCCCCATCCTGGGGCAAACCATTGATAGGTGCATAAGGATGACGAGGAGGACATTGATTACAACTTGAAACAGTGATAGGTTAACTTTTTCAAGTTTAATCATTGTATCTAAGAAAATTGAGAAGAAGAGTGAAGTGAAGTGAACACCTTTATTTAAACAGGGTAGTTCCTTCAGGAACAAATGTTTATATGTGATAAGATCTCTGCGGAAGGAGGGGTGTAATCAGTTTGAGGTAGACTATTTATTTAAGACAATTGTTTTACCCAATGTTACCCATGCACTTGTGGTCTACGGAGCCCCAGAGCCAGAACTAACAACAGTGCAAGATTTTCTAGACAGATGCTACAAAAGGCGATACATCTCTGCCAGATTGAATGTAAGAGCTTTATTGGAAAAACAAGACCGGAAACTTTTAAGAAAAATTTTTAAACTTAGTATACACCCCCTACATGAGCAGGTCCCAAAGGCTAAGGTCATGGATTACAATTTACGTTATAAAATAGTGCCCGCACGTTGATTAACACAGAACGTTTTAAGAATACATTTATTAATAGATTAACTTATAAATACGATCTTCACATGTGATCTGATACTATATTTTATTATGATTTCAAATATGTAATATAAGATATGTAGTTTTTATCTTATGAGGAATAAAGACATTTATTATTATTATTATTATTATTATTATTATTATTATTATTATTATTATTATTATATATATATACAAAAGACCTGCTATCAAGGGGAGCCCTGACAAATAAAGAGTTAGAAAAGTAAGTAACTGGCGTGACAGTACCGCTTTCTGCTTTTTTCGTGCATCTTTTCCCATAAGGGAATGCTAGCAATCTAGTTGACTCACTTTTTTGTGGCGAAATTAACACTATAAACGGAAGCAGATAGATAAATTCTGCCTAAACAGATGACTCCATTGTCACAAATGAAGGTGCAGTTCTTTCAGACTTGTCAACCATAACTACCGTGATCATTAGTTCTTGGTCATCTTCGTGTATTCCCCTAACAACCTCGTTGTGTTCGTTCTCCTGACGGTTACGTGATTCTTGCTTCAAACAAAGAAGGATAAATGGAATGAGAGAAGAAATTATTCCAACGCTACCAGCCATGAGGAATGCACCAATGTAGTTGTTAGCTTTATCAGCCATAAATCCTGCAAAAGGAATCTGACATTAGAATGCTAATTTGACTGACAACGACTGCAGCTGAAACGAAAGTGCTGCTATGAAAAAGGCTTGAATGCCTAAAAGTATAAGAACCTTACCCTTTCAAATTCTTTAGTTTAGCCCTTGAATGTTAAGATAAGGACTGCCTTACAAACGTAACGAGGAAATATTGCATGGAGAACAGAAGAGGCTTGCACAGGAGACTGACTGAATGTCTGCCTGACTGCCAAGCTAACTGTAGTGACTGGCTTACTACCTGTCTGACTGTATGACTGACTGACTGACTGACTGTCTGAGTGACTGGGTGACTGACTGACTGACTGACTGTGTCTGACTGGGTGACGGACTCACTGACTGACTGACTGACTACAATACCTCACAAATTAATGTCTAGGTAAGCTGTCTAGGCATTACCCCTTACATCTACCACAGTAAGTTTGAGCCTGAGCATTAGCAGCCATGGAAGGCTGTTTCGACCTTGCCATGCTGATGAGGCCTAGCAAGGCTGAAAGAGCTGTCCATGGCTGCTAATGCTCAGGTTCAAACTTTATTTGGTAGATTACAGGGGTAATGCCCTCTACCAAGGGGCTTTAGTGCCCAATGAGTTGCTATCACTTAAAATTGTGAGGTATTCTTGTCACTCCAAGCCACATCCCACAAGCTTGGCATTTTCATTGACTGTTAACTGACTGAATGATTGTTCATCTATCCGCCCGCCTGTCTGTAGTGACTGACTAATTGAACTATTTATTACTGATTACAGTGTTCAATAATATATAATTTGTATATACGTTTTGATGTAGATTAGGGCGGTTAGTTCTAATTCTTAAATACTCGACCCCACAAGCTTTAAGCTTTAAAAATTATCGTGTTTAAATAAAGATTTTGTCTGTATGTATGTATGTATGTATGTATGTATGTATGTATGTATGTATGTATGTATGTATGTATGTATGTATGTATGTATGTATGTATGTATGTATGTATGTATGTATGTATGTATGTATGTATGTATGTATGTATGTATGTATGTATGTATGTATGTATGTATGTATGTATGTATGTATGTATTGAGTAACTCCCTGACGGTGATAGTGACTTGTTGATTGCTCGCATGCCTGCCAAACTAAATGTAGTGAATAATTGAGTAAGTGATGCGATGACTCACGGACTCACTCACCGGTTAATTTGTCAATTAATTAAGAGATTAATTGATTGATTGATTGATAGAAAGTTCGATCGATCGATCGGTTGATTGATTGATTGATTGATTGGAGTGATCGGTCCACGTTGGTGATACAATCGTTCGTTCGTCTA
Source organism: Pachyseris speciosa (assembly GCA_016490735.1). Lineage (NCBI taxonomy): Eukaryota > Metazoa > Cnidaria > Anthozoa > Scleractinia > Pachyseridae > Pachyseris > Pachyseris speciosa. Next base: position 485,054 of record JAEMWC010000005.1, read on the forward strand.
CTATTTCAAAACACACGCCATGTCAGTCAGTCTGTTTTTCTCGCTGTTTTTCTTTAATCATAAGAACATAAAAAGAACACATACCCGAAATAGGTGGACCGCCCAAGGCGCCACCGCCAGCAAACAACATTGAGAATCCAAACAAAGAGGCCCTCTTCGATTCCTCAATAGAATTTAGTACTTCGATAATATAGGTTGTTACCATCATTCCATCCGTGATGCTAAACACAATGGCATAAGCTACCAACGCACCATACGATTTTGCCAGAGTCATTATCATGGTGGAAGCTCCCATGACAAAGGCAACAACTTGATATAGAAATCTTGCTTTAATGCACTTTATGTTGCACAAAAATCCACCTCCAAGACGGCCAAACGAGGCAAATATACCAAGGAAGAGGTAAAGAGTAGCGCTTTTGTCGGCGGGAATCCCAAGATCGTCGCAGTGTTTTATCTGAAAGTATCAGAAAAAATTACGAGGTTTCAGATTCCTGTACTAAAAGACTTTACTTGCAAAAGTGTTCCATTGAATACAATGTCAGTAAAAATTTTGAACAACAGTAAATACAGCTTTAAGTTTCCATTTGGGACTTTTTGTAAACCACCTAACTCTGGAATAATCATGGACAAAAGTAACCCTTTTTCGTTAAACGCGTGAGGTTTCCAATCTCCAGTTTTCACATTTCGATCCACTCCCCTTTTTTAATGTTGTAACCACATGAAAGTGCCCACGCAGCGCATTGAAAAGGGGGAAGGGGGGGGGGGGGAGGGGAAGGGGGTTTGGCTATCGACAAAAAGATGTATTTTCTTTGTTTCAATTACGGAAGGAAGTTTAGCTGATAGAAAGTGTTTGTTTTGCTTAAAACAAAGAAAGTGAAGCGAATAATTCTGTGATTGGCTTAAACTTTATTAAATTTCACACATGGAAAATTATTTTCATAACGATCACGCAATGCACGGACTTGTGTTACAGCATATCCAAATTTGGTAACTAAATTACAAAAGTACGAAAAATCACGTGATTTCTGAGAAAAAGGTTTACATTGGAAGCGTTGTTTTGCGTAGGGCATCGTTACGGGCTTGAAGGATTTCTGTCATAAATTCGAGGAACCTCTCTTTGGCTCTACTGTACAATTGTCGACGAACAGTTCTTGAACTGATGTCGATACCCCATTTGTTTAAGAATCTACACGCTAATTAAACCTCACTGCTGACGTAAGGGTCGTTTTCGGCGAGTTTCTCCAAAACGTTTCCTTCAGGAAAGCGTTTTGTTTTTACTTTTCTGGGCCTGCCACCACAATTTTTAAGGGAGTAACATTTCCGCTATCCTCAACCATGTCCTTCCATCTTTTGGCGGCGTTTCTGTCTCTAATTCCTGCCTCTGCAAGAACTGATCTTGACTCAACACCAATCGCAATACGTTAAGGGGTTTGAGCACTGACATGATTCGCAACCGAGGTGGGAATGGCTTTCCCGAACTTTTTTGAGTTGGAATGCACAATTTTTCTTCCTCTTTTGCCTGAAAGAGGGATTATTTAAATCCCCTTTTTTAAAAGGCATCACAACTTAAAAAACATTGCAGCATTTTAAAGAAAAACAGTGGCACATTTGAACATTTCTCACGAAGAATATTCCATGTGAAAGGCGTGACCCAACTGTATTTGCAGACATGTCTCTTTTCCCGCCATTTTTACAACCCTATGATGTATTATTTTTATTGGGAGAAATTTCTATGTGTGTAATTTAATGACGTTTTTATAAAGACAAAAATCATTCAGGTTCCTTCTCTTGTTTTATTATTAGATAGTAAAACGTCAATCCAGAACAGTTTTGCCCAGCGTACTAGACACATCTTTGATATGACTAACGTGTTGACAGCTGGCGGTATTGGGGAGATGATTGCTTATAGAGCTTCGCAGCTAAACACACATCAACTGATCTATAGCCTGCACTCGTCAAATCTTCCAAGGGGACTGTCGTTGTCAGCAAGAAGGATAACGGCATCATTTTGGCTGTGAAGAGAGGTCAGGAGATGCAGGAATGGGGGATATGTTTTCCTCGCAAATTCGATAAATTTTAGTAACACCTTGGAAATACAAACGGCCCTTCATCACTGGCAAAAAAGGGTAAAAGGGATATTCGATCTTCTCCACTTCCTGGAAACTAGTCATAAATGAGTTTCCGATCTCAGATGTTTCAGATGGGGGGCGGGGGAGTTTGTTGTTGGTTCTCTTCGCTGCTACGAGAGTTTTTTCTCCGGGTACTCTGGTTTTCCCCTCTCCCAAAAAATCAACACTTCTAAATTCCAACGTTTAATACATGAGGCCCCGGCTCGGGAGATTGGGCAACCACTCCTCACGCTCTCGAGCTTAAATAGATTGATTTGATTTTGATTTGAATACCAGCGGTAAAAGTTGAGCACAAGGCTTCGCGCCTAGTGTTTTGTTTTACACTACCAAACATCCTTCCCCCCAGCTTTAAATGTCCAAATGAAAGAGACTAAACCGTAGGTCAAGCTTTGCTTAAATGTTCTTGCTAAATACTCTTTTTAAGTATCTAAAATTTAATGAAGGAACGTGGCAATCGACGCACTTCATACTTACTAAATGCACATATGGTACCAAACGGGCAAATGTGTAGACTGGGGCTACCATTAGTATGATGACGACTCTGGGGTTCTTTAAAATGTTTACATTAAATCTAAATTGGCTGGAAGGACGCTCAGGTTGTTCACGTTCAATTGGAGACGATGTTCCCTTGTGAAGAAAAAATCCAGTCAGAGAAACAGCAAAAAGGAGACCAGCAAACACTCGAAATGAGTTCCTCCAATCCAAAGCGTCTTCCAAGGCCTGCAGGGCAGGACCAAGAATCATTGTTCCCAAGCCTTGGCTCGCTGTTAGGACGCCGAGAGCGACAGATCTTCTTTTAACAAAGTAATGAGATGCAATCACTGTGACTGTAACGTAAGTAACCGCAAAGCCCAACCCAAAGGGAAAACTGAAGGTTATGTAGAGAATGATGATCATGTTGTGACTGGCAAAGGACCCAATTGCAAGACCCACCGAACACAATAAGCATCCTGTCACAGTGGCAATACGAATGCCAAATCTGTTGAGGAAGGCACCCATGATTGGACCAGCGACACAGCCCACACCAATGATGATAGAAGAAACCCATGCTGTGAAACAAAAGAAACAGATGTGAAATTCAATGGATCATTTCTTCTGCATAATATCCGGCGTCTACAAACGAAAACTAGAGGTCCTCAATCTTCCGTGGGAAACGATAAAACACCAATCTGAAAGAACTCTTAAATGCCTTAAATTAAGATCACATGAGGGAACTTTCAAAGATCTATAACTGTTTAAGTCTCTTGAAAGGATCTTAAAAATATGTGCAAAATTTACCTCGATCCGAAAGAATTTGATTTGCAACTAATTTACTGCTTCAAAAATCTTGATGACTTTAAACAAAATCTTTGGAGAATCCAGCACTCATCCAATTGGCACTGACCACTGCTTACAGCTGTTGCGGGACAGATTTAAGTCGCTGTGGCTTCTCAGGATCACTTCAGTTTATTCAGCGTCAGACTTCTACACTCTGACGTTACCGGCAGACAACTCTCCTTAAACTACATAAAACTAGCGTTTAAGTATGCTCGCTCTGAGCTGTGATTGGTTGATTGTTCGTTCGACTATACAAACTTAAGGCGGGCGAATACGTGCCTCGATTGTAGAGCTAGAATGAGTTGATCAAGCTTATTGTAACCAACTTTACAGGGTTCACTTTAGTAATTGTACGTTTGAGACTGTAAAGTTTCCGTGCCAAATTCAATTACGGCTAGCTACAGAGCTTGAAAGTTACACATGGACTAGCCTGCGTGCAGACGTCTCCTATTTCCTTTGTTGCACGCGGAAAAGGGACGTCTGCGAAACGGCGTCGCTAATCGTGTTCCAGTATCCCGCTGTTTGGTCTTAAATTTCGCATAAATAATGAAACATTATCCACCGCTGTGGAAGTCTGGCCATATGTCAGTACCCCGCGACACAACATTTTCCCCAAGCTTTCCAGCTATACCGTCAGCCTTTTACTCGGCCACTGAGCCTTGACTTGCACCAGCCTTATGTTCATTTTCAGACTATTCAACTACGCGCTTATTGATTGCATGCCTAACAGGAGAATTGGGAATTACGCGTGTAGAATGCGTGGTGAAGACCTTGATGAGTGTTGAAGATAGCGCGCGTTAGCGAGGCGAAGAGGAACCAGATTCGCCTAAGAGAATTCGTTTCTCAGGAGAAGCCGATGCTCCTGCTTTAAAAGATTTGCGACGGTAATCTTCGAAAAGCTCCTCGTCGATTTTTCCAGTTGTTGCGAAGTCTAATGTCGCTTTGTAGTTTCGTGACACACTGTTTACACTGAAATATAAGCTTATGTTGGTTCACAGTGAACTGAAGAGAAATAATTTCTTCCTAAACATTAAATGCTCTGTGACCTTACACAAGATTTCTTTCGCTCAGCTTTTCGATGGCTGAAAAATGCAGTTAACATTGTATGTTTTGATCCGTTTTTTACATGGAAAACCCTGCTAAACATGGGCGGCATAATGATGCATACATTATGAAATCTGTTTTAGATAAACACCGATCAGAATTTGCTCCAACAAAGACCACTATCTGGCTACCAATCACAGTTCTTTCCCAAGATCCTGGAAAAACAGCAGGATACTGGAACACGATTAGCGACGCCGTTTCGCAGACGACGTCTGCGAACGTCCCTAAAGGAAATAGGAGACGTCTGCACGCAGGCTACTGCACGCAGGCTACAAATGGACATGATCCTAAATTTATCGGCAAGGCATGCAGAAACGTTTGCGGGAACATCGCGGTAAATACTTCGGCTAAGCTAAATTCACGTTAATTAAAATATTCGATAAACACGGAAACCAAAGTTTCCGCGGTCCTTTATACAGATACCCGTGCTCACATGGACAAACTTGCTATCTTATCGAAATCAACAGCTACAAGTCCTTGTGCTTCTAACGACAACGGTGGAAATTCGGCTTTTACCGTAAGCAACTTACTCGTGGGAAAGTTACAACAATTATATATAATTACCTGCGTGGGTTTGTTTGGTTCGTTCAACCAAGTTAAGCAGGTTTGCACGTTTAAGATACAATAAATGAAACTAAAGACATTGAGGTAAATATTGTAAAATATGCTTCAACACAACCTTTGTAGCCAGAAACATGCCATACCCCATCTACTGACGTTGGATAACTCACGTGACTCTTAATGATTTGCGCTAAGGGTGTCGAAACGTGAGTCAATGTCACCACGAAAAGTCCTTCTCAGGACTTACGACACTCATCCGGACGATTGTACTTTATAAGTTACTTTATCTATTCGAGGTCATTATGCTGCCGGGAAGTTTGAGCACCAGATGGTCCTCTATTTACAGTGTATTTATACACCCGCGAAAGTCTTAACACCGATCACGGCCTGGAAGCGGAAGCAACGTCTCCAACACAAACCACCACGCCCCTGACTTAGCATCGGGCAAAGTCTGCTAGCTCCAGCAGAATGAAATGTTGCAGACGTCGGATGGATTCCTCAAGCAAAAGGACCCCACTGCAATTTTTCAATGCCATTCTGCCTAGATACTACCACTTGCCCTTTGAGGGAATTACCCTTTCACGAACCGCTTCGGTTTGGAGTTCATTAAAGAAAGAAAACGGCAATGGTTTTTCAACCAATTACAGCGATTCAGAAGATGGAAATTAGAATCAACTCAAACGACACCCAACTCAACCCATTCAAGAGTGAATGGGTCTTCTACTGACTCCACCGATTCAGAAGATGGGGAGAAGAATCAACTGCGCTTTATCAAAGTGGGGTGACACACACGTAAGGTGAGAACGGTGGCGCATCCTCCTCGCTTGTCTCCTTCCGCGCGCCTCCCAAATTCGCGCCCCATTTCTCTCGACTGCCAACTGGTCCACTTATATGAGCGCAAAACAACAGGGTTTTTACCTGATAAAAACATTTTTAAAGTATAACCTTTCATGTAGTTTCACTCGACTTAAAAGAATAATGAGACCGACGGATTGGTCTCAGAACAGAACAGAACAGAACAGAGCAGAATCCTTTACTTAATTTTAGGCTCAGAGTACTTCAAAGCAACTTGTTATCAACAGGAGCCCTGAGAACTGTTACCTAATTATACAAAATAGATGCTTAATCAATTATACATAAAATTAAAAATATATATATTGACTAAAAAGACTTGAAAGACTCTTCAAATGTAGCAATGCCTAGATATAAAATAAGAAAACTGAATCAATTACTGCAACCTGTGTGCTGCCAGTAAATTTTGCACCTCAAATAAGACGCCTAGTTCATAAACTTTTGTTCTCTATGGGCGCAGTATTTAACGTGACTGTAAGAAACAAGGAATCTTAGAATTCAAATTTTTAACATTATTATAGACTTAAATTATTTTCAAATTTTTACATTACGATTAATGCATTTCTAAGAACAATATTTCTCTATTACAACAATGCTTTATTTTATTTCCAGTACATACTGCTATCGTTACTAGACTATGTTTTCAGCATTTTAGAATTTTTATTATACTTTTGCTGACAACTTGTAAATATAGTTAGTATGGTGCTAAAAAAAATTAATACAAGGAGGCTCTGCCCAGAGGTCCAACCCCTTACCCTTTTATATACCATTTTTGGCAGAAAAGGTACCCCTTGCGTACACCTTCCATTGGAAATGGTACCCCTTTCACAAGACGTCTTGTCATTTTCATGTAACACTCAATAAATTAATACAGTACAGTCATAAGGTATGTGTGTTCGAAATATTTTAATGAAAGGCCCTTTTAAATACCTAAATGACAGATTTCCCTACCCTTTCATATACTTCGACTCGTGAAATCCCTACCCTTTCATATACCTGAATTGTGAAAAAGGTACCCCTTTCCTTGTATAGGCCATTATAGGGAGTAGCCCCTGGGGTATGGTGTCCCCAATTAGCCCAAAGGGGCTAAATACATTAATTAGCACTTGAATACATTGTCTAGTTAAGCATTGGACTTCTAATTGTGATTTCATCTCTTACATTGTCTAGTTAAACAGCCACGGCTGCTTGGTTTGCCTTTCCAGGGAAGTTTCATAGTGGAAAATCTACATTTCTTTATGGTGTGTTAAACATAGGAAACCGAAAAATCAGGCTAGAAAGCAGTTAGTGGCATGTATAATGCTATCCTAGCATATGTACTTGAAGTAGTGGACGATAGACACATTTTAGTGAGGAGACACAGACTAAAAGCTCTTCAATCCAAAAGCACTGTTAAACATTAATTTACATATAAATATGTGATGCAAGCAGATAAAATCACTATTATAAGTCCAAACTAGATGCATAGCAGAAGAATAAAAAGCTGAAAAAGGAAAAAATTCTGCCTCCAGATAAAAAAAGTTCAGCCCTTCCCAAATGTATGACTGACGATCTTTCCCTCTTCTCCAACCCCCTCCCCCCTCCCCGTCCGCCTCCCCCACAAAGAGAAAAAAAACGTGACTGATTGTGTTAAACATTTGCATCGCAGACAAAGAAAAACGAATGGGATTTCTCAATCTGCCATGTGCACCTCACGCGCAAATCAAGATTACGCAATGTCTTTAAAGAAAGAGTTCGTACAATAATCTGTGTATATATATGTTGGGTTTTGACCTCTGTGTCCCAAACGGAATGTAAACAATAACAAATTGCTGGTGACGTCCTCCGTGTACAGTAATCAGTGCCTGGCCTTGACACTCTCGGTGCTGGCAACACGCAAATTTAATTTTTGCAGAAATGTCACGGCATACACATCATTTCACCGGATATTAACAGCTTGCATACAAATTTACTTGTCACCAGCTGGAATAGACCAGACAAATGCTCCCAGTGCCAGTTCCACTACTCAATCCGCGAAAGCGAAAACAAAAAGCCTTAGTATTATAAATCAAGTGTTCTTATATATGTAAGCTTAAGCTTCGCCATATACAAATATGCTTCAAGAACTTAAATGTGCAAAGTATCTGCCATGGCAAGTGCTTGCGGGCAGAAGTAAAAGATCAATCAATAATGGAAAAGAAGTTAGTAACTTAGTAACTGCAATAGATTCTCACCCTCTTACCTGTCCTCTCGCGACTTTCGTCAAAAGCATCCATTAGAGCAGGAAATAGCACTCCAAGAGCGAAGGAAAAACCAAGCGTAAGAATCATGCATATTGTGGCACAAAGACATATGAACCACGACCAAACGCTGTCTTCTTTGTAAGAAGAAACGTTACAACAACTGAAAAACATTTCAACAGATGTAACTATGCTAAATTAAAGAGATAGTACAATGGCGAATCGTTCGGACTTCACAGCGTTCGCCATTTTGCATGTGTCACGCAACTCACATGCTCAAGCTTTTAGACGAGTGGGGGAATCGTGGGGGAGGGGGAGAGGGCTCCTTTGTTGCTTGACTGTCAGAAATCACGTCCAGTCATAGTTTTAACTCGCCAAACATTTTCCACTGAAAAGGCTGACTTACCATCATGCTGATTGTTTACATATAAAGAAGAGCTGGATGAAAATATTTCAACACTCGAGTGGTTATTCAACACAAAATTTAAATTTCAAATAAACACAAATTACTTTGGATTTAAAACGAGAAAGGCATTTCCCTCTTTTTCTGTTGGGAGTATCCTTTGTTGCCAACCGTGAACGAAATTTCGTTTGGGTCCGATACAACACTACTCGCTCCTACCACAGTTCAACGACACCCTACTAAAGACAAAAAGTTTCTAATCTCTATGAATCCCTTATGCCACACTCAACTGCTTGTAAACCATAACCTTCACAACAGCACGCGTGCCGATACAGCTTCTTTATGGGATATTAGAAGGTACACTACTGACAGTGTTCACCTGGGCTCAGTTGTTCTCAGCAAAATTAAGCTAGTCGCGGGTTAGAGTGAACTGTGAGTCCAATTTAGCTACTGCTCAATAAAAACAATTTCGAAAAATTTCTGAGGGGAAATGGTAATGGTAACGAATCCGATCCAACCAAAGCGTTGGCGAACGTGTCGGCCGACACGTTGGTCGACAGTCGGCCGACTGTCGAGCAACTGTCGGTCGACTGTCGGCCGACTGTCGGCCAACTGTTGGTAATGGTAACGAATCCAATCCAACCAACGCGTTGGCGAACGTGTTGGCCGACAAGTTGATCGACAGTCGGCCGACTGTCGACCAACTGTCGGTCGACTGTCGGCCGACAGTTGGTCGACTGTCGGCCAACTGTTGGTATTTGTGTGTGCTCCACTATCCGGATCCACAAAGTTCTCAGAGTGATTTACTGACAGATGGATGTATCCAGGCTGGTTGAGCGGTCAGAGTGGTATGTAAGGGGTAAATTGGTCTGAATAGATAACCGACGCGTTGGAAGTGTGTTGGAAGACACGTTGATAAAAAGTAAGTGAATATTCTAAATACCCGGCTGTATTTTCAAAGTTATTTATACATCCACGTTCGTCGAGTGTCGGCCAATGCGCTGTTAGTGTGTCGGCCAACGTGTTGGTCGTGTGTCGGCCGACACGTCGGTGATACGTTGGTGGCATGTTGGCCAACATGTCGGCCGACACGTTCACCAACGCGTTGGTTGGATCGGATTCGTTACCATTACCGGGGAAATGGGCCCTTTAAATTCAGGTCTACTTTTAAAAAGCTTGACTGGAATTTAACTTTACTTACTTTAAGCGTAAACTTTGATCTACAAAAACCCTCTCAACAAGCGAGATAAAAACTTCGGTTTATTCTTCAGTAATCCTACGTTAGCGTTAATCGGCTTTCGAACAACCGCACCCTGGTGATTTGTAGATTTTTTTTTTTTGCCCCTGAAAACTAAAAAAAAAAAAAAAAAAACACGAAGCCATAATGGCCTGCACTCGGCCTTCTAAGAGGCGATCGGAATTTCTTTCAATATTTTATTTTAAAATGTAGCATCCGTACTTTGATCATGTACAGATAAATAGCACAAATGTCAAGAAATTGAGATATTGTAGATTTAAAAAATAGTAAATAAACGACCTGTCAAAGTCTCAGGGATATCCCGTACTTGACTTACTCACACGCTAAAACCCAATTTCTTAATTTTAGGACAAAAAGGTTCTGTTTCTCATTTTAAAGGTCTTAATTTCAGAAAATTTTCTTAATTTTAGCCGTTAATTTCTCAAATTAAGAGCTCGTTGAAAATAAGAAAAAATCCAGAACTTCCCTTCTTTTAAGATTTTTTTCTTGATTTCCAATTAAATAACCTTGTGTTGTTAATATAAGACCTTTGATTCAGAAGAGTATTTCTGAATCTTGAGAATGCGTCCGCTCCCACACACGCTCTTATTGGATAAGTTTTTTAGGCTAGTTGGTATCCCATTCCAGATTTTAACGCCAACACGTGAAAAGGCCTTAATTTGAACATTAAGTGCGGATTGTTTGGTGAAAAAATGCTCAGATGAAGCGGAGTCGGAAGAAAATGGAAACGCTCTGATTCTTCCGACTCCGATTCCATCGAGCTCATGACTTCGCTTACTACTCCGATTTTTGATATACATTGGGTCATAAGCACTCTTATAACTCCGACTACAACTTCGGGCGCCGACGAAATGTTCCGAACAACACACGAAGTGTTAGCCGGTGAAACTGTTAGGTGTCGCGTGACTAACAAAATAATTTACCCAGCCAGGAGCCCATGGACGTGGACTCCTGACCAGCTAAATAGAATTACCAAGTCGATCGATCTTCTCGGATCGGAGTGTGGCAGGAAACTCTAATTGCTGTCAGAAATTGTTCTGCTGTAATTGGATAGAACTGATTCGTGACCAGCAATTGTGTTGACAGATGAATTAGTCGTTGCGCAGTAGCAAATGTTACTATCGTATGACATATTTTAAGGTGTTGTAAAAAGAAGAAAGAATCTGTGACAGGAGAGTGTGAGTAATGTGATTCGAGCGAGAGTACAGTTGTAACGAAGAAACTTTAACTTGGAAAAGAAGAAAACCGTCAAGTGTCGGAACCTAGCGGACTCGTTGGTCTCATTTCCGATATTGAATAATCCGCAAAGGGCATAGCCCATCACTGCAGATGGGCAGAAGTGCAGGCTCAAGTGGGTGCAAGTATCCAGGGTTCAGCGTCACTAAGGCATAGCTCATGGTGACCTTTTTAAAAGCCTCCACTGTTTGTTCTTCGATAATGTGGTTTTTGACGAGTTCCAGTGCGCGCTAAAAAACTGTTTATATTTGTTATATATTGAAACATTGAAAACGATTTGGCAAATGGATATCAAAGAACTATTTATATCAATAAACACTGTAGAATTGCAAGATTGTTTTGAATGGGGGACAAGTCAAATTTTTGTCATAGTTTTCATTATGTTGTGCTAACGTTTCGTCTCAAAGCAAGACAGCGCTTCCTCGTGGTTTAGTTGCTTTTGTTCTACAGAATTTACGACTCTCTGATTCTCCCAATTGGCCTTTCTTTCGCTTTCGGAGCTCTTTTTTCCCGTATTCTGGAATCCTCCTTCCCACCCCGTCCTGAAAACCTACTGGTTTATTTAGCTTCCTAACTTGCCCATTGTTTTTATTTAGTTTAGATTAACATAATTTGTAAATTTTCTAGATTGTAACAGAAAAAAATGTATGCATTGACAAAAGCAAATAAAGATTATTACTATTACCGAATAAGCACTTGACAGTTACTAAAGCTATCAACTGGTCGGCCTTGGGCTTGTTTTTTTCCATCCTGGCCATCCCTGGACAAAGTTTCTCATTTAAAGCCAGCACTAGCTGAGTAGTTTTAATCAAACCGGCCGGCTTACCTTGGGTTTCTATCCATAGGCGGCGGAACAGGGGGGGGGTAGGGGGGCTGTAGCGCAGCACCCCCACAGTTCGGTGTCGAAAATATCGCCAGCGCAGCATGAAATTGGTTTGGAAAATTATTCAGTTTCATGATCTTTTCACAAATCGTCTCATCATGATGGCGCTTGGCGAAACAATATGTTGTGGGAGTTTTTTTGGTGATGGGCTCCTGGTTCCGGCCAGTGTTTGAGAAGAAGTCAATTAATTGTTGAAAACACTGGAAAATACTAAATAGCAAGGACCACCGTTGCAAAATAGAAGAGCCGGATCCTGTAATAGATCTAACCAGCTATAAAATTGTAAACTAGAAAACGGTAAGAAACTAGCAAGGCTGGTTACACGGCTAGGAATATATTCCTAGCCGTGTAACCAGCCTTGCTAGTTTCTTACCGTTTTCCAATTAATTGTTGCCCTTTCCCACTTAACTAGACAGAAGCGGTTTCCCACAACTGCCTACTTATGCATTGTCACAAATCGATTACGGACACACTGGGCACTGTTAAGATTGCAAAGAGGTTTGCTTACACCAACGAACTACTAAAAGTACATTTTGGGAATTTTTAGAAGGGGTATATATGTACTTGGCTTGGTGTGCGATGAGCCTTTAGATCCCAATAGCACTTGTCAAGATCAGTTTTTACTGTTTTGTCACAAACTGCACAAAAATACTTCTTTATCGGGGCGCCACGAAAACAATAGTTTCGTGCCATAAAACAGTAAAAGCCAATGAAATCAGAGGTTCTAAAGGGCTTTGTGCCTACTACCTGCGTTGGGAGGCATTCTTCTCGTTGGTTACGCTCATCCGTTTTCGCTTCACTTTCCATTTCTGCAAGCTGTTATTTTGCAGTTTCAACACAAAAAGGGAAGAAAGACAGAATTAAATGAAGGTTAAGAACTACAGTGCGGGAGGTGGCGGGTTCAAACTCCGGCCGGACCAACACTCACGGACTTTGAGTAATCGAGGAGAAAGCGCTACATTTGTAATGATATCTGCAAATGGTTAGAACTTTTAGTCTAAAATTTCAAAAAAATATATATTTAAATGAGAAAAAAATGTCAAAGTGATATCTTGTGAAAAAACAAAAGAATATCACAAGATATCCCTTTGACACTTTTTTGTCATTTTAATATATATATTTTTGAAATTTTGTATTGATTTAAGTGTCACGCATCTACTGAGGAGAACAATTTCTTTATTTTTGTTCATCCTGAACAATAAGGATGATAAACCGTAAGTCCTGTCTCATAACATCTGTTTAACAAAAACTCTGTGCGACGTAAAGGAATCCACACACTGTTCAAAGAGAAGGGGAGTAGCCTTCCCCCAGGGGGAGGCGTAGGCGTTTCGAGTGATGAGTGACACGCTTCGTAGGGGATATTCAGGCTATTGTGCAATAACCTGGCATAGGCAAATTGTTAAATTAAATAAATAAACAAGAAGATTTTGAGTGTTACACTGGCGAAGACGGGACACGTATAGCAGGTTTACTAAACTACTAAATTTTCGGAAAGGCCTGGTGCTGCGTTTTAAAGAAAAAAGAGTTTAAAAGGTGGCTCAAAATGGTTAAATCACCGAAGGTGGCTCTGAATCCCACGTACAGATTTTTTTTAAAACTTTGCAGAAAGATGATCTTCATATGCAGATTGCAATTCGATAATAAAAATGTGGCATCACCGGACTCGTTTTTGAGTTATAGGCACATAAAGCCAAAATTTAGGATGTTTCTAAAAGGTTGTTTTGTTGCTATGGTAACCTTATATGTCACAAAATTGATCGCAAATTGTTGAGAAATAATTGGGAAATTTTTTGACACCATGTTCAAGAAAACAAATAAAAAATTGTGGGAGTATCGATCCATCAAAGAGTTCGTGATTAAAAATGACGAAACTATTTTGAGCCAACTTAAACTTTTATGCTAAACAGTAGAAACCAACGGAACTTCTGCATTGTTACAATTTCTTGTTCTTTTCACAGATTCGTTGCTTCTGGCTTCCTCAAGATTGCTTGTCTTCTCAAATTCTTGCAAATTTTCTGCAGTCGCTTGATCCTCTTCCAATAACATCTCTCTGTTTCTTTCATTTGCCTTTACACAAAGCATAACTAACGGCACAAGCGAGGCCAAAATAAAGAGGCCACCGGATATGAGGAATGCGGGCTTGTACGATCCAGCTTTGTCGGCAATGAGGCCTAAAATGAACATGCCAACAAGTCAATCAAGATGGCGCCGCTGTTCAAGTATAAAATAGGCTAGGATACATAGAGTAGGGGTGGACAGGTATCGATACAAAAAATATGGCAGGTATCGATAGCAAATTTTATTGGGTTTCCCCTGAAAAATATCGATATTCGGAAGAAAAATATAGATTGTTTCATTTCGATACCTTTCAATACTGTTCCCGTAACCAATTGGAAATGGAAGCGGATTACATATTCCATACTGCCCAATGAAATTTTTTTTGTTTGTTGTTTGTTTGTTTTTTTTTTTTGAAAAAGTTAACAAGAAGTAAAAATTGTAAGATAGCCAAAAGTCAGCTCCTTACTGTAATTCGTGGCAGACATATACAAGTCGCTACCTCCGCGGTATGGCCAGTACCTTACGCATGTGCAGAGCCATGGAAGCTATGGACAGTTGTTTCGCATCTGTTTCGTCACGCCTAAGTCATTGGACAGTACAAGCTATTATCATGTGCGCTGTAAGAGGACAGTTGCATTTAAATGGCTTGTTTGTTATTTATGAATCACAGAGTCTCTATGCGTCTTTTTATTCACAAAAAATAAATTTACCTGTCTCGAAATTTGTTCTAGGTATGATATGATTAATGTTATTGGTAACAGGACTTTGTGTTGTCCAATTGGGTCTGTCATTGTGTCAATAACAAAATGCTCAAATATGACTGGTTCTTAACAGCCCTTGTTTGTGGCTTCATTGGCTGCTTCACTGAGGTCCAAACTGTCCGATTTGGCCTTTCCGATTACAAACACTTGTAATCGGACAGACCAAATCGGACAGTTACCTTACTTGGGTATGTCGAGCAGTGGCTGCCATGTTGTGTAAGTGGTCAGTATTCGCTCTTTGTAAAATAGCAACCATTTCTGGTTTCAGATTATTTGCGTTCAAACCGTTGTTGCAGTATTTAAAATTTAGAAAGTTGGCCTATAGCTGATTATGCGTTAATATAACAAGATGCGTATGCGCTCTTACATTAAATCTTTGAGGAGAGGTGCTTCCTCCCTCCCCCTTTTCAGGGGCACCCAACGAGCCAAATCAACCAAAAGCTGTAGAAAGGTATTTTTGAATACCTTATGGTGTTTGAAGGCTGTTTAAAGTGATGTTTTCATGAGCTAGAAGAAGTTCATCTGTTCGGATTCTCTAGCTGAAAGTTTAATTGCCCGAAAATTTTAGGGAACAAAATCTTCCTTTGAGAAAATGCAAGCTGAAATGAACTTTCCACAAGCTTTCTAGGGAACTATTTTCTTTCCGAAAATGCTAGCTGACGTTTTTGACTGCCAAAAACGGCACTTACGACCTTCCCGAAAATCTTGGGGGCTATGATTTCCCTATTGCGAATCTCTTAGGCCACGTTTTAGTTACGAAAATCCGAATGCACCCTTTAATCGACGCCGAAAGCCCCAGGCGAATTACCCTCCACCGAACAGATATATTCCGAAACTTGTCGTTGGGTGCCCCTGCCTTTTCTCTTCTCCTTTCTTCAGTCGTGCCATTCTGTTAATAGATCAACTACCCAAACATACAATCATACACTTTGCAACTCCTTAGCAAGTTAGACTGCTAGCAGTCTAACATGCTACAATCATGGACAAAAGTAGCCTCTTCCAGGCTCCCAGATATTTGGGGCAAGCGAAGAACAAGGGAAGAAAATCGAGCGGGAACTCCCCCTCCCCACTAAATTTTCTTCGCTCGTTGTCGTGCGCTCGCCCCAAGTATCGGAGAGCCAGGAAAAGGCTAGGGAAAATTTTTTTTGGAAAAGGTGTTGGCTTTCGCTTTGTTTTCTTCCATTACAGAAGGACATTGATAGACAATGTTTCTTTTGCCCAAGTGTGTCAACACTTTTGTCCATGATTGTATCCGTTAAGTTAAGGGTTAGTTTCTAAAGAAATTGTGGGCTGCGTCGGTGGGGGTTTGTGAAAACTAATTTGGTTTTCCAGGCTCTCAGATATTGGGGTGAGCGCACGAGAACGAGCGAAGAAAATTTAGTGGGGAGGGGGGAGGGAAAGGGGAAAGAGAACTAAGAATCGGCGTTAATATTTGTATATTAGCACTGTAGACTGCCCCATATATAGTTTAAATGGCTGCCTATACATGTTAATGTATGTTTATGAATCTGCAAAAATGATTAATGAATTTGTAAACAACGAAAATGAATGACGATTCGTTAAAATGAAATGTATTTTGCCGTCAATGAATCTGATATATGCATTATTGAAAGTATATTTTCTGGTAATGACCAGCAAAAGGTGTAATACAAGAAGTTTACTCTGGACTCTTTTTGTAGCTTGTCTGCCCACTTTGGCTGTAAACAAAATATCATAATTTTATGCCCTACCTGACATTGGAGGTGCAACGAGAGAAGACAGGGATGCAATCAACAGCAAGTAGCCAAATGCCATGGCTGCCCTGACTTCATCCACGCAATTCAAAGCCAGAATGTTGAAGGTTGTGGCAATTCCTCCGTCCCCAAGTCCAAAGACAAAGGCGTATGCAACAAGAGCTCCATAGGTTTTGGCTAAAGTCAAAAGCATCATTGAGACTCCCATAATTAGTGCCATAGCCTGAGCTACATACAAGTTATTGAGACGTTTTAGGGAGCACAGAAAACCACAGGTGAAGCGTCCAATGACAATACTGATACCCATGAACAGGACTAGCCTTGATGATGCATCCGAAGAAATGCCCAGATCTTCAGAGTATTTCACCTTATATATGACATGGAGAATTGCAGTCAGAAGTAGTTATAATACTAACAATTATACAATGGTCCAAGTAAAATCAGCAAAAAAAAAATGAGTATGATTGACTGAGAAGAGAATGATTAAAGTATATAGTATAGATGCACGAATGACCTCAAACAATTTTGCATAAATTGCAAAATGACAAGACAGTCACATCCCCTGATAGCCTTGCACAGCTTAAATTTGGAAAAGATCAGGATCTGAGACTATGGAACACTCTGAAGTTTTATTGTTTCTGCAGGTAAACTTTGTTACAAACAAAAGTAACTAAAACTGGCATTTAAAACAAAATGTTGCAATAAAAATAACAAATGAATGTAAAAGAAAAAATAAAACATAAGAAATCTGTTTGTTAACAAATTAGACAAATAAAGTGAGCTTCTCTCGTAGATGAGTACTGTCTTTAATTTAACCTGGGTATTTTTGTTAAATAAAAAAAAACTTTATTCCTTGAGAATGTTTGTTCGCATATGTGTCTATCTCGTCATGATAAATTCAACACAATCATATTGCAGACACAGAAAATTTAGAGGGTAACTATTGCCTATAAGTGATAGTGCATTCAACTTACCCACAGTTAACAAATCAAAAAATAATAACACTTTGACAGGAAACTGCATTTCTTGCTTTTCTTTCCAGTATACTACTAAAACTTTAATTTTTATACTTAAACATTGGATTATTTAACCCTCAATATGTTTATTTTTCCAGGTGATAGTAATCTCTAACTTAATTATTACCTACGATTTCTATCAAAGAGCTGATATTAACACAGTTATGGCTGAATCACTGAATCAGCTGGCTAACATTGCAGGTTACTTACCAGATGAACATAATTGGTGGAGCGTCCAAATATAAACAGAGGACCAATGGCCACAAGAAGAAGAAAACCTGGAACTTTCCAGATGGAACAATAGAATGTAAACCGTTTGGAGTTTTGTCTTTGTTGAATGCTTTCACTTGAAAGGCTGACATTATTGCTATTTTCAGAGTCTATCGTTGGATCATACCAGATACCAAAGAGACTATTAATAAATAGAAAACCAGCAATAGTTCGCAGCGCATTTCTCCAGCCAAAAGCAGTGACAAGTGATTGAAGTACTTGGCTTAGAACCATTGTACCCACACCTTGACCAGCCGAAGCAATTCCAAGTGCCATAGATTGCCACTTGACAAAACACTTTTTCACAACAACTTGACTTGATAAGAAAGTAGCCCCTCCTGCAAGGCCAAGAACACCATATGAAATATACAGTAGTGTCAAACTTTTTGCAAATGACGCCATGGTTAAGCTCATCGCACAGGTTAGGCATCCACAGATGGAGACTACTCGACAACCAAAGCGATTAATCAGAGTACCTGCAAAGGGACCTGCAGCAAAAGCAAAGGCCACAGAGAGCGAACCAATCCAGGCTGAAAGACAAAAGAAGGACATTACATGAGATCACAGCCGGCATGCTATATTGTTATTTTAAGACCCTTATTGGTACTCCAGTCATCATCATCATCACCATCATCATCATCACTGTCACTTATTTACACTTGTTATGTCTAACAGCTAAATAGCTCATTCCAACAAAGTACATACAAGTTAAATGTTAAATACAATCAAATAAATACAAAAATATGATATTAACATAATAGTTTCAAAGAAATTAAAGAAAAACCAACCTCCACTAAGTTTGAAATATTTACATGATAACATAATATTATTCACTAATTTACAATTTTAAAAGCTAAAAGTTATGATCAAGCAATGCTTTCTTGAAACATGCAGTGGGTGTGATTTCTCTTAATTTACAGTAGGACTGGCAAACTGATCCAGAGTTGCAGACTGGAACTTGAATGAAGACCCTTTTCTCACTAGTGCCAGGTGCTGTTACAAACTGAGCTATCCATATGTCATTCAAATTTCTCAGAAAGGACCATCTCCCCAAAGTGACCATGACTTCTCAACTCTAGGGTTATCACATATTGGAAGTTTATTAAATCATACTATGCATTATATACCTGCCAACTCTCATGCATTATGCGTGAGTCTCACGCCTGTGGACCAAATACGTCAATCTCACACATTGAGGACAATTTATCACGTATGGCTTAGAAATCCGGATGATTCGTTCATTACCAAAATAACAACAAAAATTCAATTCAATATCCCCATAAATGTTCCAACAAACGGCACTCAGTGTCGAGTTTGAGCCCTGATTGTATCAGAACATGCTAAAATGTCACGTTTCAGTTTGCATTTGAGGGACTGGAAACGAACTAAAATAGTTTCGGAAGTTTTCGGAAATCATCGGCAAATCTTCGGACATGTTTGGTAGCTTTCGGAAGTCTTCAAGATCACCGGAAGTCGCTGGAATATTTTCAGAAATTCCGGTCATGAGGAGACCAAAATCTCATGCATTTGACACAGAAAAAGTTGGCAGGTATAGTATTACTAATTAGTTAAAGAAATGCCCTAAAGAATGAACTCAAAACTAGTTAACTTGACTTAACAGGCACTTAGAAAAAGAGGTCCAGAAAACATCCACAACCTATGTATTAACTACCCAGTATGTAATAAGTTATGCTAAATTAGGTTTCAAGGTACATGTAGCAGGGCTGTCTGCACTAATTTTTTTATTTTATGTAGGCAAGCATTTGCAAAACGTACCCGGAGAATCGGCGATTGTGGTATGGTTAGTCTGTTCTTTTTCTATCAAAGTAGCTGGGGATTGAACTCAGAATTTCTAGGGAAAATCCCCGGCCCCCAGTCCTTATTGACAGCCCTGAAGGTAGAGCAGTTTTCAATTGAGTGTCGTGAAAACAAAAAAACAAAGCAACTATTATTACTCTGACCAATCAAAACAGGCCAAAACAATGCAATGAGCCAATCAGAATACAAAGCAATTACATGTAACCGATGCAAAGTGTGGGAAAATACATGCGTGCAAGTCACAAATGGTCATGCCTCTCATTGGTTAAGAAAGTGGCATGAGTTTTGCTGGCCAATTACAGAGCACAGCAATGTAAAACCAAAGCAACCGCATTTTATGTTTGACTCTCAATTGAAAACGGCTGTATGGACCACCCAGCCCTAAGAATTTGAATTTTCAGGAGTTTAAACTGTCGCCATCCTCTCCCTTTGAATCCACAGTTGCTTTAAATTGTCCTTGGTTTTCCCACTCAACACCCACCCACTGCACCCTCCAGTCCCTTTGAACAAAAATAATGAAAACAAATTAACCAAGAATTAAATATTGATGTGCAGGGTATGAAAAACTGGCTTTGGACACAAGGAGCACCAAACAATTCAACATTCAGTTGACAAACAATACATTGGTCTTCATCAAAAAGCTCACAGAATTAATAAGATAACAGAAAACAACAGAAATAATGGACCCTAGCTCAGAACTTTGTTGTTATTCCCAGGCCAATGAAATTCAAACTTGTAACATGCTTCATGACAATTAGTCTCAGGCCTCAAGACTTACATGGATTTAGTGAGCAACAAATTAAAGCAACATTAACAATAACATTTTATAATATTAACATTGAATAATTGTACATAAAACATTATATACAAAAATTCTCTGACTGTGTACTTCATTCTTCCTTTCCTCAAACTTTTATTATTGTTTTTCACACATTTCCTTACTTCTTATTAGTTCCATCCTTATTGTTTTTGAATGTCTTTCCAATTACTGATAATTTATCCTTTAGCTAGTTTGCAAGTCTGGCCCACCTAGATTAGCCCTAGCTACACTGTATCTGCAGGCCAGGCAACTGTTTTTTGTGTGCAAATTTTGAAAATATAGCTGTTTTGTTGGTTGTTATCATCACCATCATCATCATCATCATCATCATCATCATCATCATAACTGTCACACTGTCTACTGTTCAGGTTATCTCATTGGGTGCCTCTCAGCAGCCAGTTGCCTATTACTATTACTAATTGCGTCAATAACAAAATGCTTGAATGTGATTGGTTCTTAACAGCCTTTATTTGTGGCTTAATTGGCTACTTCAGGTCCAAACTGTCTGATTTGAGCTGTCCGATTACAAACACCTGTAATTGGACAGGCCAAATCGGACAGTTACCTTATTTGGGTATGTTGAGGAGTAGCTGCCATGTCGTGTCAGTTGTCAATCTTCGCGCTTTGTAAAATAGCAACCATTTCCGTTGGTTATTTTGTACAATACGTTTTACAACCTCTAGAGTTTCTCGCATTTTGTTATTGGCACAATTAATTGGTAATCGGACTGCGTGTCGTACAATTCAGGGGTAATCGTGCTCGTAATTTCAAATCAATTTGAAATCACTGGCACGATTACTCCACTCAGTCCTATTACCATTACTTAAGCTTATTGATCGAGGGTAGTTCGGAGGCTTCAAAGGTTTAACTCTTGGATCTATAATATTTGATTAAATCGTTGTAATTTGTAATCTCATATTTTTTTGTCTTTTGTATTTTTACCAATCTAAGAATTGATAGTTTTGAGTGGCTTTTATTTTTTTTGATAACGTGTAATATTAAGCCGCCGGCCGGGTCACGGGTCGAGTAGTTGTTGCGTAAAATACTTCCAAAGAACGGTATTATAAACACAGGTCAGGGGGCATTTTCACCTATTCTAAAACAAACGGCTAAGCACGCACCTGTACGTTCCCTGTTTTCACTGAAGTAACCTATAAACACGGGTAAAAGCACTCCAAAGCTGTAGATCAAACCAAGAGTGGAGGCCATATTCGTGGCAGCAGAAAGGCAAACCATCCAGGCCCATAAGCTGTCCTTTTTGTGCGACGGATCGCCATCACAGCACCAGCGACAAACCACACAGCACAGACTCATCTTTTACAAAGCAAAATAAACCACACTTCGCTTGATGATAAAATTTGAAGTTTACGTGACACTCAACTGAGCCAAGTAAAAGCCGGAAACCCGAATGAAATGATCAAGCGCCGACGAAGTATTCCGAACAACACACGAAGTGTTAGCCGGGCAATTAGGTGCTGCGTGACAAACTAAACAAAGCACCCGGCCAAATAAAATTACCGATCTGCTCGGATCGGCGTGTGGCAGGAAAAATTGGAAACGACTGGCAAATGATCATCAAAATAGACGTAAAAGAAGTTGTTTAGATCAAGAAAAAGCTGTAGAATTACAAGATCGCCGTGAATGGGGATATGGTTTTGTGTTGTGCTAACGTTTCTTCTCACAAGCAGGACAGCGCTTGGTCGTGGTTTATTTGCTTTTGTTCTACAGTATGCATGATTCTCACCATTGGCTATTCTTTCGCTTTCGGAGTTCTTTTTCCCGTGCTCATGGATTCTTTCAACGAAAGCCGAGAACGAACAGGTAAGTTTAAGTAACGTTTAGTGGGAAGCGACCGGTACACTCGATCGTGAATGATTCGTTCAGTTGTGTTTTGAGCTGAATGCTCATAAATTTTCTAATCTGTAAAATAACTGTAACTCTAACTACAACAAGATCTCTTGTCAGAGAACTTCAATCGAAACCCGTTGTCCTTCACTGTAGATACAGCTTAAGTTAATTTCCATCAGCTGACGCTTGAAGCATGGCGAGCTCATCATTATTTACATATTTAACACATTAATTAATCACCACAAAGATTCGTAATGGCACAAATTAGAGCTGCAGAACTGGTAGCAAAAAAATATTTCTTGCTGGAACTTGACACTCCGAACCACTGCGAGGAGGGGGGGGGGGGTGGGGGGGGGAGTCTCTCGACAATCCCGTGTTCCCGTTGTATCAATGGTAACAGTATCATAAATATTTCATAGGACTGGATAGAGCCCTGTTCACAAGCCGGCACCAATAACGCTGCATCCTTTTCTATACCCTTGCTATACTCTTTTCGACGATAGCAATAGAAACCGCAGACAACATGTCTGGTTTAAAACTTTAATTCCGTTATCTCAAAATTTTTACCTGGCTCCTGCTATCAAGACCTTTCCTACAGCCTGAAAAGATATCCCATGCAGACAGAGCCTCTCTGTATAGCCACCTTCCACTCCCACCCCCTCCCCCCATTTATGGACTCTGGACAATTCTTGAGAGGAAATATTTTACGGAAATTTCAGTTGGTCGTTTCCGGAGATTACGAAAGAGAGATAGTTATTTGTCATACCATGCAAAGTAAACTCTTCGAAACGCTGCTTTGAAACAAAATGGAAAATACAAAAATTCCTCACGTGGACTAGGTTTATAAACGTGAAAATGATGACTGCTTCTTTATAGCAGCATTGTGTATCGTATAGCCGTTTGCGTGCCGTGATGTCGTGAATGAACGGCACGAGTTTTATCTCTGGTACGAAAAGCCGGATGAGTCAGTGTACTCGAACTGCCCGGGTCAAAGTCTAATTCAGTTGCAATGAAAACAGTTGAAATTTGTGTACAATAGAACAATCCTTCAGTTTTTATTCGGTTGCATACCTCGCAAGCTTCCGTGGTTATGGTGGTTGCTTGCTTGGAAAGGGAAGAAAAAAAATAATGATTGTTTACACTGCTACAAAGTTTTCGGCAAACGGCAAACGTCATAATCTCGATTACGTTTTGTCAATGGAATTATAGACTGCGAGTAGTTTCTAATTTCGGTGATGGATTGTGCGGCAGGTGAAAGACACGCGCGCGCGCGAAGTTGCGAGAATTTTCGGCGCTCCCCTCGCGTCGCGTCTCCTCGCAACTTGGCGCGCGCGCGTGTCTTCCGCTCGCCTTACAATCCACCGAAATTAGAAACTACTCGCAGTCTAATATAAAGGTATGGAAACTATGGAAATCACTGCAATTGTGCCTCATGCGAAACTGTCCACCTACTCACAGGAACTGCAAACAGGAAACAGAAAAAGCAATCTGAAAATCGTCGTCAGATATAATTACATCTCCCGTGGTGCGAGTCTGGAGCGAGCGCGGAAATAAAAAAGCAATACCAGCTACGATCATGTGTGAGTCTCGCGGGGAATACTCGTAGCTCGCGCATTCAGTCAGCGCTCTTGTTTTTCGTCTTCTTCAGTAAATTTGAAGAGCAAACCGGCAGTTTTTCAGTGTAATGATTATGCAGTGTCATTGTTAAGTTTCCTACTGTCGGATGTACGAATTCCACCCTCATACCACCCGTGCGCAGTACTGCCGTGGAGGGGTAGAGTAGTGAGTAGTGCGTAGTGGGGAGGAGGGGGATGAGGAAGTAGAATACTCATTTTTTTCAGAGATGTCGAATTCATTCCTAACACGTGAACCTAAATTTCTCATAGCCTGGGTAAGCTCCATCACATTGGCTGTATTTCTGTTCCTTGGTCCCGTCATGGGCGCCTTCGTGAACCGCTATGGATGCCGTGTGGCGACCATCGTGGGATGTCTGTGCTGTGCAGTTGGTCTTGCACTGGGATCTCTAGCTCCAAACATTGTTGTTCTTTACCTTGCTTTTAGTGTTCCCTTTGGACTAGGCGTCTCTTTTGTTTACATCGCTGCGCCTGTGACTGTCACTTGGTATTTCAGCAAGAGGCGCTCGGTTGCTCTCGGCTTTGTCACCGCGGGCCAGGGACTGGGGACAATGATTCTTGGTCCAACTCTACAAGCGTTAGTGGACATTTTTGACTGGAGAAACACTTCGCTTATAATGGCGGGTGCATTGGCCCTTTCGTCAGTTACTGGATGCTTCATTAAAGGTGACGATAAAGCCATTGTGGCTTCACCTAGTCAAGGCGCTAAGAAATCCAGGAAATTCAGCTGGAATCTTTCCGTTTGGAAGAGTCCGAGATTTCTTGTGCTGTTAGTGATGGCCGGTATTACTAACTTTACTCGGATGATACCCTATGTTCACCTGGTGAGTCATTTTTTTTTTTGCGGAACATTTTTCGGTGCAATTACAACTAAGTAAAGTTACAAAATAACGCAGTCTTTCTGTTCGGCATAACGCGAGTCATTTAGCTGTTTTCCACCTGTCTCTGGAACAACACCCTTAAAACGTGATATGAGCTTTACAGCCCTGGCAACCGAGGACACAAATGTTTCCCCTGTTTGCCCGCCTGCTCAGCATTTGTCGCGGACACAAAATTTGTGTCCTCAACAAATGTTTCCTATGCAGTTTGTACCGTATGGAAACACAACATTTGCGTAGTGTCCCGTTCGTTTGCTCACCCAAGAAACATCATGAGCAACAATGTGTCCGCAACAATGTGTCTTCGTTTGCCAGGGCCGTTAGGTTGTAAAGGTGCGAAAAGTGGGAATGTCCTATTTTTGCCAAGCTTACAATTACGTAAGTGAATAAGACGCAGCAAATATTATTGGTCGTAAATGACAATTAGCCTGTCAGTAAGAGCTTTGAGTTCTGCCTGCCGGTATAACGAAATGAGTCGACATTTGCATTCAACGGCATGTTCATGCCAGTACGAAGGTCTGGTTCGCTTGACGTAAAAAGATTCCAACCACAGCAACAACAACAACAACAACAATACTTTATTTTTCACATTTCCTTCTTACATTTCCTCCTTAAAGGTACTTATTAAGGTATTTGTATGTTCAGCTAAGCCAAATACTGATGACAATGATGGAAATGCCTAGCGCCTGAATAAACCATATAGTTTTCTTGTTAGACACTATTCTTGTTAAGTTTCATTTTCATTTTCGTTTACAGTTTCATTTCGGAAGGCGACAGGGCGCCTTTCGCTCAGCCATGACGTTAAACTCCCCTCAAAAGTCCCTGTTCGAAACTCAGTTCGCAGAACCCTGTAGTGAAACTAGCCATCGTGGCAGGCGCTGGATAGGGAAAGGGAAGGAGGGAAAAAGGGCGCGCGTACGAGGGCACGCTCGCCCCCCCCCCCCCCTCCCCCCCACCCCTTTCCTTTTCTAGCGCCTGCCACGATGGCTATAGTGAAACTAGCATGAGTTCTGGATCAGAAGTATGGTTAGTCACGCAGTGAACGAATCAAAACACAGCACAGTAAGGTGTAACCAACTGGAAATTGGAAACTAACCTGCGTGGCAAGCGCTGGGAGAATGCTGGGTATGAGTTGGTGCGCGCGCGAGGGAAGAGACGGGTTTGAGAGAGAACCCCTGCCAAAGGTTTCTCTTTGCCTCGCGCCTCTTCTCGCGTGTCTTCTCTCTTGTGCTCACGGGCTAACTCGCGCCCTTAATCCAGCGCCTGCGCCCTCAAGAGCCATTCTATTACTAATTAAATAAAACATAGAGCCATTCTTTTTTGCCTGTGGACAAAAAGTCTCTAATCTAGTAGCTGGGTTTGTATCTACTTCCAACAAATAGTCAACTAGGTAGACGCAAACCAATACAGATATCACTTTTACCATTCAGTGATTAAGGCTCTGGTGCATATTTGTGCCTGATAGAGACCCTCAAACTAACAAAACAACCTGATTTACAAATGTAAAGAACATCAGACCTGGATGCAGTTACCTTGCTAGTATGACTGTACAGCCGACTACAATTACATGCTCAGTGACCTGGCCATAGAATAGAAACGAGACTGGTGGTGACCTTGTTTTGATACACACGTCACTGCCCTTTTCATGTAAATCATGTTCTTATGCTACCTAGTCCACATTTGCATGAGTGAGAAAGACAGAGAGGTCACCT
The DNA here is from genome assembly GCA_016490735.1 of Pachyseris speciosa. Taxonomy (NCBI): domain Eukaryota; kingdom Metazoa; phylum Cnidaria; class Anthozoa; order Scleractinia; family Pachyseridae; genus Pachyseris; species Pachyseris speciosa. Next base: position 511,564 of record JAEMWC010000005.1, read on the forward strand.
GCAGCATCGCTTCCATTCAAAGGCCTGGTCACTAAATACAGAACTGCATAGTAGACTATTCACGACTGTTTCAGGGTTCTGACTTTCTTAACTCTGTGGGAAACGATATGTGAGATTTGTATTGTTTTGTTTCCAGATAAAATACTGCGACGATCTTGGAATTCCCGCAGAAGACAGTTCTACGCTTTTTTTGTTCCTTGGATCATTTGCAGCGTGTGGTCGCCTTGCAGCCGGTTTTCTTTGCGACCTCAGCTACATAAACTCCCAGTTTCTTTACCAGTCAGCCGTTCTTGTGTCCGGGGCCTCTACCATGCTCCTAACTGTGGCAAAAACATACCCTACGCTTGCTGCCGTGGTAGTTTTTTTCGGTTTCGCTGATGGTCTGATGGTGTCGACCTTCATTATCGAGCTGTTTAAGTCCGTGAAGGAAACTCAAAGAGCTCCTTGTCTTGGTTTCTGTTTGATGATGGCTGGTGTTTTTGTATTTTGTAGCCCCCCTTTATCTGGTGAGTATTTTTTACCCTAAACTCTCCAACCCTTTTAACTTTTAACTTTTAACTTTTAACTTTTATCATGTTTTTATCTTATTTCTAATACTTATTTCTTGCTGTTATATTGTATTGTTAGTTAATCACTAGTCTTAATTTTTATAAATTGTAATTATCACACGGCATGTCTGAAAACCAGCTTGCTGAGCCATTTACCGTGTTTAAATAAAGTTGATTAGATTAACCCTAGGCGTTCAGGCTTCTTGGTCATTGGCTGGACCGCTGACCAAAAATACTCGGAGGGACTCCGGGTATGAGGTTGAAGCTCAGTGTAAAACACGTGGATGTAAAAACTACAGTCAAACCTCTATTAAGCGGTCACCTCTATTAAGCGGACGCAGTCACACCTCTATTAAGCGGTCACGTTGTCAATTATCATGCGATATTTTGACACCACAAAAGGCAAATCATCCGGGGGGGGGGTACTCCCTTATATGTGCTCTATAGGTATGTGCGGCCCCAAAGGATATGGTTTTTTAGCCTTTTTGGTCTGAAATAGGGTATCGATTTTGACCATTTTGGTCTGAAATAGGGTATCGATTTTGACCATTTTGGTCTGAAATAGGGTATGGTTTGTGCACTGTAGTCTTGAATTGGGTATGTTTTTTAGAAGAAGCTACTTTTTCATCTTTAGGCGATAAGACCATTAACAAAAGCCCTTCTTTTTTGTCTTTTAATTATGCTTACACCAACCGTGTACGTGAAATAGGTCTGAAATAGGGTATCGAATTTTCAGTCAGGTCTGAAATAGGGTAGGGATTTCAGGAAGCGGGCCGCACACCCCCACCCAATTTTTCTTGGAGCACCCCCTCGGGGCAAATCATGACCCGAGATTCTCTTAACAGCTCATCAAACAACATAATATGCATGTAATCAGCATAAGAGTGGTTCATAATGAATGTGTTTAATATATGCGGTTTACAAGAAAGACGATTGCCTTACAACCAACATTAGAACTATAGGCATGAACTTCCTTGAACATGCAATTACTCGACGTTTTTCTCATATTTTGTGTTACTGTTGCTGTTAACCGATACAATATACTGTAAACATACCATACATACCATTTTAAGCGGTCTATTAAGCGGACAGTTGGTTCTTTCCCGAGGGTGACGCTTAATAGAGGTTTGACTGTATGAGGAGACTGGTACTAGTGTTGGATCGTTTACGTAGACGGAAGATCAAAAACATTTCATTTTTTCGGTATTTTCAAGGCCCGTAGAACCCGGGGAGGGGGGGGGGGGGTACTCGAAGTATATATGATGGAGGGGTCCGACGGAGCTTCATATTGCAAACCCCAAAAAATACACGAGCCTGAAATTTTAGACCCAAAAAAATACCTGGCATCAAAATATCCTACCCAAGAAATACAAGACTTAAATACCTCAATACTGATTTATTCAATCAAACAGTCGCACACGTCGCTGGCCCCCCTGGGCCGTAAAGTAGCTCTTTATTAATTCTGCTTCGTCTCTAACATCTTTCCCAACACAACATACTATCACTACCATTGTTAAGCGTTCCGTGTCTTCCCAAACGATACTACAATCCTACACTAGTTTCTGCAGTGGGGCATAGAGAGAGATGGGACGAATACGATTCTTATACGGGAATTAATCACGAACGAAGTTTAAATGTGCAAAAGGTCATCCGTTCACGGTGCTAGAAGCTTTAGGCGCGGTAGCCTGAGCCATGATTGAGATTGAAAGAAGTACAGAAGGTTTGGATTGAATTATGAAGAGTGGACCGGAAACTCGGCAAATTAACCTGCAAAACAAATGCCTCTTGCATCAGAAGATCTCAGAAGTGCTCTTCATTCGAAGTTCTTTTCATCTAGGAGCTGTTATTATTGTTCCACTTAACAATTAGATTATGAGCTCGAGATTTCTATCGCGTTATAGCTGATAAGGGCGCAACTCTATCTCTCAGCTATCACGCATAGAAATCTGTACGGGTCCGCAAATGATCCCAGGACCGCAAATGATCCCGGACCGCAAATGATCCCCAAAATGGACCGCAAATGATCCCGGACCGCAAATGATCCCCATATTGGACCGCAAATGATCCGAGCAAAAAATAAGGAATGGCATGGATTGATATAAAAATGACACACAAAAAACACGTTGTATCATTTTGTGAGAATTATTCCATAGTTCTTTTCTTTTTTCTTTTTTTTTTTGTTCGTTTTTAGTGGAAAATCTGTGATCTTGCGTGACGTTCTGTCTGTTTGTTGATTTCAGGACGCCGGCTGCATAGCACAGTAATTGATTTTGTAAAGACACTTGTTGTGATCGTGGACTGCGAGTTTCGCTTCATGTCTTCTGTTTATTGTGTTGTACACCCAGGACGTTCCAGAACATGCTTAATCAGATTTCATTTCTGTCGGGTAAATGATCAACGCTTCGGTGCACGTGCCCGATTTCAGTGAAAATCGAGCATGTATAAATTAGCCTGGAAACAGGCTCCGCAGTGGGATTTTAAAGGAGCGAAAAGAAGGATCGTGGCGAAAAAATCGGCGAGCGAAGCCTGCTTGGCTAGCCAAATATTTTTTTTTTTTTTTTTTTTTTTGGCCACGTTCCTTATTTTCGCTCCTTAACCCCACTGCGGAGCCTGGTCCCAGGCTAGTATAATTCAATTGTATAATCACAAATACAACGGATAATTCAAATTCACACATACCCGTAAAGAAATAACTGAAAAATTCCGCAGTTGATTTCGTTATCTTTTGAAATAAAAGTCTTTTGTTCACTGAGCACTCTCATTTAAAATTGTACTCAGAATACTAGAAGTGTTTCTTTCTCACATTCATGGGATTAGCCGACTGGCCTGTGGCAGGCGAGAAACGCGGTGATGTGGTTGAAATCGGAGCAGGGGTCAAAGATCATCCGAAACTTGTCACCGTCGTGTGCTGTGACTCCCACGCTTTCGGAAAATATGGCTAAACTGTCTTGTTCTTATTTCATTGGAATCATTTGTGAACGTTCTTGGAGTTACTAAAGATAAGAACAAACACAAAGATCTCTAAAGACGGAAGGAAAAACGAGATAGGTTTGGATCCTGGTGTGATAACACTGATTGACTGCTTCACATCAGTCTGATTGTGTGACCACGTTTACCTTTTTAAAATTAATCAGATGATGATAGTTGTGAACCATGATTTAAGGCTTTGATAAAAATATTCGCAATTCATGCCAATTCCCTATCCACACCATTTCACCATCCATGCCATTCCCTCTTTTTTGTTCGGGATCATTTGCGGTCCGACATGGTGCAATATGGGGATCATTTGCGGTCCGGGATCATTTGCGGTCCGGGATCATTTGCGGTCCTGGGATCATTTGCGGACCCGTACAAATCGAGAGCGAATTATCTAATTGTTTTAGTATAAATTTACTAGTCGTTAAACGCAGAAAAAGTAAACTATCTAAATCCTCCTCGCAGACAGTTCGAAAACGCGAAGACGCGGCCGTCATGTTGTTGGCAACCGCTAATCTTTATTTATTTAACGATTAGATTATGAACTAGCCTGCGAAGCAGTCGATTCCTTGCCAAACCGGCTGCGCGAAGAGATCGAGAAAGCGAGCGGGCGAGCGGGCGAACGAGCGTGACTGGGTTGAGCAAAAAAATAGGGAAGGCTACTAACCAATCAAAATGCGTCATTTCTCCCCTGAATGGCGTTCGGTGAAATGTGTGGGATTGAATGCAGGCGATTCCTTCGCCCCCCACCCCGTCCCCGCTTCTTCCCTTATTTTTTGCTCACCCCAGTCACTCTCGTTCGCCCGCTCGCTTGCTCGATCTCTCGGTGCAGCGTTTGGCAAGGAATCGACTGCATCGCAGGCTAATTATGAACTTGAGATTTCTATCGCGTGTTAGTATAAATCTACAAGCGTTCTATCACGAATGCCGTTCTGTTATTGGCTACGCTACTCGCTATCTATTCTGTGATATCTATCTTCTGTGATATCCATTCTGCGCGTTTTCGTGGTGTCTGCGAGGAGGATTTAGATAACTTACTTTTTTAGTTTTGAACGACTAGTAGATTTATACTAAAACAATTAGATTATTCGCTCTCGATTCCTATGCGTGATAGCTGATTCGGGCTGCGTCCTCATCAGCTATCAGGCGATGGAAATCTCCAGCTCATAATCTAATTGTTAAATAGCTGCTGAGGGCGCAGCCCAAATCAGCTATCACGCATACAAATCTAGAGAGAATAATCTAATTGTTTTAGTACAAATCTACTACCGTAAAAGCTCTATTAAGGCCCCCTCTCTAATAAGCCCCCCGTTTGGAAGTCGGTTTTGTAATAAGCCCCCGTCTCTAATAAGCCCCCCTAACCCTTTTGGGACATGAGATTTTCTAATTAGTCCCCCTTATTTCCTCTTGCGAAATCTCCTTCATGTCGCCCACTTGGTTTGTTTTGAAGCAAATATACACTCAAACACGTAATACTGTTGGCTGCTCTTTATTAGATAATAAAATCTCACCGTAGTTGTTTGAGTTTTATACCAAAAATGTTTTAAGACGAAAACAGGATGTTTAAGATTTGAAATAAGCCCCCCCCCCCCCCCCCTCTATTAAGTCCCCCTCTCTAATAATCCTCCGCTCCCCGTTAATGAGACCTAAAATTAAATAAGCCCCCGGGGGCTTAATAGAGCTTTTACGACAATCGTTCAAAACTAAACAAGTAAATTTTCTAAGTCCTCCTCGCAGACACTTCGAAAACGCGAAGAAGTGGCCGCCATGTTGTTGACAACCGCTACTCACTATCTATCACAGAGTAGATAGCGAATAGCGTAGCCAATCAGAGAACGGCTTCGTGACGGAACGCTAGTGGATTTATACTAAGAGAAAGTAGACTGCTAGCAATCTCTTTCTGGATAGTCAACCCGTTATCCTCTCTTTTTGGAACACAAACAGTTTTAAGGAATTCTGGAAAGTCAGCATTAATTTTGTAAGAGAACACTCCTCAGTGTTTGGACAGGACTCGAACCTACGACTCTTCGCTGACTAATCTCTCCTCTAACCACGAGACACCACCACGTCGCTGGTTGAACAAACCTCAATTTTTAAACATAATATAATTCATGAGCTTATACTACACTATGTAGTAAACCTATACAATCACTAGCTAAGAAATATTTAAGAAATGGTCGATCATCAAGCTAACCATTTAAAATCGGTGCTTAGGCCTAATCACTGATTCACTGTAGATCAGTGATGTTCCATGCAGACTCTTTTAATTATCTAATTGTACAATTACCCGTCGTCTTGTTCTTCAGTGGTGAGAAGCCGTCCCTGCTAGCGGTAGTTCCGAGTTCAAATCCAGTCCAAATAACATGGCATTTTTTTTTTTGTTCTTTTCTGAAAGGTCCTGGGGAACAGTGTTCTAAATTAACGATAATCGTAAATTCAAAGCAATTTAAGAATTAGCGATAATCATTAATTCAAAGAGGAGATGATATGTTGGGATAGTAGGGAGTGCACGCCAATAGCGCGACGAGACTGGTAAAACCTGAAGTGAATGCGCTGAGAGGAGACTGGGGGAGAGCCTCCAGTAGTCTAAGGCCCCGTTTATATGGAGAAAAGTTGTCCCGGGTAGAAGGGTCACCCTCCTAGGCGAGTCAACTTTACCGAGCATTTATATGAGAAAAAATTGACCCTTTTGCCCGAGCCAGCAGCACTCCCGCATGCTCTGATTGTCTCACCTTGACCCGAGTTGACCCGGCTAGGCGAGCCAAAGTGTTTATATGGAGAAAAGTTGGCTCGGCTAGGAGGGTGACCCTACCATCGAAAGAGGGTGACCCGGCTAGGAGGGTCACCCTTCTAGCCGAGCCAACAGTTTGTTTCTCATGTAAACGGTTCGCCAAGTTTTGTAAGGAAATGTATGAAAAGTTGGCTCGCTCAGGGTAGCTCGGGTAGGCGGGTGACCCCTCTACCCGGGACAACTTTTCTCCATATAAACGGTGCCTGAGGAGAAAGAGATATTGTGAATTACAAGCTCCCAGTGTTCTCGACAGGAACTACAGATTTTTCCTATATCTCAGCTTTTCGTCATTTACCGATCACTAAATCCTATTCTTTTGTGTGGTTAAAGCCATCTCTTGTTGTTTGTGCGGGTTTTTCACCTTTGTTTATTCTCCTGATGCCCTTTTGTGTATTAATTACCCAGGTTTCATAGCGGACAAGTTTGGAAACTACGTGCCCGCATTCCTCATGGCAGGCGGTATCGACGTCCTTGGTTCTTTTCTTCCCTTTGTTCTTCTTTGTATTGAGCGGAAAAATAAAAGCGACCACGATCCACTGAATTACCTGGAAGAGCTGATGGACAAGGAACAAGAAGAGGTTGCGAAGGCAGCAGTCAAAAGCAGCGATGTCTCCAAAGCAACTTCTTTAGTTGAGTTAGATTCTCTTAGTCCGGTAACTGTAAATGTAAGGACTTCTTCTGTTCGTGCTACGCATAAAAGGCCAGTTTCGTTTATGTGGGCCATGGAAAGTCCGTTTAACCCTTCACCTTCTTAGAGAGTCTATATCCGAGTATAAGAAGTGTTCGAAAGTTTTCAAATTTCCTCTTGGAAAAAAATCTAATAGGAAGCAAGCGTCTATATTGCATGGCTGCCTTATGAAAGAATAAGTGGCACTTAGGACTTCATCCGCAGGCTCAAAAGTTTGACGCACGTGGTGCAGATGATAGAGCGATTCTTGTTTGACCATGGAACGTGTACGCGCGAACAGAGCCGCAACAATCACTGCACTGAAAAATACTGTGGAAAAGACTGGGATCGAGACTGTCGCGTGAGGGATTGTGGAATTGTTTGGGGCTCGCGATTGTTTCTTCGCAATATGTCTCCCCAAACAATCCCACAATTGCTTGCTCGGTCACTCGGTCCTAGCTTTTTCCAAAGGGAGTTATTGGTTTACTAACAGACACAAACCCGCGTGGCTTTTGATTGGTTCACCGAACACGCTACGCGTCCGAACTGGTACGCAACCTCGTTCACAGAGTCCTCTCTCTTCCTCCCTCGAGAAAGTACCCTGGTTGCGGCTGGTCACATGTCTGCTATATTTTTGCAGATTCCAGAAAAAATGATTGAAAGAAGGGGAGCAGGGATGGCGCAGTGGTGAGAGCACTCGCCTTCCATCAATGTGGCCTGGGTTCGATTCCCGGACTCGACGTCATATGAGGGTTGAGTTTGTTGTTGGTTCTCTTCTCTGCTCCGAGAGTTTTTTCTCCGGTTTTCCCCTCTCCACAAAAACCAACATTTCCAAATTCCAATTTCATCTGCTTGTAAAGCGCATTTGATCATATACACATGGAAAATGCGCTATGTAAGTTCTAAATTATTATTATTATTAAATTATTAATGTTAAGTTTTTCTCCTCTAAATCGAGGACCCACCCACTGTGTGGACTTCATTTGTACGCATGGACACGTGACCAGCCGCAACCAGGGAACTTTCTCGAGTAAGAAAGAGAGAGGACCCTTGGCGTCACCATGTTTTAAGCAATACGATTGGACAAAAATCGAACGATCTCTGTTCCTTTTAGGGTGTTCTGTAAGTTGTTCTGATCTTTAAAATTAATGGCGGATGAAACCAATTTTATCGTCTGGGTAGCTGGCGGTTTTGTCGGGGAGTGGGAGCGCGGAAGCAAGCGGCGAAGCTTCTTTTCGCGGCGCGCTCCCGCGCCCGACAAAACCGCCGGCTACGCAGGCTAAAAGTTCTGTTCTAAAGTTTTGACTTCAAAATAGTCACCCTCTAGGATTTCTTTCACGCACTCAAAAGTCGGAGTTAAGACTACATTACACGATCCAAATTTTACCCCTGGTGGAAAGCAGATGGTAACATAGATTTAATATATATATCTAATATTATCCTCAGACCAATGAAACAAACCAAAGCAGATTTTATTTATCGATTTCTTATTGGGCAAGATTGATACTATATATTTGATATTTTTCGCTACATAAAAGCTATTTTTATCTTGACTGAAAATTTAAATGTCATGCAACTAGCTATTTTTAAGTGCTTTAAAAAAAATTATTTGTGATAATTTAAAACCTGATGACTGAATTATTTCCAAAACTAGTAATGTGATATATAAAGTACCTTGAGATAGGTAACAATATTATTTATTAGTATATACCACAAAAGTGAATAGTGCTTTTCGCGCGCTCTGATTGGTTAACTCGGAGGTGATTAGGAAGTACTATTCACCTCCCAGCAGCCGGCGCGCGAGATTTTACAATTTCCGACCGCTTGTCGGTATATTGTCACACATAAAGTAATATTTTGGTCCGCTAGTTATTCAGCTTGTGTGGTATATACTAAAACAATTATTCACCTCAGTGTCGGTGAAAGTTGTGGATATTTACCTCCACTTCGGTGAATAATTGTTAATCAGTATGGACAGTAGTGCACCAGGAGCCCAGGAGCTCCTGAGTGCACTCAATGCATGACGTTTTCAACAAAGACTTGACGCCCAACGCCCCTCAATGCTGAGTAATTTTTGTAATTTGTGGTGTAACAGTAGTGTAAGTACAAGTTCTGTAAGTAGGTTTACGTAGTTATAGTAGCGTAAGTAAAACAGTAATGCAATGTAAAAATAAAATAAAAAAGGGAAAAAAAAAAGAATAAGTTTTTATGGGAAAAGTTTGAGCTGCAACAGCTAGCACTGTATTACAGATTGCTACATAAATTGCCTTCTGTAACGGCACCTTAAGAACATAGCCTGCATTGCAGGCGTCCTTTTGTAAGGCGAGCGCATTATTTCGTTCGTGTTATAATAGAGAAAATAACTGGCGCCCATCGAAAACGCCAGCACTGCAGGCTATTAGAACAAGTCTAACTATCGGATCTGATCAGTCATTGTCTATTTCATATATACAGAGCAGTTTTCACTTGAATGTCAAAAATCAACCGTGACATGTTCGCTCGCATTTTACCGCGCTTGGCGCCAGCAACATGTAATTTCGTCGACTTTTGATTGTTTCACTGCGTTGTTGGCCAGGGTTATTGCTTTGGTTTTGGTTTAACGTCACTCAATTGAAAATCATACTTCGAGTGTCGATACGACAAAACCAAAACCATAGCAATCACTCTGGCCAATCACGCACAGACGCAGACAGAGCAATCAACCAATCAGCATTCGAGCACCAAGCGAGGAAAACACCCGCCAGCGCGCAACGCCAAAGAAAACGGGAATTGCCCAGTTCACGCGCGCCTAGCATGACATTTTTAAGTAAATTTAAAGCTGAGTTCAAAGATTAATTTCCAGGCTGAGTTTCAAAATTTCAAACTGTAGTTAAAAAATAATAACAAAATAATAATGATAATAACATCAGAAATGTGTAGCGTACAGCAGGAGTGTGTTCGCATGCCATTATACATTTTTGGGAAACATCGCGAGATTCATCCAAGGTTGAATGAGATTTCTACAAAACTTCGCATTTTTACTCAAACCACTTAAAATCAGCCTTGCGGATCTCTCTGAGAGTTGGTTTTTCATTTTCTGAAAAATGTCTTGCAAAACGCGAATTGTGCTATCAAACGTCGCTCTGCACAAAACTTACAACTTCTGAATGTTAAAAGCTACAGACATCATCCCAAAATACGTAGGAGCACATCTGGCCAGGAAATGAGATTTAACGCTTCCTCCTGCCTCGATTTCCTTTTCTAATACACCATGGAGAACTTGAAGACCGGGGAGGGCACAGGACCTTGCCACAGGGTCATCTTCAGCTGCTTTTTGAAGCCATGGTAGGCAGTCACTTGCAATCCAGGGACGTGTCTCCTCAAAATTGCCTGAAATGAGTGATTTCAATAGTGAAATTAACTTGTGCTTTCCAGAATACGGACAGACTACGAGTAGTCCCCTGTTTTTCGAAGGGATAGTAACGCGAGTGAAACACGCGAGCAAATGCGCGAAAATTGCCTCCCACGAGAACACGCGTTGCGACTCCTCGTGGAATGAATGAATGAACTTCATTTAAGTATCAGAGTATTTGGCTAAATATAAGCTAATTGTGGACACTAAAAGAACATTCCAAATACAAAATAAAAATTAAAATAGGAATACTGGTGCGCACGGTGTGGAGGGCGTCCCATCAATTCCTGATTTCCGAGATTTTGACTCTCGGTCATAATCTCACTCTTAAAACTATTTTAAAATTGACAATCTATTGTAAAGGCAAGGACGGTTCATAAAAATCTAAACTCGGGAAGCAATATTCGTGCGCGCTCACTTTACTATCCGCAATAAAACCTAAGGGACCAATCGTAGTCTAGAATATAGAAGTGAATAGTGCTTTTCAGAGCTTTAAACCCATTGTATTCAAATTAGCCGACCGAATTTCGTCTTCAGTTCTAGTCAGAATTTCAGCCGTTTACTCCAGTTCAACCATGGTACTGGAAACTGAGAAGCGTTCCATTGATGTTTGCCAGTTAATTTGAGTTGATCGTTTAGCCCTTAAGGGACGACATATTCCTACATAGCTTCAGTATCACCCTCCCCCGCTCCTCGCTAAAAATTATATGATTTCAGTGCCGGATTAAACGCCGGTTCAAGTTTTCACTTGATATTAAATTACAATAACTGCCTCTCACCCAAGTCATTTTCTTTGTCTTCTCTGTAAGGAATACCTCTGCCCCACATTTCACATGCTCTGTCAAATTCATCTGCTTTTTCTGTTGCTATTTCCCTCAAAGCGGGATCTGAAAGTGAAGACAACGGAGAGCGTTATAATTCACCTTTGATAGAACAATCGGGTGGGGTTTGTTGGAAGTTTTAAATTGACTGAATGAAGGAGCATTTGTTGGGAGTGAAAAACTAATCAGAGTTGTCCTCGTATGTACCGATATTAGAGATGGGGTGGGGCAATTCCCCCATCTCAGGAGTTAGCCAGGAGGGAATGCATTGTTTTCAATTTCTCTCGGCAACTTCGTTCCCAGGGCTCTCTCCTTTCCGTCCCCTGGGAACGAGGTTGTTCCGTCGGGACGATCTTAGGACCCAAGAGAAATTGAAAACAATGATTATGCAAAATTATTGGGGACAAACAAAGTGTATTATGGGAGATGTGGAAGTGGCGAATGTGTAAAAATAAAAAAGGCCTCCGACGTATGGTTGATTTGAGGTGCACCTAAAGCCAAAAAAAAATTGATAACATAATTCTTTCCACTTATAGGAAACATATTTTACCTTTTTGCTTTTCATGTGTCGCTCAAGCTACATCACAAACAGCTTTGCATTCAAGTTTTCCAAGAGTTTTTGCATTGCAAAACAGTTTGTAACTTAAAATCGAGAATAGGCCATGCCTCTCACAGCACGGTCGTGGGGCCATATGACTGCTAGTTTTGCTACCTTTACATAGCTTGTGCGACACATGAAAAGCAAATTTTGAGGTGAAAATGGTAAAATATGTTTGCTATAAGTGGAAAGAATTATCTTATCAAAGAAAAAGTTTTGTCTTTAGCTGTACTTTAAGTAATTTAGAAGTTTGATCACGTGAAACTTGCACGGGAAGGCCAGAGAGACGTAGGACAAAACGTTTTAGCAAACTACTGGCGGAATACCAATATCGAATTTCTCCAAATTCTCCAAATTTCTCTGTTTTTATCCCTGCATGATAAGTCATATAGGTAAGGAGAATAATAGAAATGATCACCAAGATAAAATGATTTGATGTGCACCCAAATTCTCTCAACTAGACCACAGGAAATATAGTGTAGAGAAAACAGTAAGGAGATTGTGGATATTGATATCAGGGCTCAAACGGTTGAACATAATTCTTGGAGGTTCGCTTGAGACCATCTACCAAAAAGACGCACACCTACCTGGTAAAAACACGCGAATTTTACAGTCTGTCTTGTGAGTGTGGGCCAGATCCGCACTTAGGACCACAGCTACACGTTGTTCAAGACTCGAGACAAATTCATGCAGAGTCTTGCCCATAGCTTCAGTCCCATTGCAACTACCGTAGCCGATGATCACGTACTTCGTTTTTCCCGAATCGAGCTTTCTATCCACGAACCACAAAGGCACCACTTCACCCCACATCAGCGGCGCTTCAGTCCCGGCAAATGCGACTATTCCGTCAGCTTTTACATCCCGCTCTTGTACAAATTTAAGCAATTCAAGGGAGATATCCATGTCTAGGGTGAGTTTGACTTCTCGACGGCGTTTATTCCATGGCACATACCCTTCCGCCGCGCCTGCTATACACACCCCAAACGAGCCAGACGTAAGAGTGAGGCCATGCGGGGTAAAGAGAATCACTAGGTCAGGTCTCATCTCGGCTACAAGATCGCCCGCCCGCTCACAGGCATTGTAAAGAGTGGACAATTTTTGCTTGAGCTCTGCTGGTACTGGGGTGTTCTCGAGCTCCTCAATTAGGGACATATCTGAATTAGGTTCGCCGCCAAAAATGAAACCCCCGTGCGGCAGAATCGCTGCTCCAACCAAAACCATCTTCAACAATGACGATGCGATGCGCTGACTCCAAACGCTACGCCGGTCAATTTAAAGTACGGTTCAAAACACGTTCTTGATTTTGGTAAATGATAAATTACGGCTACCGGCCTCACATGCGTCTCATGACACTTGGAATGATGTCATACTTCCGGGGTATGACAAAGGAGAGCAGGCGGTAACTCTCCAGTTCCCCACGCACATTTTTTCTTGTCCCATCTACAGGCCTCGAACTAGTCGCGCATTTTAATTTCCTCTTTTGTCTGAAATTGCGTATAGTTCCGTCTTCTGGCTGTTCTATATCACCGTATTCATGTATGCATCAGTGCAACCCCACGGGTGCCCCTTAAGATTTTTTTTCAGGTTTGTTATGAAATGGTATAAGGCAGCCTAAGTCTCCACTCCCTCCCCCTAAAAGAATTTGAGTGATACTACCCCCCCCCCCCCCAGGGGGACCCACCAGCAAAATTTGTAGTTCAAAGTATATTTTTCCAAAGGTAGCACAAAATCAAGCTCGCCTTTGCTATCTCATGACCATTACACACAAGATGTTTCATTCTTAATTCAACTTGTCAATTTTCCATCACAGTGCCTTAAATGTAATTATCGCTCCAAGTTGCCTTACTATTTTTTTTTAATTTTTTTTTTGTGTACGACATTTGGTTCTCTCATTCACTGTGTTTTATGGCTTATATAATTGCAGCAGATGCCCAAATTGTCGTATTTTACAAGAACTCGCGGTTTTTATTTAACCCGCCTTTTCGTGACAATAAACCCGTGACTCCTCCATCGTAAACTCGTGATTTTCACATCCATGTGTTGTTGTAAAGGAGGGTCAAAAGTTAAAGACGACGAAAAGGTCATCTCAAAAGCATTAATCGTGCTGCGTTCTGAGTAAAATTCAATACTTCGCAATTAATTCCAACTTGTTTTAGGTTCGGGCAAACTATCCACGTTATAAATTGACACGAACAGCGTTAAAGTTCAAGAAGAGAGAGGGGGATTCTCCGTGAAGATTTTGGTCATTTCATATTTACGTTTTATATGAGGAGGGCAAGAACTGAATGTGCAAATTAAAATATATATGTTGTGGTTCAATTTTATCCTTGGTTCAATTTTTATTTTCCTTTCTTTTCTACTCATTATCATACATTACCATACACAAGAACAAAAGAAAATTAAAATTGAACCAAGGATAAAATTGAACATCATAATGACGCTAATGCTGTCTTGTAACGCTCTCGCTTTCCCTTCCCAGTCCCCGTCATTGTTGCTTTCCACGGGCATCGCTGCATGTACTACACAAATATATTTTCGACAAATTAAAACTCGGAAATTGCTGTTGTAGGGAAATAAAAAAAGGTTTCTCTGGGGGAAGGACAAAACCTTTGTGATTGTTGTCCATCTTAGCCAAAGCTAAGAGGGAATAGCTTCTCACATACTGGGTATGTCCAGAAATGAACAAAGACTCTGAATTCCCGAAAACACAGACACAAAAAAAGAGGAAAAAAAGAAATTAACATTTTTATCAAGGCGAGCACTTGGTTAGCCTCATACTAACTACGCCAATGGGACACCATTTCACAGTGAAGTAAGTTTCTTCACCATATTTTGTTTTGGTTCTAGCAATTTATTTGGAAAGCAAAATGGACATCTTTAGAAGCTTGTCATCGTACAACAGGCAACACTATTTATAGACAGGTCATTGTCTGAGAGATCTATGGACTTCAAAAACTGAAGTCATCATTCCATAATATGTAGGAGCACATCTGGCCAGGAAATGAGATGTTACATTACCACCTGTCTCGATTTCCTTTTCTAAAACACCATGAAGAATTTGAAAACCCTTTCGACCACAAGACTTTGCCACAGGGTCATCCTTGGCTGCTCTCTGAAGCCATGGAAAGCAATCACTTGCAATCCAAGGGTTGGTCTCTTCAAAACTACCTGAAATCAGTGATTTTAAGGAATGCTTATAATTCACTGACCCAGTTCATTTAGCACAGTAGCTATTTTTTTAGAGTTGTAAAATTCATTAATAATTCATAAGAGCTATGACCAATTTACGGGTAGTATTTGAGTCACAGGTATACCTCTCTAAACCCCAATAAAAATCATTAACTTTCATAAAAGGTTCCTGCTCAGCTAATTAGTATGCATTAACTTTGATACAGATCTCTACTAATTAACATGACAAACACGACAAACACAATCTTTTGTTTAGTTTCACAAGTAAGATAAAATATTCGCATCTGACCTTTATGGGCTTTAAAATGGCTAGCCTCCGGCTTGCCGTTTTAAATGCTCTTAAGGGGCTCTCATTCATATTTTATCTATTGTAAAATAAAAACTTTTGCTTTGGCTTTTTTTCTTGCTGTTGTTCTTTCCAGCTAAGTGTTCAAAACTGATTGTCAGATGAGTACAGACCACGCACAAAACACTTCACGACAATGACGACGATCACGATGATGACTAACTGTAGCCCTTACGCTCCATATCTATGACATAAAAGGAACTCCAATGAATCAGTCAAGTGATAAAGAAACAACAGCTTACTTATTACCTGATCCCTTTTTAGCTTCTTCACTGTATGGAACACTTCTAGCCCACATCTCACATGTCCAGTCAAAATAGTCTGCAATATCTGTAGGCTTCAAGTCCCACCTATGGTCTTGCAGATTTAAAAACAAGGCAGTAGAGAACCATTAAATGTTTGAGCTAGAATTATGAAACCTGCACAGCAAGTGTGAAAAGAACAGGAAAGTTTCGAGCCCCTGTTCTCCTCTCTGTCCACTCCCATAAGTGCTAACATCTAGTACATAGATATAACAACTCAAAATTTTCATCCATAAAGAATATATACACCCCCGAATCCAGACATCTCCATTTCCTTCCTTCAATAAAGTGTGCTTGGTTCCACTGAAAAAAGGAGTTGGTGATGCTGCAATTAAGCAAAGACCACATTTTCCCCCACAAGACCAAACCTTTTGCACTTTGCAACAGACATTTCGATTATAACACAACAGGTCTTTCATTATATTTTTTACTGCAACTTTAATTACAGTATTTCCAATGGTTTTGCTAAAAAAACAATAAAAATAAAAAATTTGTACTGTAACAGACACTAAAGAGTACAAGCAAAATGTCAAACACAAGCCCTTGTCTACTGTGTGTAAGGCAACAAATCTTTTCACGACCCCTCTTTTTGATGCCAACAAATACTGCTTCCTCCAATTATAAGCAGCTATTTTTAGGACTTATAAGACTTCCTAAACCTTGCAAGTACATAAAATCAAGACCTTGAGTTAATTTTGTGTCTTGTGTATTTCTGTAAAGACCATCAGCCAACCCATTTCTGCAGATCAGCATCTGGCAGAGCTATGGCAGGACAATAGGTTGCCTGAAACAGGAAATTGGTCTCTCTCTCTCATGGTATACACCTGTATCGGTCAAGTGTCGGCCGAACATCAGTCATGTGTCGGGTATCTGTCACATGTCTTAATTGATGTCATCCATTAATGCTATCATGTGATGGGGGTAAATGTTAGGGTGTCAGGCGTGATTAATCTATGGTTAGTGCAAAGTAACGTATGCCCCCATGTCGTCAACTGACCATCAACAAATAACATATTAGAAGTATTGAGTTTTAGTTGACCGACAATCGACTGATACTCAAGCGACACTACCAGTGAAGTGTCGGTGACTAAGCTATATCAGCCGACTTACATCTTGACCAATATATCAACCACCGATCTTCTGACTACTTGATCTGACATTTCTTTAGCACCATTTCTATCTCCAGTGGTTTCAATAAGCACTGACATCCAATGAAAAGTGTCAGCTACTTCGATCAGAGACATCGGCTACTTTCCCTAAATTCGAGTAATTAAAGAACGATTCTTTATTTTTTCTTTAATACCGTTGTCTACTCTACTCCAACTCGCTGCCTACTTCAAATTTTATTGACACCCCTGTATCTCTGTCCAATAGTGGGTCCAATAGCACTTTACAACAAAGTATTACCCAGATTACCTCATATCAAATCACCGGCCCATTGCTGTTACAGTACATTCACAGCGATTTGGTGGCATGATAATAATAATAATAAATTAAAAATTTCTATAATGCTCTTTACAGATGTGATCAAAAGCGCTTTACAAAAAGTTCACATAAAATTAAGCACAACATTGAATATAAAAGAGATAAAGTAAAAATGATTATGAAATTGGGTCTGTTGGCCGAGACATGCTGATATTATGACTGTTGGGAGTGGTCGGTGGGTGCGAAAAATGAAACTACAAATTAAAGGAGCAGGAGGAGGACGGGTAATATTGTTCATTAGGCACTACTACCTGGTAAATAGAGGGGAATATCACAAGTTGTTTCATGCGTGTGAGCCAGATCTCCACTGACAACAACTGCTAATCGCTGTCCAAGAGTTGACGCGAAATCGTACAAGGCTTTACCCATGGCCTCAAATCCTTCCCCGTTACGAGCGAAGCTAACGATAACATACTTCACTTTTTCCGAATCAACCTTTTTGTCTACGAACCAAAGAGGCACGACCTCGCCCCATCTCAACGGCGACTCCATCCTGGAAAACGTAATAACTCCGTCAGCTTTGAATCCCCGATTTTGCACAAATTCTAGCAGCTGACTAGAGACCTCGGTGTCTAGAGGAATGTTGAGTTCAATGTCCTGAAAACAATCGTTCCAAAGCGCATTTCCTCGCGCAGCTTTGGCCATATACACTGCATACGAGCCAGACGACAAGGCGAGACCATGTGGGGAGATTAGGAGCACAATATCTGGCTTCATTTTGGCCACAAGATCACCTGCACGCTCGCAGGACTTGTACAAATTGGAGCAGTTTTGAATGAGATCTGGCGGCATTGAGTCGTTTCTCTGTCGACAAGCTGAACTGGCTGAGTAAGGATCGCCATCAAATATCATTGTTCCATGAGGCAATATCGCCGCTCCCACAAAAACCATCTTGTGTGTGTGATTCCCAAGGTCCTATTCGAAGCGTCCAGCATTTCTTCATGGCGCGGTCAACTGTCGTAGGGAATGGGACCAAGTTATTCACACCAATACCATTAGCACGAATTAAAAAATTAAACGAGACTTACCTGTAAGTTGAAGTTTGATTAAGATTCTGCGGAGTCACCGGTCGGGAGCAAGGGAGTCATGTGAGATATGCGTGCGCACCTCTGCGTTCAGACTTCAAAGAAAAAGACATACCGGTCACATAGAAATATGGGTACCGTGGTTGTTTACCATTTACCAAAAAAATCCGGAAATTTCGGTTGGGATGTAAATGGAAAGCCTATTTTGGTCTTCCCAAATGGAAAATTTCCGGGGAAAACGGAATTTCTTGAAAGGTAGTCCAAAATT
Source organism: Pachyseris speciosa (assembly GCA_016490735.1). NCBI lineage: Eukaryota > Metazoa > Cnidaria > Anthozoa > Scleractinia > Pachyseridae > Pachyseris > Pachyseris speciosa. Next base: position 529,971 of record JAEMWC010000005.1, read on the forward strand.
CCCAAACAGAATTTCCAAATGGAAATGTGCGTTCCATTTGCTCATTTCTACCAGTTCCAGGGCTTTCGGCTTGGATCGCTCTGTAAACCTGACCGTTGGAAATGTCTGTGTAAATGGAACACGCGCGTTCCGTGGAAATTTTCATTTGGGTATGTGATGCGTACCATTTACTGCAACCGTCGACCAACCGGTTTTCCCGTGTAAATGGTAAACAACCCGTGTAGCATGAAAATTTTGCTGGAGTTTTATTTTGCGGATTGGCGATTGTTTGTTGTTTGCGGGAACAAATTTTTGCAGTTCGAGATGACTGAAATTTCTGGTGGGAACTAATTTTTGCGATTCTCTGTTCAGGTAGCAGAATATTTAAGTGGAAGAAACCTTAAGATGGTATTTTCAACTTTTATTTTACGGTATGTTGAGTCAAAGTTCAATCTACTTACATATTTAATGGAGAATAATACGGTAATCACTGTAATATCTTACTGCACAAAGGGACTGAACAACAGCAAAACAAAACAAAAGCCTACCGTATCCCTACCATGTACAACAAAACACTCTTTCGTTAATACGGCAATGAGGTTTTCCACGACCGATATTATCAATTATTATTTTACAAGAAAGCAGTATGAATGTAAGAATGTAAGAATGTAAGAATGCAGAGGGGATTTCGAGTCAAAAGATGTAGTATTAAACTTTGAGATCTAACCGGGAACGGCCTACTAAAATGCAAAACTATGCCCTACTGTAACACAATGAGGCAGACTCATTCGATAATAATAACATTTTCTTGTTCAGTTGAAGTTTCAAGAATTGAAACAACATATATGCAGGCCGCCGCAGAAGAACCACTCGAACATGTGCCCCAGTGGCACAAGTCCATTAAAAGCAGAGTTTTTAATTTGACTGAAGAGAGTTAATTTTTGCGGCATTTTATTTTGCGGTTTTTTTTTTCTGCGGGAACTAATTTTTGCGGATCGAGGTCAATCCGCAAAATTCGCAAAAATTAGAACCCGAAAAATTTTCATTCTACACGGTAGGGTTATTAAATGGCCTACTCTAGAAGCAAACATTTATCATGATAAAGGTTTATAATAGGGTGGGCACGTGACTCCCTTGCTCCCGACCGGTGACTCATAGAATCTTAATCAAACTTCAACTTACAGGTAAGTCTTGTTTAATTTTTTAATTCTATTTCGTCACCGGTCTATGTCACAAGGAAATCACGTGAGACTTGAAAGCATGTGACCGTAAGAAGTCGACCATATTTAGAAAATTGCAAACCAGAGTTTTAATCACACCTTATGTTTATAAAACAACCTGGTCATAAACATGAATAACGCTTTGTAACAGTCCCACTGTTAACAACTGAGGTTAAATCAAGTACATGTACCAAGCGAACTTAACGTCTATTTCTGCAAAGCAATAAGCAGTTCAGTGTTGTCCAAAGTTATCTGCCGGTTTGAAAATTGCTTTGTTTTAATATTTCATAAAGGTATTTTCAGAGGACCACCCAGCACTGTCCATGATAGTGGTTATTGAGAGTTTCTGAGCTTTTGCCGCTGAAGTTGATGCAGCTCTAGTACTGTGGGTACCAAAGGTGGATGTATCTATACCAGCAAGCTTTAATTCGTCCGTCAACCATCTACTAACAGTGTCCTTGGAAACTGGTCTGTGTGGCTTCTGATAACTAACAAGTAACTTTTGATGATCAAGCCTTATCTCCTTGGTCCTCTCCAGGTATTCAGAAAGATACCTCACTACACAGATTCGAGGATCTTCATCGGACGACAGAAATTCTAGCTTAGTACATTCTTTACCAGGCTTATTGGTTTTTAATAAATCATTTACAATAAACATAATCTTGCTATTAGAGACTTTCATGTTCCTCGTAGTTAAAACATGAGTGGTCTGAAAGCGTTGGCCTAACAACATGGCCATTAACATGACTATTTTAAATGACAACAATTTTAAAGATAAAGTTTCTGCAGGATGTAAAGTTTTTAAATGTTCAAGAACCATATTCACATCTCAAACTTCCTTGTATTTAGGTAGGGCTGGTCTTATTGTAAATGTTCCCTTAAGAAAACGAGAAACAAGTGAATGATTACCAAAGGACTGGTTACCCTGTAATACAATGACACTGGCCAATGCACTCCTCGCAGTGTTTAACGCACTGTAACTAAGCCCCTTGTGGTAAAGCTCAGCAAGAAAGTTGAGTCCACTTGCTACAGGAGGTGAAATCGGATTAATTTTCCATTTACGACAGTATTCCATCCATTTCTTAATGTAAGAGCTATATTGGACCCTGGTGCTTGCGCGCCAGGACTGCATGATAATGTCGGAAGCTGACGATGAAACTCCTTGACTCTGCAAATGTTCCCGGACAAGTGGCAAAGGAGTAGGGACATCTGACTGTGCAGTGGGTGTACAGCACTGGGATCCTGCGGAAGGTACAGTGTGTCCTTTCGGTTCGGCAGTACAAGTGGTGGTTGTATCAGCATCCTTGTTAGTGGTGGCCACCATGTTTGAGTGGGCCAAAAAGGTACAATTAGCAGCCCTGTCGCTTGATCTTCCTGTATCTTCTGAAGGGTTCTCATGATTACACTAAATGGGGGAAAAGCGTAAAAAACATGCTGTGACCACTGTACGGTAAAAGCATCCACAGCTACAGCACCTGGGTCAGGCTTGTAAGATACATAAGGCTTAAGTCTATAATTGATTCTAGAGGCAAATAGGTCATATCTGGTTTCACTGACAGTCTACAGATACCCTCGTCATACAACTTTTGATTAATGGTCCACTCAAGTTCTCTACGATGTTGTCTAGATTCTCTGTCAGCAACTATGTTGGTTTTTCCTGGAATATGGGCTACAGTCAGCCATATTCCTCTGAGAATACACCAAGACCATATCTCCTTGTTAAGCTCATTAAGTTTCCAGGAGTGACTAGTACCCATGTTGTTAAGGACTGTGACTGCCGTCATATTGTCCACCATAAGTTTCAAATGCTGATGTCTGATTTTTTCCTCAAAGCATTGTAGCCCGAGTTTGATGGCCAACATTTCAAGGTAATTAATGTGATTTTGGGCCTCAATTGAGCTCCACGACCCCCCTGTGGGGGTTCCGTGAAATTCACAGCCCCACCCAGTTGTTGAGGCATCTGTGTATAAGACTGCATGAGGCTCCCCATGATCAATGACATAATATGATAAGTGAATATTATTTATCCACCAGTTTATATCTTCAAGAACAGGGGATGTTAATTCCATGGTACCCTCAAAGTCCCCACATTGGGATAGGGCTTTGGTTTTCTCCATGTCCAGTCTGCGGTAATACAGGGGCCCATACATGACCCCAGGGAAACTGGAGGTCATTAGCCCCAACAACTGTGTAATAAGTCTAATTGTTGGCCTCTGAACCTTGATAATATGGAGGCAGGCATTTTTCAGTTTGAGTTGTTTTTGTTGTGTGAGGTAAACTGTCATATTCCTAGAGTCTAGGATAAATCCCAGAAAAGTAATGGTTTGAGTAGGGAGGAAGACTGGCTTATCTGGGTGTATTATGAAACCCAGTGTATCAAATAATTTTATAGTATCTACAACATTGGCCAGGCAGTCCTGGTATTCATCGCCTTGCAGATACGAGTCGTTAATGTAACCAGAAGAAAGGTGTCCTTTCTGTCTAAGGTAACGGTAAGCAGGCTTGAGCAGTTTGGTGAACTTTCTTGGGCAAAATGCCAAGCCATTAGGGAAACATGTAAATTTGTACAGTTTTCTTTGCCACTCAAATTTAAGATTTTTCTGGTCAGTTACAGCAATAGGCACTGAATAATACGCATCCTTGATATCAATGGATGCCATATAACAATTACGTTTCATCTTACGAATCTCCGTCCAGAGGGTCTCCATTTTAAAATGTTTATACTTTACTGACCTATTAAGTAGTTTAAAATTTAGAGTCATGCGATGAGTGCCATCAGGTTTTGGTCTTAGAGATATAGTAGATATAAATTGCCCTGGTTCATTTCTAGTAGGTAAGATAACCTCTTTCTGAAGTAATTTGTTAATTTCAGACTGAATAACACTGCTGTCATCTACACTGAATTTCTTTTGTGCTGGGACTTTGTCTTGATAAGGGGTGGTAGCAAATTCAATAAACTGGCCTTTCACAGTGCCAAGGACCTCAGGGTCTGAGGTTTAGTCTGTCCATTTAGGATAAAATGTTCTTATACTGCCAACCTTAAAGCACTGAATCTTAAACAACAATAATTGTTTAACATTCTCAACATTAGACTCAAAATTGCTCACCTGCAGGGTTTCGATGTTGGTTAGCTCATGAACAGTTGTATTTAGCTCTTGCCACTCTCCTTCTTCTTGTAGAAGAGGGGTTTGAAGTTTTTTGACTTGTCTACACGATTTGAGGAATGAAAAGGACCTTTTGTAGTATTGGTCGGAGGATCTGTGCCTTCCGCTGCCATTAAGACTACCTTTGTAGTCAGCCTTTTGCGATTTGTTGGCGTTTGCGGACGCTTGTGAGATTTTATTGGACGCTTTGATATTGTTAAGCTGCTGTTGAAGATCATTCCCCAAAAGCAACGAAGTAACAGGGACGTTTGGGAAGCAAAGTGCAGCATATTCTTTCTTGAGGCTGGGTCTTATCGCCTCGCGTCTTTTCAGTGATAATTCATATTGCGTGTGGCCTAACAAAGCCAGAGCATCGGTATGAAAACCAACCATTTCATCAAGGTTGATTTTCTTTGCATCCTTTTCGCGGGCCTTGAGCAAATTGTCAGTGCATTTTGCAATAATTGTGCCCACCTTGGAAACGATGTTCTGAGTATTGGCTGATCTGAGGTCCACTCGTTTGGCTGCATGGCTCATGTTTGCCCATATTTCAGGGTTCACACGCGGGGCAACTAGACTACCAAGGTTCCGGGGTCGGGAATGTTTCTTTAATTTCTCAGAGAGTTTATCTGAGTTTAATTTCTCCGACCATCTCTTATTAATGAGTTTGGCGAACTTATCCGATACATCTTGGTCAGTTTGCTCGTCTACATTGAGATCATTTGTAATCGTGTCGATCAGATCATCTTTCGAGTCCCGTGTCGGGCAACTCTTCTGTCCCTCAAGTAGCGCGACGCTGTCATCTTCCGAAAATTCGAAAGCGTCCTTATTTGAATCGGTATCTGAGTCAGACAATTCATTAACTCTTGGCTTTTTCGAGGGTCTCTGGCCATCAGCGAACCGTGCAAGGGTTTCCTGCATGGCGCTCATCGACTTAGTTACTGACAACATGTTTGGGGAGCAGGGATGGCGCAGTGGTGAGAGCATTCGCCTTCCACCAATGTGGCCCGGGTTCGATTCCCGGACTCGACGTCATATGTGGGTTGAGTTTGTTGTTGGTTTTCTTCTCTGCTCCGAGAGGTTTTTCTCCGGGTTCTCCGGTTTTCCCCTCCACAAAAAACCAACATTTCCAAATTCCAATTTCATCTGCTTGTAAAGCGCATTTGATCATATACACATGGAAAATGCGCTATATAAGTTCTAAATTATTATTATTAATTATTATACAGCTGTAGAAGTGTCGCTCCCAACGTGTCGTTGGTGTTTTCTGAAGCGGCAGGCTTTGTCCTTGCGGAGTGGTTGATTTCATTATCGTCCCCGAGGAGTTTATCTTATCTTCTTCATCGTGGCCTAACTCCACCGGTTTCCAACGTTTTCCTCGTGGGAGTGTTTTCCCGCCATTTCTCAAGATGATGTCAACTCGAAGTTAGCGTAAATGTTTTAGTTCTTCTGGATCCTCGCTGAATCTGGCAGATCCCAGTTTAGTAGTAATTTTTTAGTACTTAACAGTTCCGGTATATCTTGTAATATTTAAGGGATTTAAGGGATTAATTCTTCTAAACAAGTGAAAGTGGTCGACGTAACTCCAAACGCTTTGAAGGTTAGCAAGCAACTGAACGCAGAGGTGCGCACGCATATCTCACGTGATTTCCTTGTGACGTAGACCGGTGACGAAATAGAATAGGAATGGTACATGTGCTTTCCTGACATTACCATTTGCACAAAAAAACGGTCGGAATGGAACCTCCCAATGGTGCTGGCTTTTTCATTAAAGCGACCGAAAGCGCGCGAAAACGGACCGGGACGAGTATGGTTTGACAAATGGTACAGGATTTTCCGATCTGAGGATTTCCATCTGTTCCGGAAACTTTCTGGTGGAATGAGCTGTACCATTTGAATTCGCAACCGGAATTCTCGGTTTTTGTTGACAAATGGTCAACGACCTCAATCTACCACCCTTCCGCGTGCCAGATTAATAGGGACCTTAAGCAACGAGGACGGCAACGGCAACGAGAACGTCACAAAACAATGGGCATAATGAGCAAAACAATGGCTCTGCACGTGCGTTTTACATTTTGGTACATTTCTTTGCCGTCCTCAGCAAAACAACAACGTGAAATGACCAAATTTTATGTTTTCTTGAGAACGTGAGCGCTTGATGATAAATTTTTCTTTCTTTTTCCTTACTTTGACGTCGTTCTCTGCAATTTAGTTCTTGGACAGTTCGCGAGTATTTTCCAAGTGAAACAAATTAGAATAATCGCGAAAGAGTTACAGAAACGAGAAGTTATATTTTGAAGTGACGTTTTCGTTGCCGTTGCCGTCGTCGTTGCTTAAGGTCCTTAATAGTAGGGAGACGACGACGACGGCAACGAAAACGTTATTTCGAAATATAACTTCTCGTTTTTGTACCTCTTTCGCGATTATTCCAAATTGCTGAACTTAAAAAATGCTGGCGAACTGTTCAGGAACTAAATTGTTATGAACGACGTCAAAGTTAGGAAATAGAAAGAAAAACTTGCCGTCATGCGTTCACGTTTTCGAGAAAACATAAAATTTGGTCATTTCACGTTGTTGTTTTGCAGAGGACGGCAAAGAAATGTACCAAAATGTAAAACGCACGTGCAGAGCCATTGTTTTTGCTCATTAAGCCTATTGCTTTGTGACGATCTCGTTGTGGTCGTCGTCCTCGTTGCTTAAGCTCCCTAATAGGGAGCTTTAGCAACGACGACGGCGACGGCAATGAAAACGTCAGTTCAAAATAGAACTTCTCGTTTTTGTAACGCTTTCGCTATTATTCCAATTTGTTTAACTTGGAAAATACTGGCGAACTATTCAGGGACTAAATTGTTATGAACGCCGTTAAAGTAAGGAAAAAGAAAGAAAACTTTACAGTCACACGCTCCCGTTCTTGAGAAAACATAAAATTTGGTCATTTCACGTTGTTGTTTTGCAGAGACGGGAAAGAAATGAACCAAAATGTAAAACGCACGTGCAGAGCCATTGTTTTTGCTCATTAAACCTATTGTTTTGTGACGTTCTCGTTGCCGTTGCCGTCGTCGTTGCTAAAGCTCCGTAATGATAGAAATGGTGTGACGGTGCCCTTGAGGAAGATGATATACCTTACTACAGCGAACACTAACGTAACAATCAAATCTTAGTAGCACGCGCATTCACGTAAGAATCAAACAAACCTTACTACAGCATGCACTAGTATAAAGCCCCGGCTACACGTTCTAACATTGTTAGAAGAACATGTCCCAACATTGTTGTAAGAACGCTTCTAACAATGTTGGATACGCATATAACATTGTTGGAAACACGTCGCTTTGGCGGTCTGACTTCAACAATTTCCACCTCTGCCATTAGGCTTTCGGATTTGAGACTGGGCCTTTAACTCTGATTGGTCTTTGCAATACAACATTCTTGAAAGGAAGGCTACACGCTTCAACATTTGTTGTATGTTGGAGAAAATGTTTGATCGAAATCAAAACATTCTTGCCTTAGTAGCGCGCACAATCACGTAACAATCAAACAAACCTTACTACAGAGCGCACTGACATAACACAACAAACCTTACTACTACGCGCATTCACGTAACAATCAAACAAACCTTACTACAGTCCCAATCACGTAACAATCAAACAAACCTTACTACTGCGCGCATTCACGTAACTATCAAACCTTACGACAGCGCGCATTCACGTAACAATCAAACAAATCTTACTGCAGCGCGCATTCACGTAACAATCAAACCTTACTACAGCGCGCATTCACGTAACAATCAAACAAACCTTACTACAGCGCGCATTCACGTAACAATCAAACAAACCCTACTACTCAGGGCACTAACGTAACAATCAAACAAGCCTTACTACAACAAGTACTTAACATAACAACCCAAACAAAGTGTATCATGGGAGACGCGGAAGTGTTGAGTAGCCCGTGGACCAAGTTGGCTAAAATCAGCGGATATTCCACAAGATTGAGCGAGATAATTGATTTATTATTCAACGTATTGGTAACAAAACACAGTTTACCAAGTTTATTGCAGAAAAGCAAATAAAACGTTCCTCCATGTTCCCTATTTCCCGATACACGCAATTATGTATAATACTTCGTGTGCGTATATGACGAATATCGAGTTCACCATGGCCATACTTGGACAGTGTAACAATGAGTTGAATAATGAAACAAAGTATAGGCAAGAGGGAATTGCTCAGCCCTCCCTACATGAGCATCACCACCCTGTCTTTCAAGGACATTCTGGTTCACTAAGTCTACAGTCATGGACTAAAGTAGTTGACACACTCCTCGAAAAAAAAACATCTTTCGCTAAACGCGTGAGTTTTCCAACCTCCAATTCTCACATTTCGACCCCGTCTCCACCCCCTCTCCCCTCCCTAGACTGCGAGCAGTCCCTCTTTCTTTCCTTCTTCGATCTTGTGAGTAAGCGAGCGGAAATTGGGTTCGCGCTTCGCGCTCTATCGCAAGGTCGACGAAGGAAAGAAGGAGGGACTGCTCGCACTCTACCCCCCCCAATTTTAACGTTGTAACCACGTGAAAGCGTCCACGGAGCGTATTTCAACATTGAAAAGGGGGAGAGGAGGGATTTGGCTGTCGACAAAATAAATGCGTTTTTTTTTACTCGGGCTGCCGCGCGTCTCGCGCGGCGCCCGGGTCTAAGATTACCGACGGTTCTTCTTTTTCGTCGAGTATCATCCACAAAGTGCACTTCCGGCGTTGCTCCGCAAGCGCTAACTATTTTTAACACGTATCGGAAAATGCTGATTCACCTTGTGTCTTTTGAAGTCTGAACAAACAAATGTTAAGAGAAGTGTCTATGCGAATGATTGCAAGTTCAACGGCGAGAAGAAAGCTTTTAACATGAGTAAACTTAATTCCAGATGGACTGCCGTGTTTCCTCGTGTCTGCTTCAGTAGACTGCGAGTAGTCTCTAATTTTGGCGATGGATTGTGGGGCGGGCGAAAGACACGTGCGCGCGCGAAGTTGCGAGGAGACGCGACGCGAGGGGAGCGCCAAAAATTAGAGACTACAGACAAAGGGAGTTTGACCTTTCACGGCCGAGTCATTCGGAAGTATAAATCTCATATCAACAGCAAGAAAGATACTTGTTGTCACGTATCGGAAAACGTCGATTCACCTTGTGTCTTTGAAGTCTGAACAACTAATATGTTAAGAGAAGTGTCTATACGAATGTTTGCACGTTCAACAGCGAGAAAAAAGCTTTTAACATGACCAAAATTTAACTCCAGATGGACTACCGTGTTCCCCGTATCCGCTCCATTGAGATGTACATTTTGTTGAATAACTCAAGTACGGGATATCACACACCCCTGAGACTTTGACAGGTAGTTAATTTACTATTTTCCCACAATATCTCAATTTCTGTACTTTAATTTTTGAATGATAAGCGATTAGTTTTTACAAATGTACTAGCGGCTTGAAACTGTCCAGAAACGTTCCTTTCTTGTGTTTCAAATGACCCTGGATTGACGTATTTGTAAACAGTTTCACTCTGCTAATTAATTTTCTACTCACATTTCACCGAGACTCCATTCACATTTATGCGAAAAAATCCTACATCGTTCGATAAGCGTTTCCTTTCTCAAACAATTATCCATCGAAGCGAAAACAAGTGTGCTTAGTTTTTTTTTGGAATCAATACACTATTTTTATCACTTTGCATAATGATAAAACCTCTGTGGCCTAAAGGTCATTGTTCCTTCCTGTGACGCAGCTAAACCGGGTTCGATGTCTTTTAGTGGTATATATCACGGGCTTTATTTTTTCTGTTTCTCTTTTTCTTGTTCTTTTAGAAATATTTTTTACAAGTGTTATAATTATTGTTCTCAATGGTTGAGCTGTATTTTAGAGGAATATATGTTGATAGGGGTCTAAAGAAATAGACTCCAACACAAGCTAAACACAATGCGTCCGATGTAAGAAAGACAGACTTCCAGTTAGGGATACAATACTGTTTTTTGCAAGCCCGAGTTTAGGCTAATTGTAGCCTCTTGTTAATTACAAAAGGACGCTGATAGAAAGCATTTGCTTTGCTCAAATGTGTCAACACTTTCGTCTATGTTTCTAGCTTATAACGGAATTACTTCAACATCAAATGACAAACATTATTTCTCAAAACAGTTATTTTATAGCCATCGCAGCATAAATTAAATACTCCTATTTTTTATATATTTGTTTGAGCTAATCAAAGGCGTAAAAAAAACGAATAGATACAAGCGAGAAAGTAAAGGGGGGAAAGCTTAGAAATAGAGACGAGACTGGGTAAAATGGCAAAGATAGCTGTTTGAAATGGTCCTGGCTTACGGAAGTTTTTGAATGCCCAACAGAGAAACGGGAGAAACATAATTGCGCAGAAACAGCGAGCAAAAATAATTAAGAATAGACAGTCGCATACTCCCTTCGTGTTGAAATCAAGATGTGGTTCACCTTAGATTTTCATGCTTGCACCATCCACACACTGTAAAGACAAGGTATAAAATGTATTTTTTTGCCCGGCGAACATTAAACGCCGTGAGTCTTTTTGCTCGCGGTCAAAAGAGGACTTAAATCTTAAAAAACCTTAAAAAGCTATTACACTGTTCAATGTTCTCTAACTTTCGACTCCGTGGATAAAATCTAGAGCGACTCCGCTACATTTAGAACGCTGTACAAGGTGTTTTTAACTTTGCGTTTGTGGATGGAATCCTCCCGAAGTGTGACCATTCAAATGAAAGCTGCGGAGCAGCACTTTCAAGTGGTGCTGTTTATTATGCCGTACAAGGTGATTCTAATTTTTGAGTCTGTGGATGAAATCCTAAAGTATGACCATTCAAATGAAGCCACTGAAAGTATTTTCCTGTGGAGCTGTTTATTATGCTGTACGAGGTGATTCTAACTTTTGAGTCTGTGGAAGAAATCCTAAGTGTGGCCATTCGAATAAAAGCTACTGAGCAGTGCTTTCCTGAGGTGTTGTTCGCTATGCTGTACAAGGTGATTCTAACTTTTGAATCTGTGGACGAAATTTTAACTCGTGGTCGGTCAAATGAAAGCCAATCAGCAGTACTTCTCTTGAGTATTGGTATTGTTTGTAATAACCAAAAGGTGTTTGAATACTGTGAATCTGTTTGAATACTGCTGAAAAGCACTTTCCATTGTTGTTCTCACTACAAGCGAGCTTCTCAGTATCCAGTCAGACTGGGGTACGAATTAAATTTTAAAGTGGTCCACCGGTCTAGCCAAGACAACCAAGTCTCGTAGTCATTTGGGTGAAAATAGAGAACTTAAGCACCAGCGTTTTTGAGCCAGATGTCAACCGGAAGTGAGGCGTTTTCTCTTTTTACTCGTCTTGGGGCTACCACATTTGCATTACTAAGTGTCTTTATTCTTATAGCGACGATTTGTGCACAACCATTGCCCAAAATGACAAACGTCCACTTCCGGTTGAGGTACGTCCCTCAAAAACGCCTTTGCTTAAGCTCCCTATTTAATCACACCAAAGCAGACCGCTACTAAAGCTCAAACAGATGCCCTTCAAATACACCGCACAAGCAATAGCCTCCTAAAGAGGCCACTGTGTCAAAGTCTTAGCAATAATCATTTGCAAACTTTTTCCGCTTTCCAATGAGACATGAAAGGCTAAAATAGCCGTTTCGCGAGTTTTCTCTAGAAGGTGTAAGTCGTTTGACAATCGGTAGTTAGGTTAGGCCAAAGCAAATACTTGTCACTGATTTCTAGCCCAAGGTTTTGGTTAAGGCAACACAAAAAGTCAATAAGCCAGGATTTAGGTGGAAATATCAAGAAAGAAATTAGAGGGTATAATACAAATTCAACACCATAACAAACATCCCACGGAAAATTTACAAGAAAGGTCCCCCATTTTGTTACACAGCTGTGCTTCCGCAACCTGCAAAGTGACATAAAAAAACGAAGGGTTCAGTTTGAAATTAGCAAATAAATTCTCTTCAGAAGAACCTGGCCCCTCACCAACCTCCCCTCCGATGGGACGCGAAGGATACGTACTTGGCTAAACAATTTACTGCATTGTTGGACAAAACTACTTCAGGTAGCCCAGGTGAAGTCCAAACATCCTTCTCCAATATATGTACCTCCTTCGCCGCACCCATCCTTATTCCAGCAATAGGGAGCTTTAGCAACGACGACGGCAAATTTTTTGCTAATTTAAAGGGGCTGTGAACTCTACGTACCGGTTTTTTTAAAACTTTGCAGAAAGATGAATCTCCATATGCTGATTGTAATTCAACAATAAAAAACGGGGGTCGTCCAACTCGTTTTTTAGTTACAGGCACATAAAGCCAAACTTAAGGGTGTTGCTATGGTAGCCTTATATGTCAAAAAAAATGATCACGACTTGTTGAGAAATAACTGGGAAATGCTTTGATACCATGTTCAAGGAACAAACGAAAACTTATGGGAGCATCGGTCCATCAAAGAGTTGGTGTTTAAAAAATAACGAAACCATTTTGAGCCACCCTAAACCTACTGTTTTGTGACGTTCTCGTTGTCGTTGCCGTCCTAATGTGGGGAAGAGAGGCTTTCAAACGCAGTTGATTATTCTTTGCACCAAGAAACGCTTCGAAGCAAAAATTTTTGTCAACAGTTTTGATCAAGATTATGGCATCAATTTTCCATGTGGGAAAGGTTGTGTTGCAATGTAGGGATAAAACGGTGAAATTGCTCCACTTTTCGTTTTCAAAGTTCTTTCCTGTCGCTTTACTGTTTTGTTTTTTCCTTGACAAGGATGTTTTTTGTTTCGTCCACACGCACTTTAATTAAAAATGCAACGACTTTCCTTTGTTCAAACACGGAGTAATCCTAGAAAGCCAAGAAAGCGATCTTCAGATACGCAACAGCACATTGTAAGTTGTCGAATGAAGAGCCTAGTGCGTACACCATCTGTGATTTCTGCATTTTACTACGTGATCTGCGGTACAGCAGCTGAACAACAAAGCATTCGATGAAGGCTCAAAATTAATCCTAAAAATCGAGGGTACCCCAAAGTAGGCTCTTTTTCGGGGGGGTGGGAGCGTATTTTCTCCATCACAACTAAGAATCAAGGCTACCCCCAGCCTTCTTTTCCCTATCCAAACCACAATCGATCACTAATTAAACACAGGGGATGGGAAACTGCGCCCGCGCTTAAAATAACCCAATTGCATACAAAACTGGCTCGAAGACTTACGCGATTTTGAACATCTACTAACAGGCCCCCATATCCTTACAGTGCCATCATCACTGGCTGAAGCTAGCATTGTAGGATCGGTTGAATTCCAACTGACACAGTTCACAGTTTTTGTGTGTCCACTAAGCACCGCTACAGGCTTTTCACGTTTCCAGTGCCAGACGTATACCTTGTGATCTGCAAAGTCGAAAAGAATGCTTGCGTGATACGTTTCAAATGTACTCAAAAATGGACATCGAAGAAACCAATGATTCCATGCACATATGAACGCTTTTTTAACCTGGTTTTCACTAACCATTTCTTGTGCTTGCGCTTACGTTTGCAGTCGTGCTCGCGTAGCATGTGAAAACCCTGGGTTGAATTGCTGGAGGCATGGTTAGCGCAACCACTGGTTAAGATGTAAAGGTAACAGGTAAAATCTTCATTTTATTTCGACACGGTATTTCCTTCAGGACTATACCATATTCAATTAAAAAAATCTAACTACCTAACTAAATTAAGATTGTAAATAACTACTACAATAAAAGAAATGATAAAAACCTGCTTTACAAGGAAGCCGCGTGCATATATCAAATGAAAATTTATAAAAGGCTATTATTAAAATCATGATTCTTCAACTTAGATTTAAATTCATTAAGAGAGGGCAACTGTCGAATACTCGAGGGTAAACAATTCCACAGTACAGCTCCGCTGTAGGACAGACTTTTTTTTTTTACAATAATTAGGGCGGGGCTGTGGGATAGCAAGCGTACCGTCTCTACCTCTTACATTTGTAGGTTATAAGTTTAAGTGTCAGGGCGGAAGACAAAGCACGAACTAAGATATTCCGGAACCATACTATTTACAATCTTGTACATCATTATTGATTTATTAACAAGGCGTTGATAGAAAATGGAATGGTCCAATTTGCGTGTGGCACTGATAAACAAAACCCTGTTGGACCCAAGTTCAATGAAAAAAAGGTAACAGCCAAATACTTCCGTCTGATCGCGTTTACATTTTAGCTTCGCCTACTTAAAAGCATGTCATGACGGTTAAACGAAATTCCTAGCCAAACCGAATCACCAATTTCGTGATCTTAGCACTTATGTGCTATCATACACCATCATGCACTCACAAAGAGCTGACCTTAAGCTCTCATCAACATTGGTTCTAGTTAACCTCGGGCAAAAAAGAGATGTTCATTTAAATACTGACCTTCGCTACCACTCGCAAGGAAGTCTTGATTTGCACCACCAAAGCACGAGTATATTGTGTACTTTTCTTGTCTTGGACCTTGGTATTTTCTGACTAAGACTCGATCTCTAACATCCCATAAATGAAGTCCCTGAAAAATAATACACATCCTTAATCAGACGAGTTTGATAATTGCCGCCAATTTCGTTGGTAGCTCCCCAACTTGTCGGGACTTTGATTAATAAAACTTTAACTATTACCCATTATAAATTAATACAGATTTCCAATCAGCAAAAGGCAAGGGCAAATCTCTTCAAAATTATTTACTTGTAGGATGAGTTTTCCATGGAACGTCCGTTTTGTAGGGTGTAAGGTTGCAAATTATTATGTTCAGGCAACTTGACTCTAACTCACAAAGAGCTAAGAAATTTTACAGATACTGTAGTTATGCAACTAAGATTGCACGGAGTAGCAGAACTATTAATAACAACCTCCAACATAGCTTGTGAGCGGGATAATGGGCGAGGAAGAGCACGGAAAAAGGTCGTGAACGGAACAAGGGATACAACCACTGCGAGCTCACTTCAGTCAGCGAGATTTTTTGTTCTCTGTCTCACTTTAAGGCTTTTAACAGGCTACTTGTAAACTTAGAGATCTTGGATAGTTTAAGTGAACAAAACAATGAACTATCTGGCAGATCCAATTTGCACCTTCCTTACCTGTGAAGCTACGTTTAAAAGTGCAAGTCGATCATCGTTTGATACAGAAAATGACATGATCGAATGGTCTTCTTGTATTCTGTAGATTTGACAAGAACAATGGTGGAACACAAATACACATATTAGGTAATTGAGTTATCAATGAACAAAAGTTGATGTTCACTTTAACAGATGATTAGGACAAATAAAAGTTAGGTCTAACATTGATAACGACAAAAACCATCAAACTGGAAAATTCGCTTCCAAAGTTATTTTGCAACAGTGTAGAAGTGAACTGATACTAGACTGTCTCATTTGACAGTGTTTACAACTTGTTAAGTCAGGTCTTCATTGCAATAAAATGAATTAAGTAATATACTACCATAATTATCATTACCAATGGTATACTCACTGTCACTGTCAGTCACAATCACTGTCACTGTCATTACCACTATCACTGTCACAGCGTAGTCGCAATTGCTATCACTGTCACTGTCACTATCACTATCGCTTTCACTATCAATGTCACTATCACTGTCACTACCACTATTAATGTCACTATCACTGTCACTGTCACTATTAATGTCACTATCACTGTCACTGTCACTATCACTGTCACTTTTACTATTAATGTCACTATCACTGTCAGTGTCACTGTCACTGTGACTGTCACTGTCAATATCACTATTAATGTCACTATCACTGTCACTGCCACTATCACTGTCACTGTCACAATTAGAGTCACTATCACTGTCACTGTCACTATTAATGTCACTATCACTGTCACTGTCACTGTCACTATTAATGTCACTATCACTGTCACTGTCACTGTCACTATTGATGTCACTGTCACTGTCACTATCACTATCACTGTCACTGTCACTATTAATGTCACTGTCACTGTCACTGTCACTATTAATGTCACTATCACTGTCACTGTCACTATTAATGTCACTATCATTGTCACTGTCGCTGTCAATGTCACTATTAATGACACCGTCACTATCACCACTACCATAACTATCACTATCACCAGCATTACCATTATCAGAAACACACTTACAAGCTATTATCATTTAATTCTTCAAAATTGTAAGATCTAACTCTGTTGTGTGTGTCCGCAGCCAAGACTGTTTTGCCTCCATTTAGGCAGTGAAGACCTGTAACCCTCACACCTTCCCATGATTCCAACACATTTCCATCTAGATCCTAATGGAAGAAAACACAAACAAGGCAGCTGAAAATGCTTTGCTAAGACAAAGGTTCCAAACAATTAAAATGCGACAGTATTGCATTTGATCTTTAATTCATTAAGGGCCCCTACACCAGCCCCTCTGGTCTCTACCTTTTGCGTGCCATATAGTTTTGTCCCATCCCCAACATGCGCTCACAAAATGATTCAAGATGGCAGCAACATTATCCATTTATCCAAAACAATAATGCAATGATTTTATCATGTTGTATTTCTTATTTCACTCACTTTGGAGGTCTTGAGTGGTTGCATCTTTGATATGCCTTAATGTGACTGTGTGATGCAGTTCTGAGTGTGCTAATCATTATTTGGCTGTGACCGCGTGATGCGGTTTCAGTCAAAGACCAAATTTCACCATTGCTCACCATATGAGTCTCCAGTAGCTCAGTGGTTAGAGCATCCTTCTAGATCACGGAGGGTCATGGGTTCAAATCCCATCTGAAACTCGGATTTTTTTTCAAGTTTCCATTTGGGGTTTCATGCATTTGAACTATCATGTTATATGACACTTACACATTGATAAAACTGCCCTCTTTTGCCACCTGTATAAAATCTATTGCCATCAGGACTCCAGGCACAGCAAGAGAGGCTATCATCTGTGGCTTGATTCATTCTACATTTCAACTCTGCTGTCTGTGAAAGTAAAACAATTTTGCTTCACCAAAACATACTTGTAATCTGCATCTACATCCATGACATCTAAAGACAGCATCATTTCTTTTGCCAACTTTTTGAGAACGTTGCAATTGTAAAATGAATATTATGAAATAGGTTGTTGTTGTTCTTTTCCATTTGATGCCTTCCCCCACCCCCCCCCCCCCCTCCCCACCCCAACCACCACCTTTTAACCATGCACTCCATACAAAACAAAGCCTGGTATAAAATGCTATTTTATGACCACCCAAAGCATATTTTAAAACTCCTCCGTTATCAGAATCAAAATGTGAGTCACAAACTTTGGTGCGATGATTTGGGTCCTTGGATGAAAGGGCAATAAGTGTGATCCGCAAGATATTTAAATATTAACTGAGACACATTGTTGAGTGCTTTCCAGTGGTACTTCTTGTGACGTTGTGACGCTGTACTGCATTCAGCCCTGTCAAAATGTTTTGTAGTAGTGGACATCATAGCTTGTCGGAGTAGTAGGCAGCAACTGCTGGTGACCCTTGCATGTTAGGGAACTCCCAAGTCCAAGTGTGAAGTAAGTGGTAGATTATTGACTGTATGTATGTGGCAAATTTGCCAGCTACCAGCACATTTTGACAGGGCTGTAAGTTATTCCAACTTTAAATACTACACATTAAATCCAAAAGCATGACCCTTCAAATGATTGGTAGCTATATTAAGAGAAAATTCCTGTGGTAATCACATACTTATTGTTTGATAGCTTTTTTGTTAGTGGATGAAGACAAATGCAGATAGTGAGTTAATGTCAGTCACTAAAAGCTGTTGGCCAAAACCTTCTCTTGCTGTAACTCCAAATGTAAGAACTTGGGAATGCCTGTAGTTCATCACTGCATGTGGCCACACAAAATGCCCTACAAACCCAGTTAAAATATTTCAAACCTCTGTATTCCAGATCCACAATTCTGAACAATCTTCAGGACCACAAGCTATGAGATATGTGTCGTCTGGGCTCCAGGCCAAGTATCCCACTCCATATGAGGGGCCTTCTATTGTTTTTCGGTGTTTTGGTTCTCCGTCCTGCACAAAACATTACAACAAAACAATTCTTGACGTGGAGCTAACACAGATGCATGGAACTGAATCCAATACATGTGTTTCAAACTTTGTAAATAGTTTTACTCAGGAGTCATATATCACAACAATCATCTGAGCGAGTGTAGTCCAGAGAACAACATCTATCGGTATTTCAGTTGAGACTGACAGACATTTCAACAACCTAAGCTTGTCACTTGACTCTGATGATGATTTCCACTCAGGTTATCAAAACGTCAGTCAGTGTCACATTAAAACCAACATGGACAAGCGTGCTTCGCAAACTCACGATGTCTAACTATGATTACAAACTCCTTGCACACCCCTGCTTTATTTTTCCAGGCTAAAAGTGAGAAGCACAGTCTAGTCTGCTTCAAACCCAAAGAACAGGTTACTTTTTTCTGCAGAAATTTATTCCACCAGCAAATCTCTTAGGTTCAGGAAGGAGAGAGTGAAGAATATGGCTCTACCTTAGTGTAAGAACCTGTGATACTCATGAATGACGTACCATAAAGAAAACAAAACATTCTCAACAATAGTGTACAGCAAAACAATACCTCAAAAAACAAAGAAACCCTCATCAGGTTCTTACACCAAGGTAAACCCAAGAATCCACATGTCATATTGCAAAAATGCCTCAACTGGTACTATACTACAGTGGCATTTAAAGTGCTACATTTGTCTTCTGGACAACCTCAACCAAATTAAAAAAAAACACTAACAAATCAAAACGTTGAGGGTACGTAATCATCCTTAGAGAAAGTTACAATCACTGCTCAGGGTGAGGGGAGGGTTAAATAATTTTATTGTCAAAGGACAACAGAAATTAGCGCAAGACTATTGTAGTGTTCTAGCAGTCTTCCAGGGATTTCATTAAATGTACTGTGCAATTATGTGTGTGATACTGCATGAAGGAATGCTGTTAAGGTGAACATGAGCTGCTTACTGAAACATCCCATATGATCACAGTGCCATCTCTTGACCCAGTGGCAAGTTTTGAACCATTGTGAGAAAACCTAAGAAACCACACCTACAATGAAGAACAATAAATAAATCCAGTCAACTTTACTTTTCATGATGAGTTTTCTTTCCTCCTGTCAGTTAAAGGAGCAGTGTGATGACCGAGCATGCGCGATGATGCTCTCAAGTGAGTGACAGATTTTTTTATCTGTCCGCTATCTTCAGTTTGGTCTGTAGGATTGATTTTGGCCAGTATTTATTATAATACGCATTGAAGCCTCAGCTATATTTCTCTTTTGGAGATTTTTGTTTGACTATGTTTGTTCCATGCCATATGGATGGCATTGATAATGGAAGATATATATCGCCGACGAAACTTGAAAAACCTTGCCAGCTTTTACAAGTTGATGTATCGCTACTACACATGCAAGAGATCCATGACATTGTTCCTTTAACAGAAACCAGCTGCACTGGGAGAAGACAATAAAATTTGATGAAAAAAAAAAAAAAAAACAGTATAACTGCTATGACTAGTTGTAATCGTAGATTAGAGAGTGTGTTTGAGTATTGGTAGGTTTGGTATGTTAACCCTAAACCACCATATGTAGGGCCATGTGGTCCATGATGATCTTTGAACACTAAAGACAGCATCTTGGAAAGCCTCAAAAATAGCAACTTTGACTAACACAATATTAAAACATAATTTCTGAAAATAGCTGTAGCAGCAACAAACAAATTATTGTAGAAATCGGCAACTGTTTGAGCTTTAGCCAGACATTAATCCCCAGAAATTCCTTCAGCTCCTCAGGACTTGTTCCGACCGAACATGGTATGTTCCTTCGCATGGCATATTTGTTTGTTTCAGTGACAAAATCAAAATGACCAATCCGTGGTGTAAAAAGGTGTACAAAATATTTCTCAGACATTTGTTTATCCTGATATATCAAATTTCAGTCGAGGTTGTTTATTGAGAGGTAAGGTGGCAGATCATCCACTTCAATCGCCAATCCTCGCCACAAAGAACCTTCCCTGTTAGCAGAGGTCTCTGGCAGAATCCCAATTTCATCGTGTTCAACAACTCGATCAAACAGGTCTTGTTTTCGAAAGATTTCGTCGATTCAATCCGCTTTTACTTGATGAATTGTCCACTCATTGTAGTTGTATTGCCGCAATTTTTACTTTCGCTATTTCCAGGTTGTAGCAGCTCATTTAAGACATTTAGACATCACTTTCGTCTTCCTCGCCGATGGCCGCCATTTTGAAAGCTATTGAGTTGGCTTGGCGATGATGCCATTCGTGTTCGCCCCCGCAGATTGCTTGCAGATTGCAGGGGCAGCTCTTTTCAAGACCCACCGGTTGTCCAAAAATCTCGATTCAGTCTGGATTAGGACTGCGTTCTGCGAACGCAATAAGTATTAATTAAACAGAAAATTATACAGGCGTCTCAAAAGAAAGTCTAAATACTAAGAAATCCTTTGGGGCTGATACGGTTCATCCTCTCTTAGCAGCTGTTGCTGTTTTTCAGATCTTTCGCCCCCTTATGTGTATACAAGTTATTACAACAATCTGAATACTTTACCTCATCACAGTGTTCTGTTAATGTGTATTTTGTTTCGCATGGGAAGTCATCCCTAAATGGAGAAAGCATGTGTAAATGTCTTTAATAAACAAGTTCAAGGAACAAACATAATGTTAAACTTAAACAATCATTTTTTTTACTTGAAATAGAGATATGTATCCTGTGCCTGCATGTATAAATACAAGGAGGGGAGGAGGACGGAGGGATTGAAGGGAGAACCCAGACAGATGTAGGGCATTTGGTAAATTTCCAAGCTCAGTGTTGATCCTTATAATAAAAACATATGGGAAAAATGAACTGTGGAACGAGGAGGTTTTATTTTCCGACTGTTTCAGTAGTCACTAAATCTGTATTATTCTTTGTACTATTTTCACTATCCTGGGGAATGTTCATTTAGAAATTATTCCAAACCAAGTCCCACATCTGCCTGGCAGGGTCCTTCCACCAAGTTGGGTCCACAGGTACATGCAACAGTTGCCAAGTATGACATTGCTTTACAAAACCAAAGGTTACGAAAGCCTGAAGGACAGTACTGTTAAACATCACCCACAATAAACATCACACAAATGTATTTTTTCCCAAGACAATTCCTACCTTGAACAAATATGATCACTTAGTAAAGAGAAAGAATGCATTCCAACTTCAAGTTTAGTATTATGATATGGACATTTTTCTTTTTGCAGCTCAACTGCTTGGTTTAATAACGTTCTTAGTCGATGTGGAGGTAGCATCACAGATGCAGGTAAAAAAGCTGAAAGAAAAAAAAAAAGAATAAAAAATAACAATTACATTACAGCTGCACTTGGAATAACATATTAGAGAGTCTAGCATGACAGGAGCAGTCACCAAATTATTAGGGGTACACCTGTACATCTTAATGTAAAATCAAATAGGTTGTGAACTATATGACAACTTTAAACTGCCATTTAAATCACAGACTGAAATACTGTTTGCTTTGATTGTTTTTTGTTTCCTGTAGATAATAATGTCACTACAATCTTTAAAATTTTTTAGCATGGAGTTTGCGTTATTATGAATTTTTTAAATTCCTGTCCTCTCTGTTACCTTTCTGTTTTTGTTTTTCTACCACCAGGTGTTTCCAAAAAACCTTCAAATTACTTCTACATGTTCATCTGTAACACCCTTAGTTTTAGATTGACGCCATACAGTGTATTTGAAGTCACTAACAGACTTTTAAGGAGAGACTTGTCAAATCAGACTGAAACCCACAAATGTGACGTCTACTACTCGACAAAAATCCCAATGCACCCCTTCCCCCTAACCACCCCCCCCCCCCCCCCAAAAAAAGAAAAGAATAGCAATAAAATTGCTGTAAAGACTTCCTCATCATCCATTCCCAATGCCTAGATTTCTATACCTGGACTTCTGGACCCCACCCTAAGCCCCTTTGCCTGCCAGGGTTTTCAAGACCACCCATACCCTTGCCCCAAATCTTGCTTGGAATTTTTGGATGTCCTCAAGTAAAGCCTGGTTTTCACTAGCAACGCAAGCACAAGCGCAAGCATACCGGTAAGTAGCTTATGCCAAGTGAAAACGAGTGTCGTTTTCACACTACGCAAGCGAACGCAAGCATAAGTACAAGCACAAGGAAAAGGAAAATTTTTGATTCTTGCGCTTATGCTTGCGTTAAGCCTGTTTTCACGGTGAAATATACTGTAAGCGCTCTTGTGCTTGCGCTTATGTTTACGTTGCTAGTGAAAACCAGGCTTAAAATGGAAAGAAGGAAAAACAAGGCACTCAGAAAATGCATGGCCACTAACTTTGAAAACTTGAATGAACAAAACACATTGAGATTCCATTCAAATTATATGCACACAATACTCTTGACAGGGCTTCTGACATTTCACGAAAAATTTTGGGAAATAGCACGGCAATGAAAGGCAAATAGCGTGGCATTGCGCGGCAAGAGAGGTCTATTACGCGGAAATTACGCGATTTTTCTTTTATCTTATTTTACCTCGTCAAATATAATTATACGACATTTTATACAGTGTATTGAGCTCCAAATAAGTCTATCTGAATTTTAATGCAAAAATTTAATGCAGTTGCTAGGGTAGTAGTAAGTATAAAGTCAAGATCATACAAGGAATATTCTCAAAATCAGTATCAGCTTCTTATTTGTGCTCATTAACATACATTCAATAACAGTCAAACAGTGTTTGTGTCAAAGTTTTGGAGTACCTTTTAAGTGTAACATGTTTCACAGTAAATTTACGTTACATGGATGTTATCGGTTGGCTTAATTTTGAGAAATATAATAATTATATTTCTCAAAATTAAGCCAACCGATAGACAAATTATTTGTCTATTTTTGTTCCTAATCAAAATATGTAATAATATACACACAATGTGTCCCACTGGACCCTGTTAACACAAGAAAAGCAACGCAATTCTATACGAGCAAACTGACAAAAAATAGCAAAATGTAATTGCTATAATTATAAAAAGTCAATATAATTCAGTTGGTACATGTAACTAGAACTATGTCCATGACTAGAGCACTTTTTAAATGTAGTGACTCTCTACACTACAATAAATGATGTATTTCTTCATTCAACAGTCATAAGTAGTCATTACTAAATCTTTACACTACATGATGATTGTTGTTACAGATTTCATTCAAATCCAATTACTTCTATTAAAAGCACAAAGAGCGTACAAAAAACAACAATTTTATATAATTTGGGAACTCACGTTGTAGCTGGCATGTGCAAGTTTCGCGAGGGTTTTGCAGTTTAGGCACTGTTTACACGGACATGGTTTCATTTGTAACTGCATCGGTTTCGATGCGGTTACACCTTTCGTTTACATGGCACCGGTCGAGTTCGTTATCAGAACCAGGTCGTTTTGAAAACGCTTTCAAAAGTGGAGCGTTTTCAAAACGATACGGTTTCATTGGTCGTGTAAATGGCGAAACCGCATCGGTTTAAAAATGGTTACTTAAATTTTGGTGCGAAATTGGCTGGCTCGCGAAATGTAAATATGGTGAGCCTCGCACAGAGTGCAGCACTTTTTTGCACAATCACGATTTAAGTTCGTTTTTTTAGCTTTCATATATTTTACTCTCTGTAAACCAAGAGGCATATTGTAATAACAGGCAGAGATGTCTTGAAATGTTGACTTTTTCGTCGATACGTTCCAGAGTAACGAAGAGAACGCAAAACAACGATTCTGGATTCGGCCTGGGGGAACTCGTGTTTGATGGGACAACTTTTTGGACGGTGTTATGTTTCCAGAAGAATGCCTGAGAACGAGATCGCCATGACGTAAACGGTTGGATAGGTTCCGTGTAAACATTTCAAAACCGTGTCGTTTTTGATGCGGTTTCAAGGTAATGAAACCGTGTCGATTGGAAACCGAGTCCGTGTAAACGATGCCTTAGAACGGTCTTCAATGTATGCTGCTTGCAGTTGCTGCTCTCCCTTTTCTCTTCATTGTGTTTGTGGCTTTCTGCCTCCAAATGTCGGTCAACTGTTGCTTTCCTCAAATTATCCACAACAACATTGCAGGCGGAACAAAACAGCAGGCCATCCTCGACATGAAAAGTCCCTTGTGTATATTTTCTTGCCCTGTCTGCGGCACTGATATTAATTGGCAAATGACGTCGCTCTTTAGAAGGAACTTTGGCTGTTTTAACCACAAACTTATCCATCAGAATAAGTCAGCTTTTCTTTTTTCATACAAACATAACAGAACTACATTTTCCCCAACAGCAAAAAATCTCAACTGAATTACATGTACCTTGTGAATGTGTGAATATCAAAAAAGTACTTCCAGCATACGAGCACGTGAAATTTATTTTATTTTTTCGTAAAAAAAGGACCTACATTTATCAAGGACTACAATTGGCCAGTTTTCATGAGTCAATTCCCAATTGCTTTAGATTTAAAACCAGTACCAGATTCCCTGCACACCGAAGGCCAGGTCGCTCATTTTAAGTGTCATGGCAATCAAAAATCGAGTTCTTTGAAAATGGCATGTTTTGAACAGTTTTGAAAGAATTTTCAGAGGTAGGAATACTGCTAATATTTGTCCAGTTTTCAAATAAATTGCAAAAGAGTTTATATTTTGTAATGTTGGTGTTTTTTCATGCAAATTTCATGGAATTACATGGAAATAAGCAAATTACCCGATTGTATGCGATTTTAGGTCAATTTCACGAAATCGCGCCATCGTGAAATGTCAGAAGCCTTGTCTTGAGTTATGAAATTGAGCTCCAAATGAGTAGAACTCTTGTGATCTACAGACAGGTTATGACATGATATGAAGATCCAATTTATTTATTGACCTTCAGACTAAAAGTTGAAGAATTACACTGTACCTCTGTCATTACTTTTGATGGCATTCAAGCAAAAAATAAATGGCTTGTTTTGTGCTCTGTTGAATCCAATATCAAAGAACAACCAAGCATTGACTCCTCTTTTTGTTTTAATTACAAACTCTAAGGGAAAGACAACAAACTAATTTTTTCTCATTGACCCTTATGAATTAAGCCAAAAACAGATCTGTTCCAGGATAATTCATTTAATCATCAATTAATGTCTCTTCTACAAAACCCTTCACTAATATTTTGATGGCAGTGTAAAAAGCAACAGTCGATTGGGTTTTCAACTCTAAAGAGTTCACATGATATTAATTAAGGTAATGTATTTTGTAACCTGTGCATGTGCTCAACTCCTGATAACACATGATTGTTGAGTCCAAGGTTCACACTGGGGCATGGTGTTAGTCTTGTTCTGTTCAAGCTCCAAAAAGTTCCCTTTCTTAGGCACATATTTATTTTTGAGAAAATTGTCAAACCCAAAGGCAAATTTGGCTCATAAGACAAACAGTTACTGTGGTGCTGCATTGGTGGGGGAGTGAAATGCGAAAATTTGGTTTATCAACAGAGTCGATAATGTAAATTGACCACTGTACGTAGGGATTCGATTAGCTGAAAATCAAATCCCTGCACGGTGGTCAATTTACATTATCAACTCTATTGATAAACCAAATTTTCGTGTTTCACTCCCCCACCAACACAGCACCACAGTTTCTTTAGAAACTAGCCCCCTTTTAGTTATTAAGTTATACACATTTATTAACAGGTGGTGAAAATGTGTTCCAAATTTACTGCATACTACCATTTAAAATTCAGTGAAGCATTTGAGGCTACTGAATGGAGAAGAGATTCAGATTGTGAATTTTCTATCATAATTACACCAAGCAGATTGTGAATTTTTTATTATATTTTACACCATGATTGAGTTTATCTCATATTATATCACTGTACCCAAGAATTTTTATTTGTTACTTCTTCATGACACAAAATATAATGGCTTTCTTTGGAAACATTGAAAAGATCACAGAACTTATTAAGATACCAGTACCATTATTAGTGCTATCATCATCATCATCATCATCATCATCATAAACATCATCCTCATCATTTTTGTTATTATCATCATTATAATTGTGTCTACAACAAAATAATTAATGCTCAAATATGATTGGCTCTTAACAGCCGTTATTTGTGGCCTAATGGGCAGTGTTAGATCCAAACTGTCCGATTTGACCTGTCCGATTATGAACACTTGTAACCAGACAGGACAAATTGGACAGTTAAGCAACTAAAAAAATTAAGCGCTTCAAGCAATTAGCCAATAAACTTTAACTACCTAGCCCATGCTAGCCAATCAAAATCAAGGAAATTTCGTAAGTGAGCAGGTTAACAGGTCCACATTGAAAACAAACATGGACAAAATTAACTGCTCCAAAGACTTTTATTCAGGTATGTTTTCCTTAGATTTTGATTACAACCTTTTGACCAGAACTATATGGGCTTGCACATTGCATCTTTCCTGAGTTTCATGCATTTTGTCATTGACACAATTAATTGGTAATCGGACTTCGTGTCAAAAAATTCAGTGGTAATCGTACCAGTTCATAATTTCAAATCCGCCTCGTGCTACGTGCACAGCCAATTTGAAATCACTCGCCCAATTACTCCCTGAATTATACTCCACTCAGTCCTATTATCATTACTTAAAATTATTATTATTATTATTATTATTATGGGATTCTCTCCAGTTCTTCTTCTTCTTATTATTATTATTATTATTATTATTATTATATTATTATTATATTATTAAATGACCTACCAATCTTTTAAGTCATGTTATCAGTTATGAAGGTACAAAACTGCCATTATTGGTCTTTGTTAATACGTCGTTGTTGTTGTTGTTGTTGAAAATTGCTGTCAGTGGTAAGTTGTTTTTGAAATGCCCACTCAACATAGAGGCTTGGAGATGAGAGTGAAATGAAACTCTTTTTTTCTACTTTTATCAGACCTGCTTTATTTTTGGCACGTGGCATCTGTCATTAACAACCATAACCCATAACATATGCTACAGCTGAACACCTTTCTTTGGACTACACTCACTTTACACTGTTCTTCGTGATTCTTTTACTAATAATAATAATAATAATTTAGAACTTATATAGTGCATTTTCCATGTATATATGATCAAATGCGCTTTACAAGCAGATGAAATTGGAATTTGGAAATGTTGGTTTTTGTGGAGAGGGGAAACTGGAGAACCCGGAGAAAAACCTCTCAGAGCAGAGAAGAGAACCAACAACAAACTCAACCCACATACAATGTCGAGTTTGGGAATCGAACCCGGGCCACATTGGTGGAAGGCAAGTGCTCTCACCACTGCGCCATCCCTGCTCTTAGCTGTTAACTTGTAATTTTAGGAGAAAGTGAAAAATAAAATAAAGATTGATTGATTGATTGATTGAATGATTGATTGGTTGATTGATTGAAGACCCTGTTGTTAAAGGTGAGCTTGAGTGTTGTACAGTGTATGAGTCATTCAATGCTCAAAATAGCTATATTGCTACCAGACAAGTGTCAAGTGCATGCAATTCCAGACTTGGTTCAAAACTTAGGGACACTTTTGTAAATTTGCTAACTTTGGTGCCTTAGTGATGCCTTCCTTTAACTTCCATTATAACAGATGATGATGGACCTTTTAGTTTTCATTTGCAAATCATTCTTTTCAAAGGCACAAACTCATCATAAGGGGGAAGAGCAGCCTAGTCCCTTGGTGTTCCTTTTTTCCGCCCTTGTCCGCGCAAAGTCTGGGAAGGAGTGGGCAAGACATCACCGCTGACAGTTGGGTTTGACCGAGCTGATAACGCCTAGGGACTAGCCTGGGGGAAGGGAAATCTATTAAGATTAAGGGAACTTTCTCCAAAATAACAGCTGAACCATGGAAAAAAAACATCTGGCACCTAGGGACTAGGCTGGGGAAAGGGAAATCTATTAAGATTAAGGGAACTTTCTCCAAAATAACAGCTGAACCATGGAAAAAAAACATCTGGCAAAGGAGCTGAAGTTTACGACTGTGGCAAACAGAAGAGGCAAACAAAAATCAACCTACTGTACAAGTAAAATTCTAATGATCGGGCATGACCTCTAGATCACAAGCATTTCAATTATAATGTACATGATAACTACAGAATACCAGTAACTTCACTGGAAATAACTGTATGATCACGCATTGCTACCAACTACTGTAAACTCACATTGAAGTCTATCCATAAGTTTCTGTCTTGAAAGAGATCCTTTACCATTCCATTCAGCTCTTCGGTGAAGGTCCTCTTCATTTGTACACATAATTAACCTGTTAAAATAAGGTGGCAGTTAAGTCACAACCAATAAGGAACGATAGAGCTTCTCATAAATACACTTCAGAAGAATAATATCTACTTTTCAATAAGACATGCACATAATGTCACAGAACTATTGACTCAGCCCACTGAAGTCACAACAAGCTATTATGAAGGACATAAAGGAGGTTAATTTTAGATGAAATGTATGGCCTTGCGCACAGTATTGGTTACCAATCCTCAATTACTGACAATGTTCGACTTTTAGCCGTTATTTTGTTTTGCTGTGGAGGAATTGCCTAGAAAACTAAAACATAAAAGTTTCTCTATTGTGTCAACTATTTATTTTGATGTTTGTTTTGCTTTTCCCTTGCTTGGTCTGCGTGTAACAACACAGCAAAGTTAGCGGACTCATCAAAAGTTTTGTCGGGGGCGTTACATTTTCATCCAAAACCATGCACTTTCGGTTTCGTTTCCGGCGTTTGTAGCATTTAGAATTTGCTATCGTTTGTTTGGTTCGCGGCATCTATCGTTTGAAACGATTACAAGAAAGCGTTTGAAACATTTCAAAGCCGGAGAAGGTTTCAAGCGTCTGAAGTGTTTCAAGCGTTCAAATGGTTTTGTGCGGTGGTGAGACTGTTGTGTGTTTCAGGAAAGCGATGCTTTTTCTCCGATTAAATTGCCAATCTGCGGTAAAAAATTCTTTTTTTGCAGAGTGTTTTTTAATTTCTTTGCGAAAGCGAAATCAGGTGGCTAAAGTACGAGTCACACTCCTCAGGTCAACATGCGAGTTCCAAAACACGTCACGTGCTAGGCAACTGGGGTGATCATATTTCATCATTCGGCGGATTTGACGGCACTAAGATATTTTTTCGAGGATTTTTGCCGGCATTGTTTACCTATTTGCTACGATGAAAACACTAACTAACAGCGCTTGTTTAAAGCCAAACAAAAAAAGTAGTTTTTGACTAAATTTCACGTTCTTGGAAAAGCCGGTTGAAAGCCAAACAGGAATTTGCATATTCCGTGATGTTTATCTGACCTTTGTGAGAAAATTCTGAAGTATTCGGGTTAAAAAATCAAAGCAAAAAAGCAGCAAGGAAAATCTTTAATCTTGTCGTGGCATTTCATTCTCACATGGGCGTCTTCACACAAGAAATAACCTCACCGGTCAAAAGAAAATAATTATTGCTCCTTTCATTTTCGATTCGAGTGTGTCATGATCAGATAACCTCCAGCCCTTCGAGCTGATCAATTACAAGTCTATTCAGTTTATGGTTATTTGAAAATAGAACTTTAGTCTATCCATTTACGTTAAACATTCTCCGAAATATTGACATCTGTGACTCTTGACGAATTCGCCGACAGGGACGTGCAAACTTTCCGAAAATTGCGACGTGAAAAGGTTTGAAACTCAGACGGACAATATAAAGACCCATCATATGAACAGCTGGGGCCTCCATCAGAGAAATATATGACTTGCTTGAAAGCTTCCATTCATTCTATTCGAACGATTCAAACGAAGCAAGTCGAGTGCTATTTGTAAACTATCGAAACGCTTCAAACGAAACGAACCGAACGAACCAAACTATCGATCAAACCATTCAAACGCCAGGCGAAACGCACGCTTTGCATTTTGACCTTTTGTCGAAATTTAGCTTGAAAATTACCTATGTAACGCTGAAAAAATCACTTAAACTCTAAAACTATTTAGTTTCCGTTTATGAACTTTTTTGAGGGGATTGTTCAACTAATGTGCATCTCGATTTTCGTGGATTTGGGTCAAATTTTTCGTAAAAGCAAAAATTGTCACAAAAATCACAATCACGTTCACTTTTGTTTTTATCGCTAATTTTTGAGTACGGTTTTTTATTTTGTTCTTAACTCAAAATGGAAAGGAATTTCAATGCTTTCTTTTTGCCAGCTAAATGCACATGAAATTTCATTTCCATTCCTGTTTTCAAACTATTACAGTTGTCCTGAATCTTAAATTCTAGCTAATTATTTAGTGTTACATGTTTTGTAACGGAGTTGGTAACCAATACCGTGCACAAGGCCATGTTCATAATTAATATTTATAAAATCGAGTTGCCTATAAATCAGACAGATGACACTGCACCTTGTTCACAGCTTATTCCAGACATCAAAAACTTGGTTTAGAGTCTATTGTGAATGGAACCTAAAATAACTCCAAACAGACTGATCGCTTAAAGAATGACCACAGCTGTAGATGTAACTTCGAAATCCGTGGACAATTATCCTTATGTGTAGCTTTCAAATTACAAATGCTTTTTATTAGGATTTTTGTGTGATGACAGCTGTGAGGACATCTTCAATTGTCATTTAATTTTTATGCTCTTATTCTTGAGGCAAGTGATTTTCGGAATGCACTGGTCAAAAGAGGTAACTAACTAGTACATTAATTATCTGGATTTTACTGTAATTCTTCATTGAGGTTATAATAACAAGGATGAACAAAAACAGCACCACACACCACAGCCTGCACTCTTGATCGGCCCTCACCTGAATTGACACCATCTTTTATTCTATATACAAACTGAAATATATAGTGCTGAACCACCTTGCATTGCAAAATAAACAGTGTCACAGGAAATAACTTTACTCAAATAACCACCACACAAATTAGGTTTCACTGATCCACTGTCTGACAATTTAAAAATCCATTACCACGTCTGTACGTGAGGTTTAAGAAAATTATTATCCAAAACTACATGTAAGTAGCCTCCACTGAGACCAAAATTGGCTCACACTAGAGCAGCGGTAGACCACACTATTACTATTTAAATAGAGGGACCAAATCAAAGTACCATAAGGATGCTACATGTACATAGTTATCCTATAAACTGAGCTATATAGTAGAAATTACGCTGTACATATATTTCTATGAATTGTACAGTACCGCCTGAAAGTATTGACCCATCGGGATGAGGCCATACCTCATCTTTGCCACAGGTTGTGGCCATGTGTCCACCGTGGTATGCAAATTTTTCCTGTGGGAAAGCCGAGGTACAATTTTGCCACAGGAATGCCACAGTAGAAAAAAACGAGGCAATGCCACGGGAAAGAACAATAACGATTAATTGCAGTTGTCAAAAAAGTGGAAGGACTTTGTAAGTTCTTAAGGTGCGAAGATTCATGGAGAAAAGAAAATTATGTTGTGCGCTATTTACGTATGGACTCATAATTAAATTTTTGAGCCAGCCTCCATACAGTGTAAAATCAGAGGTCTTCAAATATTATAAAGTAACCTACAGTTGTTTAGTACTGTTTAATCCAACGCTAGAATAAGCGCTGCCTTGTTGTTTGAACTGTCGCGCTGACAATTCTATGGAGTCAATCCAAATTAAAGTCTGCCGGGCAAACGCGTTTGCATTTCCGGTTAATTAAAGTCATCGGTTTGGAAAAAGCTCATCTGTTTGAACTCAAAGTTTATTTGTCTGATACTAAAAAAAAGCTTTTGATCACTGCACTATTAGGTTAATCACTTTTGAAGTATCGAAAAGCGAGCAACTGGAAGTGATGCGAAAGGCAGCTGCAATTTAGTGTTTTATCTGATCATGATAATTATGTATAGCGTATTGAGTTGCCGTATGAGAAAGATTCAGACAGCCGTTATAGGAATCCTCGTATGTGCATAGACTCTTCATAATTTCCTTGTAAACATTTTCACTTTCATTCGGTATGTCTGTTTATTAAAAGATCTTAAAAGTTTCGAAGCATTTTAATGCAAAGGTAACCAGTGATCGTGGACAGGTGTGATCGATCAAGCGTAACGAGGCGAGAAGATTGATAACCATCTACATCTACATCTACATTTCTTAATTGACAACGCTTTCACATCAAGTCAATATAATTTTTAAAAATCTGACGATTTTCAAGGTTAAAAAATTTTGAATCTCCAACAGCCTCTGAAAAATATAGCTAATTTACCTTGTCGTCATTCTGAGCTGCTGCACTTCGAGAAAATGATTTCGAACAAACTTCGAACTAACAAAATGGGTGTTGCGTTACCATATGCAAGTGGAAGTTCTGTTTCGTGGTATGCAAATATTTGGCGTCTGCTAGCAGCTTATCCAGACAAGCAGATCGTAGTTTCACCATCCTTTAATAAAGTGATCTGTAGCGGTTTTAAAATATAAACATTTTACGTGCAATTGCTTGTTTATTTTCTTCGAAATTCCAGTCATTTTCTGTTCGTTAGTATTTATCCGGGTATTTAATATGTATTCCGGACTGGTTAACCTGTAGCCGTTCACAGCTTTTGTTTTGCCGCTCCACCATTCGGAACTACAGTGTGGCAGTTTGAAAGTTCTGCCATTCACTCTCAGCCGTTCACAATTTTTTTGGAGCCGTTTAACCATCCACCTATGATCCTCTATGCATGTATTAAAAAGCTGATAGGTCTATGTGTAGCAACCATACATGACTGTCCTTAATCCTGTTTGAGGTATGTAGTTCAAGATTTCCTGCCGAAACTTGTTTCAGTTATAATGTTCTTCGGAGAGATTTTAATGTGACATATCCAAAACACAAAGAAAATAAAAGCCTATCCAAACTCTACCGCGGTATTTCATTACCTCGGTTAGTTTTCCCACGGCAACTTTGGAGCCTGACTGAAAAAATTCCTCGGTAAAAAAGCGGCCTGCCGCAGGAATGCCAAGGGAAAGTCACGAGGAGGTCACGCAGCAATGACGCGGTAAAGGGGTCAATACTTTCAGGTGGTACTGTAGCTCTAAAAAGGCTATGAATCGGCCATCTTTCTTTTCATATTAAAGCCTACCTCAAAAATGAACTCCCTTGTTGCAAGAAAATTGACAATATAATACATGTACATCAGTATTTGAAGGTTTAAGATAGCTTCACCTTCACTCAAGTCTATGATACGTACTGTATTTTTTATTTACCTCTCATTCTTTATGTTTGAGAAATTAACTCCAAGAATACATCTTTAAACAGTTTATGTAGTGCTTTTACTATGCTGAGCAAATTGAGAGTACATGTATAATCACAATATCATCACTAATTCTATGGTGGGACAATGCTCTCCCAGAATCTTACAATCATTTTGATAGACAAAATAAAGTAACGACAAGTAGCCTGTTGCTACAAGCCAATTTGGAGGAACCACTGTGTACAAATTAAAATTTAAGGTGCTACTACGATCAGAAATCACTTGTCTTTTTTCTTCAAATTTCGAAAGTATGTTTGCTTAACACCCGACTCCCGAAATTTCAAGCTTTAATTTCAAGCAGAAGACTGTTTACTTTGAGTGCAACTTTTTAATTTAACGGTCTGCCATTACTAACTTCAAAATCTTAAGAGAACTGGATCGAGGACAAAATGATGTAAAAAGCTCACGAGAGTAAGAATGCAGTAAGAATGCACTTTCTCAAAGAATCGAGCAAGGTGATGTACTTTGTTGTTGAATTTGGCTTGTTACTCGACGAACTGGGAATTTGGCCGGTCGAACACTTAGTACCTTTGGGACTCGACTATTGATGAATTTCTCGACCTACCGCCACATATTTTGGAATTTCTGTGTACTGAAGATGACCACGAGCAGGAAATTTTGGCGGTAGGTCGGAGTGGCTGTATGTGAAAGAATTGGGGGAAGGAACGGGCGCTGTCAAAAATTCTCGTTAGTTCCCAGCATGCAATGCGCTCAAGATGTTGAAAATGTCGGGAAGGCCCGAATGCACTGAAACAAAAGGCTGTATCTACGCTCGGGAGAAGAATATGAACAAAAAAAGTCATTTCTAAGCTAGAAAAAGGACTGAATTTCGTTATGATGGTTGAATTTTGGTTTTTCGACGATGATTTCCCTAAAGAACATGAAGGCAAAAAGGGGCATTTTTGTTGTTTCTCTTTGACGTTAAAAACGGCCAGTTTCGTTCTTGTCCAAACTCAAAAGGCCATATTTGGTAAAAATCGCTACGTTTCTTGCATTTATTGGATATCCAAATTTAAAGGGCATTCCATTTTGTGCTCACAACTAACAGTTAAGGCAATATTCGTGCGATTGAGAGAGTTGCAATGTTTTGAAGCATGGAAGTTTTTTACGGCCGGTTTTGGCCGGCACGGGTGCCAATGGGTTAAACCAGTGCGCATATGATGTCATTTTATCTTGGATCCAGCTCTCAGAGGCCTAATCGGTCAGTTACGAATGTGAGTAATGGCGGACCGTTAAATTAAAAAGTTGCACTCAAAGTAAACAGTCTTCTGCTTAAAATTAAAGCTTGAAATTTCGTGAGTCGCGAAATTTCAAGCTTGAGAGCTGGATCCAAGATAAAATGACATCATATGCGCACTGGTTTAAAATTGCAGTGTCAGAATGTGGCTTATTAAGTATGCAAAACACGAGTTTGAGAGTCTGAAAGCTCAAAATTCCCGTGCTGCATACTAAATCAGCCGGGTTTACACACACTGCATTCTTACTCTTGTGAGCTTTTTACGTCATTTCGTCCTTGATCCAGTTCTCTTAAGATTTTGAAGTTAGTAATGGCAGACCATTAAATTAAAAAGTTGCACTCAAAGTAAACAGTCTTCTGCTTGAAATTAAAGCTTGACATTTCGCGAGTCGGGTGTTAAGCAAACACACTTTTGAAATTTCAAAAAAAAAGACAAGTGATTTTCTGATCATAGTAGCACTTTAAATTTCGAATGGAAATTTAACCAGCAGAGCCAGCTGTTGACAAAAACAACATTTAGTAGATTTATTACAACCTATCCACTTCAGTGGACTGAATTTTCAGTACATGTAGCTGGCTCTGAACATAAAATTTCCATTCATAAACTCACTACTAGACAACTGTAAACAGCAACAGAAATGGAATACCCAGAATCTTTAGAGAATTTCAAAGGAATGGAAGCCATATACCAGTACGTAAATTTGTTTCTTATTTTCCTTAACAGATAATTTTATACTTACCCACTAAGTTGGTGTACCCTCTCTCTATTGCACTTCAAAGGGGTTAGTTCTGTTCTTAAACAATTGAGGGCCTCTATTGGTCTGTCATCTTCAAGAAATTCTAAGAACTTCTGTTCCATCAGGCAAAACCTCATTTTCTTTGAAGAATACACAGAACACAATCAATATGACATGATTTAACAGAAAAATTAAATACCCCAGGTTCAATTTTCACAAGTCCAAACACTAGAAGATAACTCTGTTATAAGGCAAAGTATATGTAAGCAATGCGATTTTTCCGAAAATACGAGTTCACTGTTAACAAGTTATTGCATGAGTAACAACAAATCAACAACACGAATATTCAATACGACCACTAGACAGGATAATATCATCTTCCTTCTGACAACATACTGGCAAGACGAAGCAAGTTTGCAATACTAACCGATATATCTTCTTTGCTCTCTACCAATGGCCTGAGTTCTTTAAGGATCGCATCCGCCTTATAAATAGAGAAAAATCCAGTGAGATAGGCTGAACCTCCCGTCAAGGCATTTGAAAGAGGCATTATCCGAAGAGGACACCTTACAGCGAAGAAAAAATTCACATATTGAATGCCAAACAACTAACCCTATCCCACTCGCCGGCCATCACGCTCTCCCGAAACTTTGCGGCGGACGGATGTTCTAGTCTACAGCCTGATTCCTGCATAAGGACATCAACAGATTTGCTGGGGGATAGAATAAAATAAACATCATTTCTACAAGCCACGCAACGGGAAACCAACAACTAGAAGATGCCAATGAAAATCGTTCTCCTCTCAACTCCACATTTCCACAGCACTCACTTTAAGCCAAGGCCTTGCAAATGCTGTACTATTAGTCGTACGACATCTTCGTCGTTTCTGTGAACAATTTTCCTTTTAAAATGGCTTTTGCTGTCCCCATTGGCTATGCATTCGCCATTAGAAGTACTAGTTTCGCCATCACTTCCACCAGAAGTCCGTTTCGATTTGTGCATATCGGACTCAAGGCGCGCCCTTTTTTGCGGTGGTGGAGACAGTCCACCTTTCTGTTCGTCGTCAGACGAGGCCAGGGTAGCTGAAGACCACGAAGAAAGCCAGTTTTGATCAAATTCTCAGAAGAGGAAGAGAACCAACGACAAGAAGGCTGAACAACAAGACAAAGACAGCTAGAGCTCTATGCTTTCATATTGTGAACTGACGTCATCGAAGTCAATGACATGGAGACTGGGCTCTAATAAAAACATTTGCCAAATTTGGAACGAGACAATAAAATAACTCTCAAAGCAAGTTGCCATGACAACTTTTGTCTTCTGCTGTGAAGTGACATTCCAAGCAAATATATCAGCTCACATGAAGACAGCATGATCAGGAACTCCAAACAAAAGTATGATAGTGTAGCCAGCACGGTGTCACGATGACGTCTGGATGTCATTTAGAAGGAATGTTTTTTTTGTCTCGCTGCCGTCCATATAGTAGAGCACTAATTATAATAAGACAGAGAAGAAGGGTTTCAAGAGTTTCATTCTGTCAATGATTATGGTCTGCCTACATAGACAGACAAAGCCGGAAATAAACGCAGACGTAAACATGTAGACAAAGACTCAAAATTCAGGATGTGATTCTTGTTCGTTTGTGTCAGCTATTCATCTTGAATAGTTAATTGATCAAACTTTGAAATCTCCTGATTTACCGTTCGATATCAGAAAGCTGGGAGACGCCGTGGACTTCATTCATTCACTGAATATGTTGATTGTTGCACTGCATTGTGTTACCCATTTCACGGTCATTTTAGAGATGTCCGGAGACAATTCTTTCAGATACAATCGACTGCTTTTGATAGCCAAGAGCTTCATCTCTGAAATTATACCTGTTTTTGCAAAACTACCACGGAAACTCCCCCGCAGATGACCTATCACTGACTAATTCCTCCCTCGTGTTGGCTGCTCCAACTCGTGCCCTGTTACGTAACCCAGTCTGTTGTGAACTGAAGGATCCGATCCTTCAGTTCACAACAGACTGGGCTACGTAACATCTCCTTTTCTCCTTTCGTGGTCGCTGGCTGTTAAGCCCTGATACTGAAAACATAAACTTTGAGGAAACATACCCCTTTCCAAACTTGACAGGATACAATTTAAAACTTCGATTAAATCAGCACATATACTCTCTTGAAGTCAAAGTTTTGCTTGACTCTTCCGTTGAAACTCTGTGAAACTTTCCGCCTCAAGGCGAACCCTTTCACTTTTCTGAGGCGACACTTGGAAAGTTTTACTTTTATTCCTTCTTCCTTTTGATTTGCCGATTTCGCTGATTTCATCTATATCTACATTTATACGTCTAGTCAATAACATACAACTTACCTCGAGATATGCCTACCGATGAAGTATACCGACACTCGAATTGGAACACTATAACCTTCTATTACAAATTTCGTTTAATTAAACTACTCCATAGCGTGTTTATAGGTGAAGCACCTGCGGCTCTTTCATACTTCACAAAAAAAAACATTGCACTGCGTACAACTTCAGAAGGAGTAATAATATAATCGTCGCGCGTTTTTACTCGCAGTTTCTTAAAAACTCTATTAGCTATAGAGGCGCTATTCTTTAGAATGCTGTTTCGACGCATTTTACGGGCCAGTTTAATGATTTTTTATCGTAAAGTGAAGAAGGACTTTTTTTTAAGGAACTTGACTTTAGCGCACGGTCGGCCCATTCGCTGCCCAGGCATTACAGGGATTTTAAATGCTTTTAAATATTTTATGTCTAAATATTGTGGTTAATTTACTGTATGTATGTATGTATGTATGTATGTATGTATGTATGTATGTATGTATGTATGTATGTATGTATGTATGTATGTATGTATGTATGTATGTATGTATGTCAGCAAAAACTACTGATATGTTTAGTTTAGTTACCACGCACGCTAACTTTAAGGGAAAATTAAAATACTAATCATGAAAAAATGTTATGTCAAATTAATCTCTAGAATAATTATTCAATTTCTTATTTAAAATATCAAGAGATTAAGCTGATACAATATCAGAGGGGAGGTTGCTCCTTTCCCCCCCCCCCCCGCCCCCGAGGGTACTCCCACATATGGGCTATATAGGTATGTTATAGGGTATGGTTTTTGAGGTTCTCGATCCTTAAATAGGGTATCATTTTTTGCCTATGTTGGCATAGAGTTCCCGGTGTGATCCTCTGATAAGGTGCCTAAATTGTATCATCTATATCAGTGCGCAAATACCCAGCTAAACGAAATTTTATGTTTTCCTTTGCGGTAAGACGTCGTTTGGATTTTTTTTTTCTTACTTTAAAATGAGCTATAACAAATTACAGTCACAATTACTCAACAGTACTTACACTACACGCGACTGTTGTGCTTACATTACAGTATCATTTCATTAGCTAAAGAATCTACGAAAAATGTTCACCCGCAGTTACCTGATAATTTAACATGTACAGTATTGCCGACGGCAGCACATACACATAACTATACGCAACGTAATATCTAATCAATCCGTCTACATGTACATTTTACAGTATTTTATGATAAGGAAGAGTGTTACACGCTAAGCCCTTCCAAAGGATATTTCTGTTTGAGATTTGCTATAAAGTCGAACATTGAAATTTCATTACGCAATAACTTGTTGTTATATAAATAGTATTTGGCATACAGGAGGGTGAAGTTGAGCTTTTTAACAAAATGCGATTCTGTATTTTTACCAGCAATTTTTCTACCAAATAATATTTCCATCTGTGAGAAGCGTAGGGAGGTAGCATTTTCATTATTGAACCATTTTATAACTTCCGAAAAGAATTGTTTAGTCAAAGTACAATTTTGGAAAGAGTGAATTATTGAGTCATTCATTTGGCACCATTCACAAAGCATATTGTCTTCTATACCATATATGAACAGCTCCTTTTTGGAAACGATCGTTCTATGTAGGAGTTTAAAATAGAATTCTCTTAGCTTATTATCTTTGCATATGCTTTTAATATCGCCAAAATACGACTCTAGAGGGATTTGGTCTACTTGTAAGTTTCGAGCCCATTTTGTTTTTGCCTTGAGTTCGATTTTCTCATTGTTGATGAATAAACAATAGAGATTTCTGTGGAGAGTGGAAACATGCATTCTGACAAGAAATTTGTTTTATCTATTGTGGTGTCCCTCGCCTTCTCCAGGAGATGACTAGGGATTGCGGATGTAACTTGCAGATAGACAAGAAAATTACACTTTACATGGTATTTCTCTATGAATTCTGGGTACCGCAGAAATTTACCATCCACATTCAAAAGGTCTTGGATGAGGTAAACGCCTTTGTCAAACCAATTTCTATAGAAGATAGTGGATCCATCCAATAGAATCTCTTTGTTATTAAATAAGACAAATTCCTGTCGTTTGGATACTGATACTGAGTTTTCCGGCTTTTATTTCACGCCGGTTCTTTCCGGAGATTTTCGGGTTTGGGCCATTTAAGGCTATCAATTTTTATTTGATTCATCCTTAAATAGGGTCAGGGTTCAAGACCCTTCGTAACTAGCACACACCTATCCGAAATTTATGGAAGTACATCCCCCCCAACCCCCCTTCTGGGTTGCTCCATTCTCTCACTGTTCTGGGAAAATTGCTCCAGTCTTTGTTCTAGTGTTAGAAATCGATCACACGATAAGAAAAGCTAATGGGACATCTCAATGGGCATCCGTGACGAGTTATAAGAGCCAGAAATTCGAGTTATCGGGGTAAATTTTGATCAAAGGAAACGAACTTTAGTTCGAGTTAGTGGGGTTTTCGAGTTATCCGAGTTCGAGTTACCCGAGTAAAAATTACTGGAAAGTTGGGTCAAATCCAAGGGAATTGAGACTCAGCTCGGGTTAGCGGGGGAGTTCGAGTTACTCTTCGTCTTTGGCCATCGTAGCTTAACAAGAAATAACACACAAACTGCGGTGATAAACATGACAATATTTTCGCTGCTTACATGAAAATGTAAGCAGCGAAAAGCTGTATTTCTATTAGTTTGCATCTTTTATATGCAAATTATTTTGAGCTTCTGTCAAGGTTATTGTTAATTAGTTACTTATCTTAAATTTAAAATTTAGTTGTTACTTTAATTCCTAACGGTTACTTCTGAAGATGTATGTCGAAACATACGAAACGTCAAGTTAAACGATATAGTTTTATTTTTGTTTTCTAACAATGCGTTTTATTGTCATGTTTATCATCGCAGTTTGTGTGTTATTTCTTGTGGAGTTCGAGTTATCCGAGTTCGAGTTACCGGGCTTCTACTCTATTTGAAAACATCATTACACGATGCTCAATGCCAGGAGCCTGTCAATACTGATTTCGTTGCTTGTTAGCCTGCGAATACTGCTACCGGGTGGGGTACTCCCTATAATGGCCTATACGGGGAGGCTCCGCCTGAAAGGGGTACCCTTTTCACGCTTCAGGTATATGAAAGGGTAGGGATTTCACAAGTCGAAGTGTATGAAAGGGTAGGGAAATCTGTCATTGAGGTATTTAAAAGGGCCTTTCATTAAAATATTTTGAACACACATACCTTATGACTGTACTGTTTTAATTTATTGAACGCTACGTGAAAATGGCAAGAAGACATCCCGTTTTAGGTATACGAAAGGGGTACTATTTTTCAATGGGAGGTATATGAAAGGGGTACCTTTTCTGTGAAAAATGGTATATAAAAGGGTCAGGGGTCGGACCACAGGGTTGGTTGTTTGTTTTCCGTGCATTCACCCTCCGTGATCTTCCCATGTTGTTAACGTTGACAAGTAAGATTTAAGGCTCCTTTTAAGGTGGGGGTATACGTGAATTTGAGTGAAATTTTAATGAGTTTATAGCTGAGGTATCGAAAAAGGCACTCCAGGTTGGTGGGGAACTGTTTTGGTGTTCATCTACTAATTTTCAACTTCAAATTCCATCTTCAATATTTCTTATTTCCCTAAGTTTATCTAATCCTTTGAAGAAAGTTATCCCTTCCCAAATATACCCCAAAAATGACCAGAAAATTCACAAAATATCCCACACTGACATAGCTTTGAGGCTGAAATACCTTGGATAGTGACTTGAGAAAATCTGACACATATGTCAGTTTAGAAGTAAATTTTTAAATCTTTTTTAAGTATCTAAGTTATATAATATAATATTCGGTAATGCATATCGATTCTTAATAATTTAATGTTATTTTCGATCAGAATCTCTCTGTAGATCACCAGGGATCACCTACGGGTGAGAGAGAGCTTACCTTTCCTGCAGTGGGCATGTCCGAGTTGTAAATAATATTTAATATATAGATTTAGCCAAGCCTAAAAGCGAAGCTCCATGGTTATTATTTTATTTACTGGTATTGAGCAACGTTGCATAACTTTCCTGTGCCAATATTTTGTGTTTAGAGCACTCAACAGGAATTGACTGCGCGGTTCGAAAACCTCAAAACATTGTAACATTACAAAGAACAATACAGGACGCGTATGTTTGTTCGAAGATTCTTGGAGAACGTGAAGAAAGTACTCAGACAAGTAAGCTTGT
The DNA here is from genome assembly GCA_016490735.1 of Pachyseris speciosa. Taxonomy (NCBI): domain Eukaryota; kingdom Metazoa; phylum Cnidaria; class Anthozoa; order Scleractinia; family Pachyseridae; genus Pachyseris; species Pachyseris speciosa. The sequence continues at coordinate 572,099 of JAEMWC010000005.1, forward strand.
AGTAAGTCAGTGGAAAAGAAAGGAATTGGTCGTAGTTGGAAAACCACAAAACAACTAAAACTTGCAAGGAAAATAAGCAGGATGCGAACGTTTCTTCCAAAAAAACTTGGCGAAGGTGGAGAAATTAGACAAGTAGCAAAAGATATCTTGCTGTAAGTTCCAAAAATTGCAAAGCAATTTTAAATTTTGACAAACCGGGCTGTAGAGTACGAACCTGGTCGTTTAGAGCAGCCAACAGGAATTGACAGTAAATCAAAAACCACAGAATAACAAAACATTACAAGAAAAAATTCATTACGATGCGTGGGTTCGTAAGTTTAAGAGAAGGTGGGGAAATTAGACAAGTAACAAACACATTTCGTAGTAAGTTAATAAAAACTGCCAAGCAATTTTGACGTAAGCTTAAATGTCGGATAAAAGAGAAAAAGGAAAACAAACCGATGGTTTCGATAGGCAATCGCATCGAGCCGAGAAAAATTAAGGATTAATATCCCTCGTGTTTTCAGAGGTTGCTGAAATTGTCCTCTTAGCGCAAAACACAAGTAATACTAAAGACCCACTAAAGCCCCGGCTAAACGATCAAACATTTTCCTGAACATTGCGTTTGACAAACACATAACGTTGGGTGACTAGCCGACAAACAATTTCCCTGCTAGCAGAGGTCTCTGCAGCGAGAAACCTCTGCTAGCAGGGAAACAAACAATGTTTGACCAAACACAAGACAAGCGAGTACACAGGAAGATTCGGGGGCACCCAACGAGCCAAATCAACCAAAAGCTGTAGAAAGGCATTTTTAAGTACGTTATGGTGTTTGAAGTCAGTTTAAAGTGATGTTTTCGTAAGCTAGAAGAATTTGATCTGTTCGGATTCCTTAGCTAAACTTAGCTAAAATTTTAGTTGCCCGAAAATGTTACGGAAAGAAATCTTCCTTTCAGAAAATGCTAGCTGAAATGAACTTTCGACGAACTTTCTAGGAAATTATTTTCTTTCCGAAAATGCTAGCCGACGTTTTTGACTGCCAAAAACAGTAATTACGGCCTTTCCGAAACCTCAGGGGCTATGATTTCCCCATTGCGAATCTTTTAGTCCACTTTTCAATTACGAAAATCCGAGTGCACTCTTTAATCGACGTCGAATACCTGAGGCGAACTACCCTCCACCGAACAGATATCTACCGAAACTTGTCGTTGGGTGCCCCTGAAGATTTTTGCGTCGGTTATCGCTGAAATTGCGACATTATGTGCTTCAATTGGTTTGCATTTTACTGATTGTGCACTCAAATTCATGTATACCCCGCCTTAACTGATCTTACACGCATGAGCGACACAGTGATTTGGACAAAAACACAAAAAATTGAAACATTTGTTTTTTCATTGCATCGATAAAGTATAAGAAGGAAAGTCCAAAACAATGGTATTTCCGCCTGGGCTTAAGCATGCAGGCGAGGCTATGTCATACCCAGTTTTAACGCGGCTCAACGTCTGGCCATCCAATATGGCTTCCATCAACTACCGCCATATCGGGCGGTTATTTTATCGTGTTCAGCTGTGTAGACCTTATGCTACAAGCCTTTATGTAAGTAAGATCTATCACCCTGAAGAAACTTTTTGAAAGTTTTCTAATGATCTTCGTTCGTTCCTAAAGCGGCAGTTTATTCATTGTGGAATTCGGTCCGGTTCTTGCAACGTACAAAGTGCAGGTCAGTATTAAGCTAACTAGACTTCGCTTGTAAATATAAGGCTTGTCACTGCTCAGGTTTAAGGAACTTTCTTTTGTTTCTTCAAGCAGCAAAGTATCAAGCAGCTGGATACTTGAAGGGTTGTTATGGAAAGCGAATGTGAGTAACTGAAGTAAGCTTACTCACTGATGAAAACGTAAAGCTTGGGGGATGTGGCTGGAGTGACAAGGATATACCTCACAAATTAGTGTGATTTGGTAAGCTGAAGCCACTCTAAAGGCACTAAGGCCAAATGGTAGCGGGCATTACCCCTTAAATCTACCAATACAAAGATTGAGCCCAAGCATTAGCAGCCATGGACAGCTGTTTCGGCCTTGTTAGGCCTCATCAGCATGGCATAGCTAATGCTCAGGTTCAAGTACCCACATATCCATAAAACAAGCAGTGAAAACGTAAAGCTTGTGGGATGTGGCTGGAGTGACAAGGATATACCTCACAAATTAATGTGATTTGGTAAGCTGAAGCCACTCTAAAGGCACTAAGGCCAAATGGTAGCGGGCATTACCCCTTAAATCTACCAATACAAAGATTGAGCCCAAGCATTAGCAGCCATGGACAGCTGTTTCGGCCTTGTTAGGCCTCATCAGCATTGTTTTATGGATATGTGGGTACTTGAGCCTGAGCATTAGCTATGCCATGCTGATGAGGCCTAACAAGGCCGAAACAGCTGTCCATGGCTGCTAATGCTTGGGCTCAATCTTTGTATTGGTAGATTTAAGGGGTAATGCCCGCTACCATTTGGCCTTAGTGCCTTTAGAGTGGCTTCATCTTACCAAATCACATTAATTTGTGAGGTATATCCTTGTCACTCCAGCCACATCCCACAAGCTTTACGTTTTCACTGCTTGTTTTATGGATATGTGGGTACTTGAGCCTGAGCATTAGCTATGCCATGCTGATGAGGCCTAACAAGGCCGAAACAGCTGTCCATGGCTGCTAATGCTTGGGCTCAATCTTTGTATTGGTAGATTTAAGGGGTAATGCCCGCTACCATTTGGCCTTAGTGCCTTTAGAGTGGCTTCAGCTTACCAAATCACATTAATTTGTGAGGTATATCCTTGTTACTCACTGATGAAGCCGGTATTTAAAATGTGCGTGTGGTAGAAAAAGAGCAAATTCTCTGAAGAACACTCGGAATAACTGCAGAGTACCCTGCCACACAAGAATAGCATGTATTGTGGTTTGCTTAGTTCTTCAAAGAACACTGACCAAGGAAAACAATAGTGGCTGGGTATTCTGCAGTTACTCCGCAATAAATCCAGTATGGGGCAGCTCTGTCAAAATGTTTTGAAATAGTGGACAGTGTAGCTGGAGTACAGTGTAGTAGGCAGCAACTGACACCAACCTGCAAGGCAATCTGACTCCCAGTGAAGTCCAAGTGTGAGGTGACAGGCATATAATTGCCGGCTACCCACAAATTTTGACAGGACTGATGGGGCTAAGGCATGTGACACAAATTGGCCCATATACATGTATACATGCAGGACTTCAACAGGGTTTGAACCTGTGACCTTGTGATACTGGTGCAGTGCTCTAACCAACTTAGCTATGAAGCCACTGACGTTGGGAGCAGGTCAATGCGGGTTCATATGTTCCCATGAAAGAGAAGAGTGTGAATGATGTATATGAAATAAATCATATGTGAACCATGGAAATGAAGAATGATCCTCACAGTTGTCATTTATTTCATATACATGTACATCATTCACACTCTTCTCTTTGAAACTCCGTTGAAGTCCTGAATTTTTGCAGGCTTCTTTTCGCAACTGCATAAATTGCATTCACAACTGTGAGGATCATTCTTCATTTGAATTCATTTCCGCAGTTCATATACGATTTATTTCATGTACATCATTCACACTTCCAATCAAGTCATTCTACAACAAAAACCGTACCAGAATTGGTGTTTCATACTTGAACTGACCAACTATCTGGTGTGGTGTTTGTGTCAGCACTTTATGTGAGATGTTGTAAGTTATGATCAAGTAGTTTGAACATGAGGATAAGGGGCTAGTTTCTAAAGGAACAGTGGTGCTGCATCAGTGGCAGTGAGATACATGTAGTAAAGAATTTTTGCCTTGATAGCTGAGTTAATCTTTTGTCTCATGATTGAGTCACAAAAATGTGGGTTGCGACGTTTTTCGTGAATTTTTGCCTTATAACCTGAGTTGATATGTGGTAAATTCTGACAGTACTGTAGAGAGATTAAGAGCTGTTGTTTTGTGAGTGTTACAGGTAGACCTTCATCAGAGCAAATCATGTGAACATACCACAGTCAAACTTGAGCAGTAAGACTAGACAGCTTAGATCAAATGAAGGAATCATTTTGCATTTTTCTGTTTTACAATAATTTTTTGTGCAGACAGTGGGCTTGTATGTATTATAATGGTCATTGAAGGCGGTAAAACTGTAGCACCTGTTACATCTGTATACCCTTGATGGGGCCTTGCTGTTACAGGTGATCTTGACTGTTATAGGTTCATTTTTAGGGACAGCCCTAAGTCTGTTCTTTTGTGAATTGCTATCCAAGATGTGGCTGATACTGTTTACATTGTGTGCAGGTTGCTTGGTTGGAAAGATGAGCAACACTTCCACTCGTCATCCAGTCTTTGTAAGTAATAGCCTCCTTAAGCTCTAATGTTACCCCCTTAAGCTCTATTACCCCCCAGGGGGCTTATTTTATTTCAGGCCTCATTAATGGGAGGTTTATTAGAGAGGGGGGCTTAATATAGAGGGGGGACTTATTTCAAATCTTAAACACGCCGTTTTCATCTTAAAATACTGTAGTTTTTGTACAAAACTCAAACAACTGCAGTGAAACATTAGTATTTAATGCAGATCAGCAAACAGTATTATGTGTTTGAGTATATATTTGTTTAAAAACAAACCACATGAAGTGGATCTCGTAAGAGGGAATAGGAGGGACTAATTACAAAATCTCATGTCCTGAAGGGGGGTGAGGGGGGGGGGCTTATTAGAGAAGGGGGTTAATAGAAATGGGGGGGGGGCTTAATAGAGCGTTTACGGTATATGTGGTATATAAATACATGACCATTAAGCATCTAATATCTCCCCACAGTATCACCACTTACTGTTGTACTATTCTTATATATTAGCTTCTGAGGACTATGTGATAGTGAGTACACCACCATTTGCTGAGTCAGTGACAGAGGGAGATGTCAGATGGGATAAGGGTAAGGACACAGTTTCCCTGTTGGAATTTCTTTTTTTTTTAGAAAACAGCTACATTATAGTGGAAAGAAGGAATCACAGTGGCTGGTATAGCTAGAGATGTATAAGCTTAAGCACAACATCATCTGAATCATGTGTTTGCTGTATTTAGGTACTGTAAGCTCATTTATGTAATTATTTGTTATTTAGAACTAATTTGAGACTATGGACATGACCTTTTTCTTCTTGAGATAAAAGCAAAATCAATTGTTTTGACAAAAAGTGGTTGTCAATGTGTTAAATGACTAATACACTACATTGCTATTATTCGTAGCTCCTGGAGATCAAGTGGCTGAAGATGAAGTTGTTGGAGAAATTGAAACTGATAAGGTATTGTGCATTTGAAGGGCTTGGGGGTGGGAGGTGATTTGGCCTGAGTACCAGGTTTCATTTTCCATAGAAACTGGTTATCATCTCATCAATTTAATTCCATAAATTATTTGAAGGGTATTCTGCATTGGGCGCATAGGGGTGCACATTGCAATTTGGTCTTAAAATCCAGTACTCTCTAAACTCACTCTACTTTGGCATCAAGAATGGTTGTTGTCTGACAGAAATGCACATACACAGTACAGTGTATCAGTATTTCTTTTGTGGCCTAATAGCTATAATTCAAGAAACAAAAACAAAGCAGGACTAGCAGACTCACAGCAGGACTGGTCAATATGGGAGGTACAATCTAGTGTGCCCCCCACCACAATAGACAATCCAGAGGGGGTCATACGTTTCAATTTTGGGGAGCTAAGATTTGGAACCAAATTCCACTAGAAGTACACAAAAAGGACAGTGTTGGTACCTTTAAGTCTTTTTATATAGTCTTAATGCATACACTTCTTAATTTTTAGGATTTTCATGCCTTATGTGTATATATTAAGTTTTACACAGGGTTACTACTGTTATGTGTTATAAAGTACATGTAGTTACTTACCAGTACTTACTTACTAAAATTTCCTCACAAGAATTAATGAAAGAATCACTTGTCACCCTGCCATATACAGTACAATTCACCAGAACAAGTTAGTTTCAACCAGACAGCAGTTTGCTTCAGTTTACAATCATATTTTCTATCCTTGACTGCAGACTAGCATTCCAGTAACTGCCCCTTCAGCGGGAATCATTCAGGAGTTTTTTGTTAATGATGGCGATAAAGTAGAGAAGGGTCAACAGCTATTCAAACTTGTCCTAACCGGTATGTTCATCATCGCATGTATTTGCACATTTGTGAGCAACTTTAATGGAAAGTCTAAAACTTGTTCTTTGAATGTAGACCTGTTGAATGAGCTCCCTCCCTGATGCTCAAAGTTAAAATGTTTTTCACTATCCCCTATTGCAATTAAACAAAGTCATTTTGTCCTCCTTTTGTGCTTTGTCGAAACACTTAGAAGGGCTTGGTCATAAATTGCATGTAATATTATTGCAAATTTGGCATTTGTAAGCAAACATAGCTCCATTTTTCCAAATGAATACAACCTTTGTATCCAAGTGAGTTGTTTACAAACTGTACTTGTATCATACAAGAAAACAGTTGTACTTCAACTGACTGCCCTCAGGAGCACTTCTGTTGCCTCTCATAACACCAGTGAAAATTTGAGCTACATGCACATTGTATGCGAATTTGGCTGAAGGATGCATTGCTCCAGAAATTATCTACACCCTTCCCACCCACTGTAGGTTTTCTTGGTTTATACTCCCACCCAACCTCTCTAAAAATCCCAGTTTACACTGTAGCTCCATACTTCCTCTAATAGACCCTCCCCCCCTCCCCCTTGGATTTCTATCAGCCTTCAACAGGGGAAGTATAGGAACCACACAATGCTTAAATTGAACTTTGCTTAATATAGATGTACGTGTAAATAATGTGTTAAAATTTTACTCACTACATAGGCGCAGCCCCACCAAAGGAGGCTCCAGCACCTGCTGCAGCCCCACCTGCCCCAAAGGTACCACCTAAAGATGCTGCTACAGAGGAAGCTCCTCCTGCCCCTTCTGAAATTCCAACTACACCACCTCCAGGTAAATCAATCTGCAAGATGATGTTATACACAATGGCGCAGTTCATCCTTACATAATTTATAGCATTAAATGATAAACCTAATTTGAGTATAATAATACATGTATCCTTAATTTCATAGAGATTTCATTCAACCCAAGCAATTATAGCAGTGTGAATTTCTTGGTTTTTACAAAAAAAATGTTTGGCATGCAGGTAAATTATCTCCACATTCAGTTGTAAAAATTAAAATTTCTAAAGGTTTCATTATTTAAAATATATACATGTGTACAATCTCTGCGAATTTTTTTGTGTGTGTGTACAATTCCATATGGAGAATATTAAATTTTTTTTTCATAATTTACATATTCTCCATATTTGGCATTAAGTTAAAATTTAAGATTAAAATGTCACGCTAACCACAAACTGGACCATTTGCACAACACCACAATACACTAGTTTCTAGTTGCCCCTTGAAAAGATGGATCAGCTCAGACTAAACTATTTGTTGTTCTGTACAAGACTTACACTCTGTAATATCCTTTGATCAATGCAGTTCCCAAAGTGCCAACTCAGCCTTTGGCAGAAATCAAGCCTGGTCCACCCACTCCTCCCCCACAGCCATCGGTAGCTGCAGCAGCATTTGACAGTCAGATCAAAGGAGCTCGTTCTGTGCATAAGGTATCGCATTTTATGGCCATTTCTTCAATTCTTTGTCACTGAAACACCTTTTCTTCATACTAAGTTTATTACCTCAATTTGTTAAAGTGCACCTGATGTAATTAACCCCCAATTTTTTTCCACAAATTTGTACCTATTCCAAAACGTGGTCCAAAAACATTAAGACTTATTTCCAGTTTTGGACTTTTTACCATAAACTAAATATCATTGGCACATTTTACCGAGTCAGTAGGGCTGTGGGTCCATTCCTGATTTGATGTCACAAACTGCTTTGCATGCATGTTTACAAAGTTTCCAGTGATTCAAATCAGTTTCTGACATCAAATAAGGAATAGTCCCATGCTTGGTCATGTGACAGATGATGCCCAGAATTTGCAACTTTCCCACAATATTCAAGATACCCCTATGGTTTTAAAAGGTGCAAAAAGGTGCGATGTGTTTCGAACAGGTGCAAAAATTTATTTCTAATTAGCGAAAAAATATTTTGAGGTTAGGTGCACTTCAACCAACATTGTTGTGAAAAGGTGATCAAATGAGATCCGACCCAACAAATGTGCTACAGCTTGCAGTTACAAAGCACACTGATGTGAATCATATGGAACACAGAGTTTTTGTCTCAGGTTCTGAGCATGCTAATATAAATTCAGCACCTAAAAATAGTTTGCACAGGGGAATTTACGTAGGCTACAAAATGATGTATATTTTACTTGGTCTCTGTTAAGAGTGTGCAGTTGTTTAACAGAAAGACCTGAGATGGGTGAGGAAATGGGAGGTGAGACTGGGACAGTTAAAGACAAATTCCAAATGGTGCATGTTAGGTGTGTGCAAGCATTCAAAATTTCATTGATTCACATCTGCCTCCAAGAATTTTAAGGGGAAAAAATTACGTTTTGTAGTAACCTAACCTAAAATCTCCTCGTCGATTTTTCCCAAGCTGTTGCGAAGTCTAATGTCACTTTGTAGTTTCGTGAGACACTGTTTACACTGAAATATAAGCTTATGTTCGATGGCTGAAAAATGCAGTTAACATTGTATGTTTTGATCCGTTTTTTAGATGGAAAACCCCACTAAATATGGGTGGCATAATGATGCATACATTATGAAATCTGTTTTAGATAAAGACCAATCAGAATTTGCTCCAACAAAGACCACTATCTGGCTACCAATTACAGTTCTTTCCCAAGATCCTGGGAAAACAGCAGGATACTGGAACACGATTAGCGATGCCGTTTTGCAGACGTCCCTTTTCCGCGTGCAACAAAGGAAATAGGAGACATCTGCACACAGGCTATAATTGCTTGGATTGAATGAAATCTCTAAGAAATTAAGGATACATGTATTATTATAACCTATATGTTAGTACAGTTTGTCAAAGACATCATTCTTTGCTTGTGTTGTTTGTCCTTTGACTGGATTTGAATTTCAATTCAGACAAAAATGACAAGAATGCGCCAGAGGATTGGTCAAAGGCTGAAGGATTCCCAGAACACTTATGCAATGTTGACGACATTTAATGAAGTAGATATGAGGTTGGTGTCTTTGCGAGTCATTTCTTAATTATCGGCCTTGGGTTGAAAATAGTTAATATTTGATTAGTTCATTAGAGTGGTTTTCAATTGAGTGTAAAAAGAAATTCTGGTTTTGCTTTGGCTTTGCGTTGCTTGGCTCTGTGATTGGCCAGGAAAACTTGCGCTACTTTCTCAATCAATGAGAAGCAAAACCAAAACCAATCGTGACCTGCAAGTGCATATTTTCTTGCACTTTGCGCTGGCTACATGTAATTGCTTCTTATTGTAATTGACTCATTGCACTTCTTACTTCTGTTGTGATTGGTCAGAGTAATTGCTTTGGTTTTGGTTTTACGACACTCAATTGAAATGCGCTCTAATTTTCTTAGAGTGGTTTTCAATTGAGTGTTGTCAAACCTAGACCAAAGTAATTATTTCGACCAATCACAACAGGCAAGCAAAGTACCAAACCACTCAAAATATGGAGCAATCTCTTGTAGCTGGTGCCAAGTCATGATTGGTTGTGGTTTCACATTTTATTGGTTGCAAAAGTGGTGGGAGTTTGTTCAACCAATGACACAGCAAAGGAAAGTGAAACTCGTAAATGGTTTGAACCCAGGAGTCATATCATAACTAAGTGAAGCATGATCGTCCGGATGAGTGTAGTCCTGAGAAGGACTGTTTGTGGTGACATTGAGTGACCTTTTGACAACCTGAGCGGAGGTCATCATCAGAGTCAAGTGATTGAAGTAAGGTCAGGAGATGGTATAAGTACTCTGGTCGTTGATGTGATTGGTAGCCTCTTGTGTGTTCAGAGTACCGGTACTTATACCATCTCCTGACGCTACTCCAATCACTTGACTCTGATGATGACTTCCGCTCAGGTTGTCGAAACATCAGTCAGTGTCACCACAAACAGTCCTTCTCAGGACTACACTTACCCGGACGGTCGTGCTTCACTTAGTTATTATAAAGTGAAACTACATGTAAAGCACACACAAATCACTTTTAACACCAAATTGAAAACCACTCTGTTAACCTTAGTTTATTATCTTCTTCGAAATATAAAACTGCAAAACATTGTTCTATTTCTTGTGCTTTTGAAATTGACAGAAAAAAAATGCTATGTCATCTCTATTTCCACTCGTTCCTCTGATGGTTCTTACCCTGCCTTTCTTTTGTACTTTTTCCCTCTGATTATCATCTTCAATTGCAGTTGAAGGAGCCATAATGACTTTTCTTGCAGTAATGTTGCCGACTTGCGAGCGAAACACAAAGATGCATTTTTAAAGAAGCACGGTGTCAAACTAGGCTTCATGTCAGCCTTCATCAAGGCATCTGCGCATGCCTTGCAGAGTGAGCACACTGTAAATGCAGGTCAGCATTTTTGTACTTTGTCAGAATCTTCCATCGGGAGTCTCGGGACAACTTCCCCATCAGGGAGGGGTCGGGAGGGGTGGATCCCTTAGCGATATCAGTTACAAGGCTGTGCAATATTATTGATGCCCAATTGTTACACCAAGAAAATGGTTCAGTTGGGCTAAAGATGGACCCAAGGGGCAGCGACCTTCTTTGAAGGTCCTACACCTGTACGTTACTTTCCCAAACTAATGCTGCTGGCTTAGTTTTCTTTGTTTCGGTTCTTTCTACAGTTATTGAGGACAACGAGATTGTCTACAGGGATTATGTTGACATCAGTGTTGCAGTAGCCACGCCAAAGGTAAATACATAGTATATTAAATGTTTCATTGCACACAGTGTTAAAATAACCACTCTATAAGTAAATCGATGTTACAGTGCAACGACTTTAACCGGGGCCACCCGAGGTTTTTTAACCAATCAGCGACAGATTCTTTAACAAAGAATTTCGACTTTGTGGTTTTCAAAGCCAATGAAATTCAATCCTAAATTTGACGTGGCGGTAGGAACGGACGAACAATTTGAAGGCAAGAAATGCCCTTTATTCCAACCAACGAACCTCCTAAAAAAGTGGAAGCCGGCAAATGTGAATCTTGTGAAATCCGCAACGAATATATCAGCAATGAAAAACATACCAACGGTCACTTTGTAATGATTGGCTTACGCAAACCACAAAGGCTTTGAAAAAAAATATTGGGCCGATTTTTGTTTTGGATTTCAATCGCTAAGACATCTTTCACTATCAATTCAAATTTTTTCGACAAAAGGCCGCTGTGGTAATCAAAATCCGTTTATTGACTAAAACTGTGCACACAGGCGAAAAATCAAATGCGGCCACTTCAAAGTATTTAGTGATATTAAAATTTTGAATCTGCCGCTTCTGTTCCCACAGTGGAAAAATACAAGTTAAATTTAGGATTGCATTTGATTGGCTTTGAAAACCACAAGTCGAAATTCTTTGTTAACGAATCACCTTTTCGTTGGTTGAAAAACCTCGGGTGGCCCCGGTTGAAGTCGTTGCACTGTAATTTGTTGCAAATACCTTATTTGCTTAAATTTTGTTGGATAACTTACAATTAATTTCAGAAGCTTTTGGATAAAAAAGGGCTATAGTTCGCCTATTTTGCCTTAAAACGTTTCTGCTCGTTACCATTTTGGATTTCATGACGTCATATACGGTCACACTTTCCTAACAAAAGTCGCCACCACATGACGTCATGAAATCCAAAATGGCGGCACGCGGGAAATTTAAAAACGAGAAGTAAATGCGATAGTTTCGTCCATTTTTTGTACATTAAGGGGGAGTTACACCTGAATGCTACGTTTGTGTCACCTTTTGACCTTTTCTCCTTATTATCTTCTCGAGATTTCATGCAATCCAAAAAAGCCATTGTAGTTTGTAGTGCATAACCCCATAAATATCTCAGAATTTTGGGGTGATTTTTAGAGTGTTTAGAGTGGGGCGAGGGAGAGTGATTTATGGAAAGATGAGAAAAATGCAAATTGTAAGGTGATTAAAAGTTAAATTTGAAGGTTAAAAATTAATGGACAAACACCAAACAGTTCGTCCTCAACCTGACATGCACCTGTGTTGTAGTGGACTCTGAGTGTTTGTGTATGCCTTATTTTCCCTTTTTAATTTCTTCATCGAATCACTTCTTATTTCATCAACATCCAGGTATATCGCCCCCTCAAGTGTTATTTCCACCTTTTAATAACCTTTGATGCAATGTCAATTCAGTGTTAATTATTATTTTGTTGTGAGAGTGGAGGTTTCCTTTAACCCCAGTACGAATCAAACTTTATGCGTACTGCAATTTGACGTTCTTTCTCAGGGTCTTGTTGTACCAGTAATAAGGAACGTTGAAGAAATGAATTATGCTGATATCGAAAAAGCAATCAATGCTTTGGGCGAAAAGGTAGGTTGTCATTAACCTTTGATGTTTCAATTCCTGCTTGAGCGTTCACAAAGCTTGCAACATTAAAATGGTCTGTAATTGTGTTGCCACAGGCTAGGACAAACGAACTTGCAATCGAAGACATGGATGGGGTACGTTCACCATCTCAAATGGAGGCGTGTTCGGTTCTATGATGGGCACACCCATCATAAACCCGCCCCAGTCTGCTATCCTAGGAATGCACGCCATTATAGACAGACCAGTAGCTGTTAAAGGAAAGGTGAGTGAAAGGAACTTGTTGCTAACGCAGCATTGGCACTAGCAACCTCGTTCCCAGGGTCTCTCGAGGAGAGACCCGGGGAACGAGGTTGTGGCATTGGCATTTTCGTGACCCGTTCGTGTTCAACCGATAACTAGTGGATGCAGTTTAATTTTTCGTTAGAATACCAGAACTTGATTAAACATTCTGGTGTTGAGAATAAAAGAAGTACCATTTAAGATAGAATGTCTTGCTGTTTGCAGAGATTCTCCAACTAGTACAATAAGAAATATGTTGAGTACTATGTGGAGAATATATATCGTGATGTGAATAGGGGGGCTTTCAAATGAATGTCGTAAGACCAGAGCCAAAATAATTACCCTGGCCAATTACAAGAGACGCAAGTATCCCAACGAGCCAATCAAAATTCGAGGCAAAGACAGGTAACCGGTAGTCTCCTACGCAACCGTTCATTGTTTGTGGCGAGGAGCGTTGCGTGACGAGACAAAGAACGGCTCCATGGGTTATTAGGTAACCGGCGCCATGCGCGGAAAAATTCGCGCCAGTTACTACCCCGCTTATAAGATACAATTCTAAGATGTACATTTGATAAAGGTTTCCGTGCACCGTAGTTGCACACAAACGTTGAAAATGTGGACAAACAGATTAATTTTACTGACAATAAGATAAACAGCATTGCTTAACACTAGGTGGGTCTAAGTACACCAATCACTTGTTGCAATCTTCACAGCCAATAACAATTTGGCTTAACCTTCTGGCGACCAATTGCATTGTCAATAGCCCGATACTTTACATCATCATCATCATCATCATCATCATCATCATCATAATAATACAGCATTTGTAGTGCGCAAATTCCATATGAATTAATATGCTCAAATGCGTATTACAATAAATGTAGAGCCAGTACAATGTAGTTGCAAATGTGGACAAACCGACTAATTTTAATGACAATAAGACCAACAATGCTTAACACTAGGCGGGTCGAAGTGCACCAATCACTCGTTCAATCTTCACAGCCAAGAAGAATATGGCTTACTGGCGACCAATTACATCGCGACTACGTTGATTAATAAGGTCATTAGCCGGATATTTAACATCGTAGAGGTAGAACCAGCAGTTTTGTAATCTTAAGTGTTGGTTGGCAGCCAACAATACGTGGGATTAAGGATGAATGAATCCAGGAGAAACTTTACACTCGAGAAAGAAACCTATTTCGCACATCACGTACAACCATGTTTAACTCTGGACATCCGATGAAGTCTCTGAGTCTTATTTTCTTTCAGGGCTGCCCATGTGTGACTTCCCTGCTAGCAGAGGCCTTTTTTTCCTTGTATTCAGCGTGCGGGAGAAAAGAGACCTCTGCCATGGGTCGAAACGGTCTTTGATTAAGCCGCCGTCCGCGGTCGTCCTCGTATTGTTTTCCTGACCGATCATGTGCTAAAAGCATCACGTGATGGCTCGGTCGCTAGGAAACAGCGGCGCATGCTCAACACACGTTTTAACCCACGGCAGAGGTCTCTTTTCTCCCGCACGCTGAATACAAGGAAAAGAGGCCTCTGCTAGCGGCGAAATGTTTGACGCAATCTGACTGTTTTTTTCTTCAGGTGGAGATTCGCCCAATGATGTACCTCGCCCTCACTTATGATCACCGGTTAATAGACGGCAGAGAAGCCGTAACCTTCCTTCGAAAAATCAAGGCATCTGTAGAAGATCCGCACACTTTACTCTTGGACTTGTAATGCTCCAAATGATTATGGCGCAAAATTGCTAGTCTATTAATTTTTTTCAATTTTAACTGAAGATATGAAAACGTTTGCGCGCAAAGTTTGTGGTATAACTTCATTTTCATGACCTCCACTCGTGATAACAGTGCTGACTGAACACAGCTTTTTCAGAAAGTGTTTTCTTTTGTGTATTGAATCTTTGTGGGTAAGCTTCGAAACTTCTGTCTTTCAGTCACCTCAAGACAACATGTTGCTCTAGTGACTGATCCAAAGCTTACTTATTCATCAAAAAGGACAAATAAATCATTGACAATAGCCGTCGTGACCTGGTCTCACTTCATCCTTCATTCTGCTCCTCCTCCTCCTCGATCCTCCTCTTCGTTCCCCCAATCTAACCCATCCTTAAAACTGCATTCCATTTTAGTTTATTGCTGTACCGACTGTACAAAAGTGCAGAGATCTGCAGCTTCTTATAGCAGAGTTCCCCCGTCCCTTTTGTGCAGACTGTCCCCGTCCACCTCCTTCACCTATCATCACCTATTCCTTTGCAAATGATGCTGAAGTAAAGTATATCAATACAACGCGTAAAAATTACGATGGTAGTACAAATACGAATGATATAAGGTTCAATACATTTAGATTGGAATGAAAAAAAATTGTCGAAAAATCCTTCATAGGAATAATAAGCCCCAAAATTTTACAGTTACCATTAAGCTTTGATTCTTGGCAAACTGCTCAGCTCATTTTCACTTTGCCCAGTATTCGATTAAGGGGCCCGTTTCTTGAAGCTCCCGGTAATTACGGCTCTACCTCGGTGTAAAAACCTGTGAAACTCACGAATGACGTAAAACTGAGGAAACAAAACATTCTAAACTAGCAGTTTCCATTGGAAAGTGAAGTGCTGTGGGTAAAGCACATGCAGAGACATGCATTTACCTTAGAGGAGCTTGGATGGTATACATTCGGCGACTTGATTGACTTTTTATCGCCTTATGTAGAAAGGCTAGGGTGACCATGGAGGTCCAGTGAAGTGGAATGTTTGGTACGTTTTAATTTAGCCTGTGTTTTCAACTAAAATATTGCCACAATCGCCCTTTCTTCTGCTGTACTGATCACGCTGGTGTTGCTTTGTCACATGAAGGATAGGTGTGTCGTCTTAGCGCTTCCGGTAGGTCGACGCAATCGTCCGAAATTGCCTGGTGATATATTCAACAGTCGAATAAACTGCGATCAGGCATCTTTTACTTTTTGGGTTTGCTTGACACACTTTCGTTGTGTACGTCAGGTGATAAAGGTGAAAATTATATTTTAGAACTAATCTCTGCCACGGTAGCCGAGTGGCAGCGTTTACGTAGAATTATTAAGAAATTTCTTCGGTGATCTTCTTCCATTCTGTTACTTCGTAAATGTCGGTAAACGTTTTTACGAACAATTACAAAATGTATCGAGAAAGGTTTGTTCCTTTACTCTGCTGCTGAAAAGTATAACATTTCAATAGCGAGTTATCGGTTTACAATTTCGGTGCAAACAGGGCTCCTGGGTGCAAAATAAATCAGCCTCGGAGTTAAGTTTTTGATTTCAGTCTAATTTCTTCACTATGGTGAGGAGCTTTCATGTTTAATATGAGTTTCGTTCAAGGTTTCGGTTTTTGAGAAGAATGAGTCCGCCAGGGAACGTCCCGTGATTTCCGTCGCTTTTCAATCTGCACACAAACTATTTCGAGTTACAGTATGCAAATTTACCGTACTGGAAATAGTTAAATTCGATTGCCGATATATATCGAAATCAGCCGAAGATTTATATCGATTGTAGTGATTGATATGATTTTATCGATCTTTAAAAGGCGAATAGCGTTCAATCTTCGCTTCGTGGGAGCCCCTCTGTTGGAGCATATTTTACATTTTCAACAATGTACTCAATCAATAATGTACGCAATCAGCTAATCACAGCTCAGAGCGAGCGTACTTGCCGGCAACGGCAGAGTGGTAAAGTTCTGCGCAGAATAAAGAAGTGATCCTGAGAAGTCACAGAGTGCTAAATCTGTCCCGAAACACTTCTATGCGTAAACATTTCATCAACGCCAGATTCCCTGATCAAACCGCGACTCTTTACATTTTAACAAAAACACGAAAGAACTGCAGCATTCTATCAATAAATTAATTACGAAAAAGTGAATTCCCAGTAAATAATATTAAATCTATGTTAACTTCCAGGAATTGGCTGAAATATTCCGAGAAACGTATCGGTGTTATCGGCTGCAGTTCCAATCTTGTCATCTTACCTTGCTTTCAAACTCTTCGCGTTCGGAAAAACGTGGTTTGGGAAAGGAAACTGCAGGATTTCTTCGCCATAAATTCTTCTCGTCCTATCCCGGAGTCACGTCGTTTGGGTATTCATTCCCTTTTGATTTCAGCGCTAAAAATCGTGTGTTCTCTCTCTGAATTAATGTAGGGAAAGGCCGGAGATCGACATGTGTTGTTTGGAATGGTTAGGGAGATTAAAATGCCTAACTATGCTACTCCCTAACCATTCCAAACAACACATGTCGATCTCCGGCCTTTCCCTACATCAAGGTACCACGGAAAGCCGTAAAAATCTCGAGCAAAAAACTGATCTTTCAAATTGGCACTCTTAATCCTCACGGTATCAACGAGCGCTTTTCATTCAATTAATTTATTCCTGTTTTTCACGTTACTATGTTACCACCAATAGCGTAGCTCCATTTTCTGTATATAAACCATACACAACCCACAATTCCTCGATTCGCTCCGACGAAGGGCTAACGCTCGAAACGTCAGCTAATCGAATCCCTGTACGGTGGTCAATTTACATTATCAACTCTGTTGATAAACCAAATTTTCGTGTTTCACTCCCCCACCGACGCAGCACCACAGTTTCTTTAGAAACTAATCCCCTTTATTCATTTATCACGCCTATTGTTGGGTTCTGTTTAAATAGGTTCACCTCGTGTTGTGCTCTCACTTTAGGTCATTTCAGTGCTTATAATCGACCGTCACTTAGTTTTTTGCTTGCTTATCATGTCTGATAAAGTAGGCGAGGAGGATCCAAAATTTATCTCCGTCGGGTCTTTTGAAGATTTAAGGTCTTACTTGGATAAAAAATTTTCACATCTAAAGCGTGAGCTTTCTGACGATCAGCTCAAGTCGTCTTCATCCTTGGTGAAGAAACTTAGGACTGAAACGAGCTTAAGCTTCAAGTTTAGCGGCAACAAGAAGCAGTTCGATTTTAATACTGAGACTTTGGAACACGTCACCCAGAGTCTTTCTTGCTGTTTCTTTTGTCGATTCGCTGAAATCTCTGGTTGATCTTGAAAACTCTGAGAATCATCAAGTGTCAGCGCTGATTCTTAAACTCGACGATTCCCTCAACGCTGCTTCAAAGGGCATTAAGCGAAGGAACAAGCTTATCAGAATAGCGGATAAATCGGAAGCTGGTTGGGCCGCGGTTGACGAGTATCTTTCTGACGAGGTCGCCTCCGGATCTGAAGACGAAAAGAAGATACGTGCTGCTGAGCAAAGAGCGTTGCGTAAGAAGAAGAACGCTCGCAGTGCGAAGTCGGGACAGAAGTTGAGTATTTTATCTGTTACTTTTATTCCTTTCTTTTGCCCGTTCTTTATTTTCTTTAGCGTTTAGGAGGTCGTATTATAGCACTGTCGACCTATTCCT
The DNA here is from genome assembly GCA_016490735.1 of Pachyseris speciosa. Taxonomy (NCBI): domain Eukaryota; kingdom Metazoa; phylum Cnidaria; class Anthozoa; order Scleractinia; family Pachyseridae; genus Pachyseris; species Pachyseris speciosa. Next base: position 590,258 of record JAEMWC010000005.1, read on the forward strand.
CCTATACAATAAATTCATTATTGTGTATTTGCTTGTGTGTGTTTTCATCATTACAGAGTTTAAGCATAAATAAGTTATTTTCGGTACGCAGTTTATAGAAAATAAATGTATTTATGCTCGATGCGTTGGGAATTATGTGTGCGTATGGAGGTTATGTTATGCGTACCGCATTCAGGCGTGTTTATCAAGCCTATTGTTGGGTTCTGTTTAAATAGGTTCACCTCGTGTTGTACTCTCACTTTAGGTCATTTCAGTGCTTATAATCGACCGTCACTTAGTTTTCCCCTTTCTTCCTTTGTTCTTTACAGGTCATTCAACGTCCAGCCACTTTCCCGGGGTTTTCATCGGCTGTCTCCCCTATCACTCCAAGAAATTTTACTAATTTTCGTCCTCAAACGTCAAAGGGCGCCTTTGTTAAAGACCGTCATGACATCTGCTTCGCCTGCGGTAAGACCGGCCATTGGAAAGCCAGTTGCCCCAACTTGTTCTTCTCTGCCGGATCAACCTATAAACAGATCCAAAGTTTGTCAAGTAAAGACACCGGTTCTTCTGGGCAGCAGTAGTTCCATTGCTGATAGTAAAGCAGTAAATGAAACTCTTGAAGGTAATTGTGACGAAGGTCCAGCTTTAGTGGAGTGTTTTGAATTTGAGGATTCTCCTAATAGCATCCAATCGGTTAAGGGTAGGCTTAAAGCTCATTTTGCTTTTTGGGCGGATGCGTTAGGTGCAAATGATTTCATTCTCCGGGTTATTGGCAAGGGGTATGCTATACCCTTTATTACATTTCCTCCGAATGCGTTTTTCGACAATAATCATTCAGCACTTATGCACGCTGATTTTGTTTTGGAGGCTATTCAAGAGCTTACTTTGTCAGGTTCAGTTGTTCAAGTGTCTACCCCTCCTCATGTTGTCAATCCTTTGTCTGTTTCCGTACAGAGTTGCGGCAAGAAGAGGTTGATCTTAGACCTCAAACATGTCAATAAACATATTTGGAAAGAAAAGTTTAAGTTTGAGGATATTAGAAACGCTTGTGTTTATCTCCCTTTTGATCATTTCATGTTTAAATTTGATCTCAAGTCTGGCTACCACCATATTGATATTTTGCAGGAACATTAAACATTTTAGGGTTTCTTGGGTTGTTAATGGCGTAAGGAAGTTTTTTGTGTTTACAGTTCTTCCTTTTGGGCTATCCTCAGCTCCTTATATTTTTACTAAGGTTGTTCGTGTTCTCGTCAGGTATTGGAGAAGTCATGCTGTGAGAATAACAGTTTACCTTGACGACGGGCTTGGTTCCGCCCGTGATTTCGCTCTCTGTGAAGCTGCTTCATTATTTGTTAAGGATTCGCTTCAGCGTTCGGGTTTCCTGCCCAATGATAGTAAATCGATTTGGCAACCAACTTCTTGTTTAGTCTGGTTGGGTTATTCTATTGATTTAGCCATTCACACTATTTCCATTCCTTCAGTTAGGATTCTCAGTGTCGTACAGGTTACGGATTCAATTCGTTCTCAGTATCCTTTTAGTACCGCTAGAAAATTTGCCCAGTTTGTCGGTAAGATTATCTCAATGGGTTTCGTCTTTGGTAATATTACTCGTATTATGACAAGGTATTCTTATTTTGATATTTTAAGAAGTCCTACATGGGATGGAAAAATTTCCTTGTCGGTTTCAACTCTGAATGAATTATCTTTTTGGAAAGAGAACATTCCTTCCCTAAACAGTAGGCGCCTCTTCTCTACACAGCTCCATTATTCCCATGTTTGTTATTCCGATGCGAGTTCTACAGGCTGCGCCAGTTATTTGTTAGATTTTCATAACACCATATCTCACAAGTTGTGGAGTGTTGATGAGGCGCAGAAGAGCTCCTCTTACAGGGAACTTAAGGCTGTTTCCCTGGGTCTAGAATCTTTTTTGCCTTTAGTTAAGGGGCACACTATTAAGTGGTATACTGACAATCAGAGTGTTTCTAGAATTGTTGAAGTAGGAAGTATGAAGGAAGATTTACAATGCTTAGCTTTGCGTATTTTTAGTATGTGCTTGCTCAGTTGCATCACATTGGAAGTTGAATGGATTCCGAGATCGGCCAATGACAGAGCTGATTTTTTGAGCAGAATTGTGGATTGGCGGGTCAAGAGGGACTATTTCCTTTTGGCCGAGGAGAGGTGGGGTCCTCACTCTGTGGACCGGTTTGCGAACCACGAGAATACTCAGTTGCCCCGTTTTAATAGCAGGGTTTGGTGCCCTGGTACAGAGGCGGTTGATGCCTTTCCTGTTTCTTGGGCGGGTGAGAATAATTGGCTCGTTCCACCTATTTTTCTCATCCCCAAGGTCCTTAATCACGTGGTTGCCTTCGGCCGTCGCGGTACACTTGTCGTTCCTGCTTGGCCTTCCGCCCCTTTTTGGCCTTTAATTTTTACCGACGGGGTTTGTCTCCCATTTTCTCTGATATTTTCGAGATCCCTTTGGGTACTGATGTTTTCGTTTTGAGTAATTATAAAAATTCCCTTTTTGAATCACCTAATTTTCGTTCAGGGGTTTTCTTCTTGCGTTTTTCTTAGAGTGGCCTTACGTTAACCCCCCCCCCCCCCCCCCCCCCACCCACCACCCCTTTTTAGATTTGTAAGGGTTTTCTCTGCAGTTTGTAGAGTTCCTACACTCATACCACATGGTATCCGAGTATCGTGGGATGCACTTGGATCCTTGTTTTGTGGACCACTTGGTCTTTTTTATTACGTAGGAGCTACTTGGGCCCTTAGCGGTAATATTTTGCTGTGTTTTTCTTGGGACCACTTGGACCCAACCTTTTTTTGTTTTTGTTTCACTACGTGTTGTATTTTTCTGATATATATATATATATGTTAAAGTAGCTGCCAGTCGGACGTTTGGTGCTTTACTTTGCGAGAAGTTTTGGCTCTCTGCTTTTAATTCTTGAGCTGATAACACAGTTATTAATTATTGTAAATCATTTTGTAAGTTTAAGGCGTGGTGCTTGCATAGCGCTGGGGAGGTTTCTTTTCTCCCAGCTACTTCTTTTACAGTTTCCTTGTATTTGCATCATCTATTGGAAAGTTCATTAGGTAGTTCCACCATCTACGGCGCCTTTTATGCTATTAACTGGGTACATAAGTTATCAGGTTTTGAGAATCGCAATCCCTGTGACAAGTTTCTTGTCAGATCTGTTGTTGAGGCTTCCAGTCGCGCTCCTCATAAACCTGTCAGGAAGGCGGAGCCTATTACCCCAGAGATCCTTGGCTTAAATTTGCAGCATTTTGGGGAAAGTAGTAACTTACTTGATATCAGGTTTGTCTGTATGTGTTTACTCGCATATGCTGGTTTTTTCCGCATTTCCGAGCTTTTAAGTATTAGGAGATCTAATATTGTTACTGAAGATCTTTACCATAAGATTTTCATAGAAGTTAGCAAGACTGATAAGTACAGAGAGGGTTCCTGGGTTTATATTGCCAAGACTGGCAATTTTACTTGCCCTTATACATACCTTATTAAGTACTTAGAAGTTGCCAGGATTCCTTCTTTTTCTCAGAATTTCATTTTCAGATCCTTACGGTACGACAAGAATTTGAAGGGCAACGTCTTGTCTTCTAAGCCCCTCACTGCTAGCAGGGCGGGAGAAATTCTTAAGGAGAAGTTGAAAGCTATTAGATTAGACCCTTCTAAGTTTAGTAATCACAGCTTTAGGTCTGGAGGTGCTACTTCCGCTGCTAATCTGAATGTTCCAGATCGGCTCTTCAAAGTTCACGGAAGATGGAAGTCAGATTCAGCTAAAGACGGCTATCGGTCCACGATAAACTCGACTCGCGTCTTTATGTTCCTTTGCACATTGGAATTTAATTTATTCAATTTTTGTAAGAGTGAGTTTAGATCCAGTTTGTATCTTTCTATCATTTATACTTTTGTTTCATGTAAGTTGTAGCGTTTAGGAGGTCGTATTATAGCACTGTCGACCTATTCCTCCTATACAATAAATTCATTATTGTGTATTTGCTTGTGTGTGTTTTCACCATTACAGAGTTTAGAGCATAAATAAGTTATTTTTGGTACGCAGTTTAGAAAATAACAAGGCTTTTATAGATTGTGCTAGTACAAAGTAACATATTATACTATTAGCAATGCTCTTATTTTGGCCAAATTATGCTAAAATTATGCTCGTTTTCCAAATTATGCTACTTTGTTTTTTAAAATTGTGCTCTTTAAAAACCATGGCCAACCAAATAAGTCCAAAATACATTTTCTTTAATCAGAAGCCGTTTATTATTGTTAGCTATGTAGATCCTTTCTCTTGTTCATGCTCTCTTTTGCACTCGCGTGTTTCTTTGACGGACAATGAGATTGTAGAATACTCTTTGATAAAACAATCTCTTTGCAAGCATCACACAAAATCTTCGTGCCTCTGACAGTCAGATGCTGATTTGGGACCTGGTTCATACGATATCGATCGTGTAATGATATTTTCGTTCCTCTCCTATTGTACTTTCCCTTTGTAGACTGTAGGGAACTGTCTCTGGCAATTGTGGCTGGTTATAGGCCCGTTATCGTCCTTGAGAGAGCTGTACGTTTTCGCTTTTATTTCCCTATGAGAGGTATTGGGACCTACATGGTTTGCCAGGGGACTTCCGGTTCCCGTGCACCCTAGTGCCAGGCTCCCATTTCCGGGCTAAGTAAACTGCTAATACCGTTAAAACATCTACACAACGTCAGCGTATAATTGGGATTTGGGAATCAACGTG
>JAEMWC010000005.1:600000-605000 GCA_016490735.1 Pachyseris speciosa
GTTTGAAGTCTGTTTAAAGAGATGGTTTCATAAGCTAGATGAAGTTCATCTGTTCGGATTCCCTAGCTGAAATTTTATTTGCCCGAAATGTTAGGGAACAAAATCTTCCTTTAAGAAAATACATGCTGAAATGAACTTTCCACGAGCTTTCTAGGGAACTATTTTCTTTCCGAAAATGCTAGCTGACGTTTTAGACTGCCAAAAACAGCAATAATGACCTTTCCAAAAACCTCTGGGGCTATGATTTTCCAATTTCAAATCTTTTAGGCCAGGTTTTAGTTACGAAAATCCAAGTGCACTCTTTAATCGAAGCTGGGAAAGCCCAAGGCGAATTACCCTCCACCGAACAGATATCTACCGAAACTTGTCGTTGGGTGCCCCTGGAAAAAGACATGCTTGAACGTACACATGTTTATTTCTGAAAACGTTTCCTCGGAGTAAATAAGCAATGCCCAAATGAGCATGTAGAAACGAACTTGGTAGATTACCATTGAAAACAAACATTAGCATAAATATCACTAATTTTAGGCCCGTTTCAAACGTCGTGCTACTGCCGTGCTTAGCTGGCTCGACTGTCGCACGACTCCAGCATGATTCAGCCAAAATTTTCGAGATTTCCGGTCCGAAATTGAATTGAACGGGCGAAGTTCCGGGAAAAGTTTAGGAAGACGTTTTGAGTGCACCCTCTTTGATGGAATTTCCAGAATTATCGAAATTTTCATGTTCCATTCGCGATAGATGCCGGTTTTAGTCTCCCTACCGAGCGTGAGCTCACGTGGACAAGCGGAAAAACTAAAAGGCGGACGAAGCACATCCAGCATGCCAATGCACGCGACCTCGAATTCTGGGACTCCATTCGACCAGCGAAAATTCCGAAAATTTGTACCGGTGATTTTTATTCAATGGAAAGCGCTCTTGGTTTCAGTCGTCGAATTTAATTCCGTCGAATCAGCTGTTGGCCAATCTCATACCTAGAGTCGTCGGGTGCCGTAATCAAACACTGACCAGCCGTTATACGAAGCAAATCCCAAATGTTAATTTATGAATTGAGTTGAACACGGCAGTTGCATGACGTTTGAAACCAAGTCGTGCTACTGCCCTGTAGCACGACTTGGTTTCAAACGTCGTGCTTAAGTCGAATTTAATTCGATTTATTGAGTTCGACACGGCAGTAGCAGGATGTTTGAAATGGACCTAAGTTTTGTTTACATTTGGAAAGTCTACCAGAAGATAATATTGCCTAATAATGCCTCTATTTGTCCAAAGATCTGGCAGACAAAAACCAGTCGGGTCTTAAATATGTAAGAATTCAAATCAAAACATCCCCGATGTTCCAGATATTAACAGTTCCGACAAAATTACTTCATATATTCGATTAAATGTCAGCGAAACTGCAACTTGCCATCAACTCACTCTCTTAAGATTAAATAAAAATATAAATAAATATTCTGCCTTCAGAAAGGACTGTCAAAAAACCGAATTTCTCTGAGATCCAATAAAAAACCCATTTCATTAAAAAAGCTATTAAATAAATTCCGTCTTGGAAATCATAACCTGCGAATAGAAACTGGCAGGCACTCCAAGATACCAGATAACCTTAAAATCTGCACCTTTTGCCATTTAAACATGTTAAATGAAACTGACAAAGAATCATATTTCTTATTTACTTGCACTCATAACCGCAATATAAGGGAGAAAATTTTCAGAGAAATTAACGTGAAATATCAAAATTTTAGTAACCTCGATAATAATTGTAGAATATTATTTCTTTTCAATAGCATTGATCCTTTTATCTGTAGGACTGTTGCTGCTTTTGTTTACGAATCAATGTTAAATCGACAATCAATGTAAGTTTTAATTAGTTGGGTATCTTTTATAATTTGAAACTTAGATTAACCCTTTGACTCCCAAAGACGCCAATTGGCATATAACTATACCGATTTTGCTTTTATGATTTATATCTTGTTTAAATTTTGTCACAAAGACATCATAATGCGCAAATAGCACTAAATGGTGCTTTTTGCAATTATCAAATCCAAAAAACCAACAACAATACCCGAATTCCGCTGCATAGCACGGTGTTTTGGGGAGCAAAGCCGAAAATGCCAGTCTTTTGACCAAAGAACAACACCAAAAATTACACATTTTCGTGGTCAACTTTTTAATAAAAAACATTGCCCAAAAATCAAAATTCTACATTTACAGCAAACCTTAAAGCCAGCCCTTGGCATCTGGAGAGAAATTTTCCTCTCGCTTTTTCCGTGAGCCACGCTTTAGCCATTTTATTGGAGCCAATCTCGCGTATCTCAAGTTGTCTTGTTCATGCCCCAAAAGAATTCTGGGAACGTCAACTATTCTAGGAACATAGAACCCTTCCATTTCCTATTTCCAAGTTTTTTGTAAGTGTCGGGCTACCCAGTACTACCAGGAAAATATGACGTCGATTAAACTTTTTACCAGTCAAAACTAGCCCAAATTGCCTTGGTAGGCCCTGGAATCCTTCCACAAAGTTAGCAGAGAGACAGCTTCGGCCATCCACCGCAATATTGGCTACGAAGCAGATTTAGCGTCTCATTCAGCAAGAAACCGTCTCTCACCTCTGGCTTCTTTCAAAGGCTTGCCTTTACCCACATTCCAGCTTAAGGATGCCAGCCTGGGGCCTTTGTGGAGGAAAATGGCTCGAAAAAACCTCATAAAGCGGCAAATTTTACCACAATCAAGCTCGTTGACTCGGTAAACGGACAACAGCCACTAATGTACGTGACGTCACACCTTTAGAGTGAGCCCGCAGTGAAACAAGCCCGCTGTTATTTCCATCGCAACTCCTTAAATGGAGAAGATTAGTCCTCCAGACTAATTATCACTAAAAATTTACTTTAAAAAAATGCAATAAATTGGTAGTCAAAGGGTTAAGGGCCTGATTACATGGCGAATTTCATCCTGGGCTTAAATTTCCAGCCCGGTTTGTGAAACCGGGCTGGAGAGGGTTGAAATTCAGCCTTAAGCTGGAATATTTCATTCTGTTTTGCTTATGTTATGTGTCCCTTCATTTTACCAGTCTGAAAAAAAAAACATTAATTTTACGAACTCATTTAACTCCGTTTGCATTTCTGATCTACATTTCACGAGTGATAACCAGCACAGAGGCCTGTTAGTTCTTCTTTGGCGTGATCATGAATTAAGATGCATGGGAACATATATTTTTAAACCCTGTATTTAAGTCCACGTTAATAGACCTTATATCTTGGTGAGTAGGCTAACAGGACAGAAATTACAGTGTGCAATCCGTTGTCAAAGAAAAAGTGCGTGAAGTGCCTGTTTCTCAGCAAAAAGTTATATTGCTAATTACTGGTACTAGGCAAAGGGATCCACTGACAAAATTTAGGGATTTAGCCCTGCCAGAAAACGTTCTGTGGCTTTTGGATTTTTCCATACATTCGTCTGTAATATTTTCCCGGGAATTTTTCAGCCCACTTTGCCAATGTTGTCCGAATCAAAGGTTTCTCAATCCAAGCTGTTTTGCGGCTAAAACAGCATTGTAAAGGGGGAGGGTATGGTATCCCTTTGGACTGCATGTTTCAAGAAGGTCACCGGGTTGTAGCTTACCACGAGTCTTCTAGTCTTTATTTTAGTACTACGAAAATTCTTCCGGAGTGGATATAGACTGCAAAGCAATGCTGGTATCGTTTCCCTCAATAGGGTGTGGAGTGGGTGAAGGGGCGGGCAATCGTCGCAGCGAGAACTACGCGGGGCTTATCACTTTTCATTTCATTCATCGCTTACCCCACCTTTCGAATAATGCACGCGTTCGGTTGTAGCTGTGTCTACTTCCTTTCGTTTCCTAGCGGGCGAAGGTCCATGAGAACGGAGCGTCCATCAGTTCGTCACATTTGTGCGAATGCCGTTGTTTGCTGTACAGCCCCATTTGGGGGAAAGAAAAACGTTACATGATCTCTACAATGCGAAATATCAGCCTCTCAGGAAGAAAGAAAGCAAAGTTAAGCCCTACTGAGGAATATTTTTCGAACAGCCCGTTGATAATTGGGGATGCTTAGCTATCGAAAGTTTCCTCCGAGCACTTCTCGAGTAACAAGTAAGCCCACCTTTCATTCTTTGCATTTCTGTAAAAAAGAGTGGCCAAACTTCGCCTTCTATCTGGCACTAAGCACATGTCCACATTCAGCGCACACATTTTCATCCGACTGGTATTTGGTAACAGAGCTTCTGGTCATCCAATTCGGTCTGTAATCATACTCATGATGAAGCAAATCAGACTCCCACCAACAGTCGTCAGACGTTGTTTATCATTCGTATCATTACAGATCGAAGTGGACATTACTAAATCCTAATAACATTATTGAGACCGCTTCCATAAATTCTTCTCAGCGCTTAATTGCTACTTGTTTGTTTCCTTTTATTGTCCCCGATAATTTTGCGAATGAGCAGGTGATAAAGGGCGACGCATATATTTATTTGCAAACAGTTTACTGTCTTTGTTAAAACTTGATGATTGGGGAGTCACTCCAGACTAACAAAATTAATTTGACAAACGATCTTTGTGTTTAACTTTCCAGTTGTGCTACGTCACCCCTCTGTCGGTCAAATCATATTTGATCTTCAGACTCCGTTCAGTGAGCTAGTGGTTCCGGTGGAAGAAGCTGTATAGTATAAATGCTATCACAAAGAAAGCGCAAAACACAACCACAAAAGGGGCGACCACGTCATCAACAAGGGGGTTAAAACACTATATCATGACATCGTAAAAAATTTTTTGGAAGATGCGCATCTTGACGCCGGTTATATAAAAAAGAAAGACACTCCTATGCTTTATGAAGTTTACAAAAAAGCCAGGACATGGCCATTTGAACCTGCTGTCAGTAGTCTAATAGATGAGATGACAGTATCCAAAAAAAAAAAAAAAACGCGTTTCTCCATACTAATTAAGTGTCTTCCTCCATACTAATGAGCGTCACTCTAGTACAATAGCAACAATAGACCTG
>JAEMWC010000005.1:612500-657500 GCA_016490735.1 Pachyseris speciosa
GAGCGCTTAATCTTCGACACACGACTAATGAATGTTTTCGAACAACACGTTTCTTGAGACATTATTCCTTTTATTAGCGAATACAAAAATGATTCAAATACACAGTGATTTGAAGTGAATAAAAATGCATTTATTGACAACGAAAGCTCCAACAACTACGAAATGTTTAGCACAAAGTATCAGGAAATTAGTATGCAATTAATCGTCTCCGTTACTTTGAGAATACCAAACAATAAGACTGAAGTCCCCTTAACAAAGAAATAAACTTCAATAGAACAGCACGCAAGATAATGGTTTGAAATACATTTGTATTGAGAGCAAACACATGGTTTGATTTTGAAGTTTTCGTCTCCTCTGGACCGCAAAACGGATTAAAAAGCGCTCTCAAAGTCCACTCATCCCTCGCTCCATTCTCGTCCCCAGAGCCTCATTTTCTTTTGGTCACGGGGTCGGAGAAACGGAGGGCTCTGGTAGCAGCAATTACCGGATGTCCGTAAATCACGGACATGCGGTAGCGCATGTCACATAGCCAAGAATGTATTTTCTCATGCTCAGATATATATCCTCAGGGTGGGAGTGACAGGCTAGCTTTGGCTTTTATGATGGCTGGCTTGAAAGCTGGTTCGGCGAAGCTTTGAAAGAGACTAATTTAATTGAAATTAGAAAATTTACTATAGGAGAAGGGACAACAACTTGCCTTGTACGCAGTAGCTGTACAGAAACGAGACTGGCTGTGTATTTTGCCCACGGGGTTCCGTAAATCGCTGATATTGCAACTTCCCTCCAAATTGAAAAGTTGAAGGCACGACGCGTTGGCTTGAAGGTTTATAAGCAAGGTAACCAAGACGTAATTCGATCAGTTGGTGAGAATGTCTAACTCCCTTGTTAATTTGTGCAAAATAATGCTCACCCGTAACGGCAAGTGCAAACGAGTGGCTCTGGGGACGAGAATGACAGGAAGTGTGCAGTAATTCATCACTTAATTCTTGGTGCGCATTCATTTTTTGTCAGCCAATGAAAAAAATTCGAATTTTTTGGCGCGTCCAGAGCTACTCGTCAACGACATTTTAAGACGAGTGGCTCTGGGGACGAGAATGCTTTCGCTCATAAACAAAACAAGACGCTCTATGAGCGTTAACTCGGGATACTTTTGTGCTGCAGAAGCCGGACGCACGCTTTCTGATTCTCGAAAACTATCCGGCTAGTGGTTTGCTTTTGGCTTCGCATAACCCCTTTCTGATCACGTACGAGCAAAGCTCGTTAAACTGTTTTGAGAGTTGCCATCCATATTCGTTGTCAGCTGTCGTTGTTTACTTGTAAATTAAGTGGCAACATCTGGACTTTACTTTGGCTTTCTCAAAACATTTTTTCTCTCTTCTAGGCTTGAAAACATTCGCAAAGACACTTCTCTTAACATATTGGTTATTCAAAACTCGAAAACACAAGGCGAATCGTTTCCTTGTATGTGAGTGACATGTTTCTCAGAAACAATCCAGATGTCACGCATTGTAAAAAACCTCGAAATTCAAACTGCTCTATTTTCAAAACAAAGCGTGTGACTTGGCTGAAAACAGGCCAGCAGATATATAGTTTAAAATGTCATTTACTTGATGAAGGTAAAAAATCTAAATGTTTAATTCTAGTTTTTTCCTGACGTCACGTAAAAACCAAAAATCCGCAAACTTTGTCTCTAAATACAAAACTGTCACAGCAATCCAAACAACTTTGCGATTTTCTAAATATAGAACTGTCACAGCGTTCTAATTCGAGTCGATACTCACAGCACGTGCGAGGCTTCCAACCTTTTCTTAAACTCGTCAAGCCTTTTCACGGGGACAGTCTGTACTGTATTAAAATCTAGCTTCACAACTTTGCAAAGATATGTGCAGGAAAATTTGTTCCGGCGGTCGACGTGGATTATTTAACCTTGAGTGTTCACTTGCGGTCACGTATTAAATGGAAGGTGTCACATTACTAAAACAACTAACCGTCGCGTGACGTTAGCCTTTCGACCTTTGGACTATGTGGTTTGCTTTAACAAATGAACACACCGCCACGTGCCTGCTATTGTGCATCGGCCAGTCAAAACATCGGAACGTAATTGTATTGTGCATTTTGCTGCACAGGAAAAAAAACAACAACAACAAAAAAAACGACTGAAATCTAACACATTTTATAACTCGTGATACTTACAGTATCCCGAGTAAAAAGACTGAAATCTAACACATTTTATAACTCGTGATACTTACAGTATCCCGAGTAAAAAGACTGAAATCTAACACATTTTATAACTCGTGATACTTACAGTATCCCGAGCAATAAGGACGAGCTTACGTAGTTATAGTGAGGCCCGTATATCGGGCCTGACTCTTACTGAGCATGCTCCAAATTCGAACCTCTCCCTTTTGCTTGACCGTGGGAGATCTGGGTACGAGATTACGTGTAAGCTGTGGCTTGTGGTGGAGGTTTCGCGACTCGAGAGAAGTTCATTTGTGTCTTTGCCTTTCTACTTATTGAGGTGAATTTGCATGCTTCCTTAGTATACTAATTTAATCGTTTCTTCGCTTGGACTGTTGTTTGTGTGGGTTCTGCACTTTTATCGTGGGTTTTGTTCGCTTCTTGATTTTAAACATCTCGTTTACTTTAATTAATTGAACATTGTCGTCTTTCGCTTACACTGTTGTTTGGGTGTCTACAAGAGCCTACAAAACGAAGACCGAAGACCGAAGGCTAAAGACCAATGACTGGGAAGATGTTGAAACGCTTTGTTCGACTCTATATGACTTGATTCAATGGGATCTGGTGTTTTGTAGAAATGCCCGCCTCAAATTACTACAAAGCGAAGATCCTCACTAAAACGCTTTGTTCGACGCCATAGCAAAGAAATCGATGGGGTCTTCGTTTGACTAGATTCCTGCCACGAGCACGAAACGGGGACATGTGTATTGAACCCTTTGAAGCAGAGTCAGAGGTTCGTGGGCAGTCTAATATTTTTCTGAGTACTACCTCTCACATTTAATTTGTAGATTTTTCTTTCCGCGTTCACCTGGCATTGATTTCGACTTGTTAATTCTAGTAACTTTCAACTTGTAGCAGAACTGGAAAAAAAAAATAAACAAAACTATAACTAAAGTAAACTAAATTTACAAGCCGCGCGATTTGCTCCTGGCCGAGAGCAATATATTGAACACGTAGTGGGGGTTATCTTCAGGTATGAGATTGTATTGTCTGAGTTTCACGGACTAATAATGCACTTACATACACTCACAAACTTGTACAACACAGGAAAAAAAATCAGCCGACCGCAGTTTGCCGACTCGGCAAAGCAAAAAATAATTTACATCGTTGTGTATGCATCGTTTGTACCAAAATGCAAATTTACCGCAGCGGTCACTATCTTTTGGACATATCTAGCTTTTAACTTGAAGTTACCGGTCTGAAATAAACCATTAATTTTCCAAACTCGTTAACACTCCGTTTGCATTTCTGATCTGCATTTCGCGAGTGATAACCAGCATAGAGGCCTGTTCTTCTTGAGATGCATGCAATATGGGAACTTCATTTTTAAACCTGCTGTATTTAAGTCTACGTTAATAGACCTTATATCTTGGTGGGTAGGGTAACAGCTGATCAGAAATCATTTTGCAGTATACAAATCCGTTGTCAAAGAAAAAGTGCGCGAAGTGCCTGTTTCTCAGAAAAAAGTTATATTGCTGATTAATGGTACTAGGCAAAGGGAACGACTGACAAAATTAAGGGATTTATGCACATGTCATCGGCTTCCCCGTGGGTTCGACCCCCGGGCTAACCAGGGGGATTGTAAAATCAGTCAAGCAAACTTGAGGACTTTCCCCGGGGGGACGGGGAATTTCTCAAGACAAAGCCCCCTGGGTGAGATGTCTCTCAGCTGAAAATCCCCGTGACATGCTTTTCAAACTTGTGAATTCCCCCACCCCCTAATCTTTGATCGTAAAACAATGTCAAGACTTTCCCCTACCCTCGGGCAAAGAATCCCATCCATCTCCTTATATTCCCCCACATATCTCCCTGGTAGGCCCGGGGGTCGCCCCCTCGGGGAAGCCGATGACATGTGCATTAGCCGTGCCAGAAAACGTTCTATGGCTTTTGGAGTACTTTCATACTCTCGTCTGTAATTTTTCCCTGGAATTTTACAGCCCACTTCCCATTTAATGTTGTCTCAATCCAAGCTGTTTGGCGGCTAAAATAACACTATAAAGGGGGAGAGTTTGGTATCCCTTTGGATTGCATGTTTCAAGAATGGTCGCCCGGTCGTAGCTTACCACGAGTCTTCTAGTCTTTAAGTACTAGGAACATTCTCCCAGAGTAGATGTAGACCGCAAAGCAATGCTGGTATCGTTCCCCTCGATAGGGTGTAGAGGGGGTAAAGGGGTGGGCAATCGCCGCAGCGGGAACACAGAATCCGCGGCTATGTTCCGCGGGGCTTATTATTTTTCATTTCATTCATCGCTTACCCCACCTTTCAAATAATGCACGCGTTCGCTTGTAGCTGTGTCTATCTCTTTTCGTTTCCTAGCGGGCGAAGGTCCACGAGAATGGAGGCGTCCATCAGTACGTCACATTTGTGCGAATGGCGTTGTTTGCTGTACAGCCCCATTTGGGGAAAGAAAAGCGTGACATGATTGCTACAATGCCAAATATCAGCCTCTCAGGAGGAAAACTGAGCCCTCTTTTGAGCAAAATTGAACCCTACTGAGGAATATTTTTCAAACAGCCCGTTGATAATTCGGAATGCTTAGCTATCGAAAATTTCCCCTGAGCACTTCTCGAGTAGCAGTCGTCAGACTTTGTTTATCATTCGTATCATTAAAGACCGAAGTGGACTTAACTTAATCCTATTAAACGATGGTGAAAGTAGCAGATGAATAATGGTTTGAAAAAATAAAACAACACTTTTAAGTTTAAAACAAGACATGTTTCGACATACTTATGCCATCATCAGTTGCAAATGTTCGTTACAATTTGAATTTTAACCGTATACAGAGTTTCATATTACAAGGATTAACTATTATTTGAATAATAATGAAAACAAGTATAAAACATGAGGTATTCGACTACAAAACTTACTAAATAGAAAGGGTTAATCCAACATGTTGTAACTGTTGGTTTAAAACAGGCCTCTCGCATTTAATATGCAGAGCCTCTTTAACTTTAATTTGAAACTTAGAGGTTGCAGACCTAAAACAGTGAAACATTCCGCAGAACAGGAGTCTCGACAAGCCTGAGATGACACTAAATGCTTGTAAACATGAGAAGCCTTGTCGGACACAAGGTGCTCACGAACGCGAGTAGAGATGTGGCGAACGGTTTCGCCAATGTAAATAGCATTACAGCCAGCGCAAACAAATTTATAAACAACATGCGAACGGAGACCCTGTGGTACGAAATCTTTCACGCTGAATAACTGTCTAACCTTAAAAGTGGAAAAAACTAGCTTGATGTCAACATTACTACAATATTGTCTTAACAGTTTTCTAAGCTAGTTTAGTTTGTGTAACGCTGGAAAAACGGCCCGCGAAAGGAAGTTAATAATAATGTGTAGAAGGTTTGTTGGTCCCAACAATGTGGCTTCTCTGTTGGCTTGCTTCATTAACTGCATTACAGATATATTTACGAATAATTTTATCGACGATCGAATTTGGGAAACAGTTCTTCCGTAAAATAAAAACAAGTTCTTTGATGTCTTTATGAAAGCCAAACCATGTATTATTAATTTTGTAGACTCTGTCAACTAATGTCCGAACTAGTCCCAGTTTGTATGACAATGGGGCAAAACTGAAATAATTGGTAAGAAGACCAGTGAAGGTCTTTTTGCGGAAAATAGATATAAATGGAGACATATGATTGTTATCAATCAAAATGTCTAAGAAAGATAATTTACCCTCAGTTTCCCTTTCCATAGTGAACTTTATATTGGGATGTCTGGTGTTGATGTAGTCAAAAAATAGATGAGCGTCATGTTCATTCATGAATACACAAAAGGTGTCATCGACATAACGTCTATAGAATAACACTTGTGATGACGAATAGTTTTCTAACCATAGTTTCTCATAGTGTCCCATGAAGAGGTTTGCGAGGACTGGAGCAAGGGGAGAACCCATTGCTACCCCATCAATTTGATCATAAAGGACACCATTAAATAAAAAATGTGTTTGCGCTGTAGCAAAGGAAAAGAGGGTTTTGAGATCAACAGAACTTATTTTAAGGCCTGGATTGCCCTGGATAATATATTTTAAACCAACAGTTACAACATGTTGGATTAACCCTTTCTATTTAGTAAGTTTTGTAGTCGAATCCCTCATGTTTTATACTTGTTTTCATTATTATTCAAATAATAGTTAATCCTTGTAATATGAAACTCTGTATACGGTTAAAATTCAAATCCTATTAACATTTTTAAGACCGCTTCCAGAAATACTTCTCAGCGATTTGAACGGTTATTTCCTTTTATCCTCGATAATTTGTGAATGAACAGGCGATAAAGGGCGACGCATATTTATTTGCAAACTTTACGGTCTTTGTTAAAACTTGATGATTTTATTGGGAAGTCACTCGAGACTAACAAATTAGACAATTGATTTTTGTGTTTAATTTCAGTGCAGTCCACTGTCCAGTTGTGCTGCGTCATCCCTCTGTCAGTCAACTCATATTTGATCTTGAGACTCCGTTCAGTGATCTATTGGATCCGGTGGAAGAAGCTGTAGAGCACATTCCTGTAATAGTTACATTGATAGATGTCATAAAGGCTGTCGCAAAGAAAGTGCAATGTCGTCATAACTGAGAGAAGGTCACCACAAAAGTTAAAGACGTCGAGGGTAGGTTTGTTGTCTGACTCAGCCATAGTTGCTGCTTTCGTGTTAATATTGGCTATTTTTAAGGAGGGGTTTTATTTAAAAAAAATAGCGTCAAAGAAAGGAGGACGGAGCAGGGATCCAAACTAAAACGAGATAATAAAGAGACACAGGTATCTCCTCAAACGAAGAATACCAATACAAAAATGAATACCAATGCAAAAATGAGTCGTAAACGGAAACGCTCTCATGAAGAAGGAACAGAAACGGTTGTGGAACACAAAATGGACGACCACGTCATCAGCATCAACAGGAAACAAAGGAAGATGGAGCAGGGATCAAAACTAAAACGAAATCATAAAGAAACACAGGCATCTCCTCAAGCGAACAACAAGAAACAAAGGAAGATGGAGCAGGGATCAAAACTAAAACGAAATCATAAAAAAACACAGACATCTCCACAAGAGAAGAATACCAATACAAAAATGGATACCAATGCAAAAATGAGTCGTAAATGGAAACGCTTACATGAAAAAGGAACAGAAACGGTTGTGGAACACAAAAGGGGCGACCACGTCATCAACATGGGGGTTAAAACAATATGCCATGACATCATAAAGAAATTTTTTGAAGTTAATAAGGATCTTGACACAGTTTATATAAACAGCACTGATACTCCTATGCTTTATGAAGTTTACATAAAAGACAAGACATGGCCACTTGGACCTGTTGTCAGTAACTTAATAGATAAAATGAAAGTATTCAGTCTCAAAAGAAACAAAGTTCCTGATGAAAATTCATCAACATTCGGTGCAGCGAAAAAAAGCCTGTTACAATCAGTAGGCCGCGTATTGTCCAAGGTGGTAAACATCATTGGAGATGAATCCACACCACATGATGAGAGAACTAAAACGCTTGAGAAGAAAAGGAGCAAGCTGAATGAACACCTTATAAAAAATAATTATAGGCACGAGGGCACTGCTGCTGCTGCTGCTGCTAGACAAGGCTCCCATCTAATTTACGTGGATGAAGAGGCATTACGGAGCTGGAAAAAAGGAAAAAAAATTTTTGAGCAATGCAGGGAAGCTGTCAGAAACCTATTTGATAAGTTGGTAGAAGCTCGTCACAATGATCCAGAAAATTGGCTACTTTACAAATGGGCAAAAGAGATTCTTCTTATCAGCAAGAAACAGGGAGATACCTTAGCAAATTAAAAACCGATTTTCTGCTTTTATTTGTTACAGACAAGTTTTGCTATCCTCCTAGAAATGCCTTTCTGACCTAAAAAAAAAAAAAGTAGGCCTCAGGAGTCATTCATTGACCGCCATAGTGAATTTAGACCTTAAGGGACTTGGTAAGATCATTGTGACAGATGGGCGTTTAATTCCCAGCACGTAAAACAATACTAACCCCAAAATATTTTTTTTCGCTAATATAAAACTTTGCACCGACTCCAAAAAAATTAGCCTTTATTTCCAGTTTTTGACTTCATTTTATGGGCTTCAAAACTTACATAAACTAAGCATCATTTGGTACACGACCGAGTCAGCAGGGATGTGGGTCTATTCCTGATTTGACGTCACAAACTGCTTCGCTGATACACGTTTACAAAGACTTACCGTGATGCAAATCAGTTTGTGACGTTGAATCAGGAATAGACCCATGCCCCTCACCAGCTCGGTCGTGTGACAGATGATGGCTGAATTTTGTAACGATGTCAGTTTTAAAGGCTATACAAAATCATAAAAAGTCAAGATTTGGTTTAAGAAAGGCACGATGCGTGTCGAAGAGGTTCAAAGATTTATTTTAGCAGAAAAAAAAATTTCGGGGTTAGGTGCACTTTATTTTTCTCGATTTAAATAGCAATAAGTTTGAACAGGAGCCCATCATTAGGAGTGTACAACTGTCCTATATTCCTGTCACGCCATTTTCACAGACCAACTTATTTTTAGATTGAATTTCCCGCTAAAATCAGACTCCCGCAGGAGCCCAATGGCCAACCACAAGTCGCTGCACGTGCCACAAGTATCTGCACTTGCAGAGCCTTTGTTTTCGCTCATTAAAATTATTGTTTTGTAGCGCTCTCGTTGCCGTTGCCGTCCTTGTTGCCCTTTTTCGCGGGAAGAGATAGTCTAAAAATAGATCGGTCTGTAAAAATGTTGGTACATAGGCTTAGTATGAGAATTGTACGCTCCTAGTAATGGGCTCCTGGTTTGAAAACTTCCCATTTGCTTAGGTTTTGCACTGGGTAGTCGGTCAGGAACCATTTTCAGCCCGCATAACTCCGACTGCCGATGATACTGCGCAAAATCAGAAACGAAAACAAGATGGCAGATAAGTGATTCAGAGTTTACTCAAAACAATAGTCATTCTGCTCGATCTACGACTGCCAATATGCGCTCAACAATTTTCATTGCAATTGAAATAATGTCTATTTTCATAAACGTTCAATGATTTTCCATGGCGAAAGTACTTTGTTATAAACCCTTTTAATTTCAACCACTCAACATCACGGCAGCACTTCCTTAATAACTGAGGATGTATGGTCTTAGAATTTACTCAGCTAGTGAAGAAGGATTCGACCCATCTACCGTTGAAAAAAGGGGAATTGAATGCAATTTTTTTTCTAGAAGTAATCAGTGATTTTATTTTAATCTAATTACAGTCAACTCCCAACTCCAGTTTGTCATAACGTTCAAGGTTTGATTACACCACAGACTTTTGAGAATCCGATAATAATTTTTGCCCTTGTTTGTTTGGAAATTGCCTTGGAATGACCATTAGAAAATGCTGCCTTGAGTGAAACATTATGTCACCGTTATCGCACCATGAATATTCAAAATGCTGAGACAGGAATTTTGTCTACAGTAGATTTTGAAATAAAATGCAAATATTATCAGGCTGATTCATAATGGTTATATAAAATGTTTTGCTGATTGTTTACTTAGATGATTATTTTCGTCTATGTAATTTTGTATGGGTATTCCTCAGTTACTTATCTATCAAGTTTAACATATAAACAAGTTAGACATTGTCACAAGGACTACTTCTCTATGATGTTATGAAAACGGCTCGAGCTCTTAGAATTCGACACATTTTAATTCAGCGTTATTTTGGATTTTGATAATATTAAGATGTGTAATCTTTGTTGAGATGAATGTTGATTCAGCAGCACTCAAAAGCGCTGTTTTTCAGTTATACTTAGATCGAGCGGAACCCGTAAGGTTTCCAATCGTTATGGCATTATGGTGTTAAAGGCCCATTGCCTGATTTCAAACCGTGAAGGACTAGGTACGAGTCTGGAAATTATGGGATTAGCAACTATTGATCCACATAGTCATAAAGACAACACCAAGCTTTATAAAATCCCCAAGTTTGGTGTAAATAGACCCAATAGTAAGCAAGATACAGCCATTTGAAAATTTCAAAATTTACAATGAAATATATGCCCATCCGGACGCTGTCCGACAAAGCGTCCGGATGGCCATACATTTCTTTGTTAATTTTGACGTTTTTAAATCGCTGTATCTCAGTAAAGAAAATCGCCTGATTAACTCTAAATTTGGCGATTTTGTGAATCTCGGTGTGCTCTTTCTGACTATGTGGATCAACAGTTGCTAATCCCATAATTTACAGACTCGTACCTAGTCCTTCACGGTTTGAAATCAGGCAATTATCACCCTTGATCCAACGCTGTCGTTTGTTTTTGTTGTTTTGCAATCGCGCTATTGTTAAACGATGCCTCTGATTGGTCAATTATTTTTATCGGGCTTTTGATCTGGTTCATCACGCCGAGTTGTCGCTTGTCCGGGTCTGTACGTAGTTTCGAAAAGCAAATGCCCACAAATTCAACTTGCATATTTCTTCATATTCCTTCATTGAAACCAGGAACAATCCGTTCACAGCTTTAAAATCAAAACAGCAAAGTATAGAACGATCCGTTATTGATAAAACTCGCTGATTAAGTGCCGAGGATGGTGACAAAATATCCATAAGTAAACATTTAATTAGTGTGGTAATGGTTTCTAATTTGTAGTAAGAAAACTACTCATACGTTCTCATTCAGTGTCCTCAGTCCTTTCGCTTTATGCTGTGTTCAAAATGCAGTCGACCAAGCGGTTTTACAAAGGAGGAAAACGTTGAACTCCACCAGCATTAAAACACGGGAGGAAACCAAAACAGCACTGCGGTGTAGTCTTCATCGATCACGGAGATCTCGGCGAGAAAGAGAAAGTAATTATCCCACAGTTTGGGCGAGCTGCGAACTGAACGCGAAGCTAGAATGTCCGATGTGGCATAAAAATCGCAGTCGATAAAAAGGCTTAGCGACAAGTCAGATGAAAAACATTGAAGAGTTGACCAAAGTACACAAAAATCTGACCTTGAGGTAAAAACATCAAACATGTGGGTTATCCAGACACGTGTAATCTCGCCATCATATCAGTTTTTAAATCGCAATAAGTCGGCTCCAACAATTCAAGCTGAACAACCTCAGCGAAAAGCTCCGAGGCTCCTCGCTCCGAAGTAAAAAGCGCTAAAGATGAACAAAGAGTCTCTATAAGTCCTTCTTGAACCTCACTTTGATATAAAATAACGATGCGAAGTGACCGCTACCGACTTTTGCCACACTGATTCTTCTAACAATTTAAACGGGCCAAATTTTACATACATAGAAATTGTTCCCAAAACAATACAAGGAAAATAAAGAAGAATAAACGGAGGACTTATCAACGGTCATCAATTTGGAGATTTGTTCACGGTGCGAGAAAGGGGGATAAAATAAGGGATTCGAAGTCTGAATAATTTCGTATTCTCTCCGGGCGTCCACCCGCTGACCAAACAGCCCGAGGACTCCAGGTACGAGATTGCGAAATTCCAGAATTGACGGTCGCGGCGCCCAATGCATCAAGGGTGACAATGGGCCTTTAGTTTTAATACAATTTCTAAGAAATTTCCTTTTCTAACCAACTTTGTGTTAGCATGCCTTGTACCAGGAAATTAATAAGTCATATTTTCGAAAGTCCAATGCAATGTCCTAGAATAGGCCTAGACACAAATATCCCGAAAAAATGCTCTAAAAAGCTATCCGGAAATTTCCAGTTTTTGCCCTAAAAATCCCTCCAAAAATCTCTAAATATCCCAAAATTTTTCTAAAAATCCCTAAATATCCCAAAATTTTCCAAAAATCTGTATTTTCTCTGGGTGCTTTAAGCATCGGTATTACCTGTCTTTCTCGAGAAACACTGGGCTCTACGTCATCTTCAATAGAAATTGAACTCACTGAAGCTTCACTTGGCTCCTCCGCCATGTTTGAAACTTACTTCCCTTGGATGTGATTCATTAGGAATAGGAAATACCGCTGCACAATTGGATTGCAGTCTAGCAGTCGCCAATTAGTAAACTGATTGGAACAAAAAATACCATTTCATAGAAATTTTAAATAAAGTGGCAATTTTTCTTCAAAATCATCTAAAAAAAACCCCACAAATCCCATTTTTTTCTAAAATCCCCCAAATTTCTAAAAATCTCCTGATGCTCTAAAAATCCTAAAAAAATCCGGCTTTTTGTGTGTAGGCCTATCCTAGAACAAACTCGTAGTGTTTTGAGCTGATATGTTTTAAGGCTTGATTTTTAATAGTGGCTATTTAGTTATTTGTTCTGCTGTTAACTAATCATTTAGTTGAAAGGCTTTTCGAATTCTATTAGCATATCGTAAGAATATGAAGTGAAGCTTGAACATTGTAGGACTTTAAATTACCACCAGACTTCGTGAAGTATCATGTACAACGTTGAATACGTCGAGTTAGCTACAAGCTTGTAGTAAGTACGTATGAACGTCCAGAATAAACACTTTCAAGAGTTTCAGTTTTGTTTTGCTAAAGATTTATTACCGCTACACCTCCGTGGAAGAGTTACAACGACGTAACGAGTGCCAGCCAACAGGTTTCGTGCTCTCCTAGTTTTCCCCCGATAATTATCCATCCAGCACCAGCAGCGCCCAAGCTGTACCGAAAAACGAAATTCACATCTTTCCTATCTAAGCCATTTTAAAATATAAAAAGTAGTCTGTACGAGAAGAAGAATGCTGTTTACTATTTTCAATTATCTCTTTTTGTTCCAGAGATATTCAAGTGTTTAAAATCTGCAAATTAGCTAAGTGATGACGTCATACAATCAACCCAATTTTTATCAAATATGATGAAGAAAGATATCTCAGCCAATTTGTATCAGAAATGTGATTCTTTGCAAAACAATTCTACTAGATATGCTTTACAATATGAGCCTATCAGCACTGTTACCATGGCAACATAGTGGGTTCCAGACCTCCCTGATATTAACGGCTTTGCTGGCCACCATTGGCATTCTATTTTGATATTTGCCAATGGGGTGAAAATCACTAAAATATTTGAAATCAAGTTGGGGTGGGGACTGGAAAAGAGTGAGTTGCCATGGAAACTAAAATTTTTGTAGCCGTAGGTGTGTTGCCTGTAGAACTATCAGCCTACCAGTTTTCAATGCTCTCTGCTGCCAATTGACCAAGATAACTCCATTTGCCTATTTGTATTCTTGATGTTTTCCTGGGTTGATACTATGAGGTCATCAGTAATCTCATTTGCATATTTTGCAGAATTTTCAAACTTAAATATCTCCGGAACCAATGAAGATATTTACAAACGGTAAACGGCATTTTTTATGGAATTCTATGTGATAAACTTTAAAAATCGAGAGGTAAAAATTTGATCTTAGTAGCATTTTAAATAAATTTGATTTGATTTGATTTGATTTTTGATGATCCACCGCAACCTTTTTTTTTGTGAATTCTTTGTTTCTTAACGTTTTCAACAGATAAAACGCACCAATGGTTAAGCATTATTAAAAAAAAAAAAAAACTAGCAGTGCTTTTCCGCGCCGAGGAAAACCGCATGGATTTCCGGTAAAATCTGACTGGCTGACGTTTATCATATGGCACAAGATAACATCACTGTTGACAGGTAAACAACCGAGGGGCAGCAGGCGACTCGTACAGTAATTGTATCAGGCGTACCTTTTTCACTCTCCCCCGTACAAAAGAAAAAGAATGCCTGATGGCAGGTTAGGTCTCAACCTAACCGTTGCATGGGTTTCAACATAACCCTAACCCTGACCTCCGGTGTAGTCATGACGGGAGACAAGGGAGAGTGAATGAGGCTAATTTTGTTTAACGTTTAACGAGGGTGACACTCAACTAGAGTCGTATGACTTTATTTATCCTGGAATAACCAATCAGCTGGTATCAACTGGTGTCCAGTAATCTACAAATCTCAAATTAAATCAAATGTTGGTTTTGGGGGAGAGGGGAAAACCGGAGTACCCGGAGAAAAACCTCTCGGAGTAGAGAAGAGAACCCCTTAAAGCAGGACATTTACTTTAAGTCCTTGTTAAAATCTTTCTTCCCCAAAACGTTTATTATTGGGAAAAAGAAATTGTATAATAACGTCATTGTATTGAAGATCTTATTCCAAGCTCGTTCCGTTCATATTGCAAGGAAACGTTTTTCAAGTTGTTAAGCTCGATAACGTGTGGAGTGGTTGCCTAATCTCCCGAGCCGGGGGCTCATGTAATAAACGCTCGAGCATTCCGAATCGAATTGGAATTTAGAAGTGTTGGTTTTTGAGGAGAGGGAAAACCGGAGTACCCGGAGAAAAACCTCTTGGAGCAGAGAAGAGAACCAACAACAAACTCAACCCACATAGGCGTCGAGTACGGGAATCGAACCCGGGCCACATTGGTGGGAGGTGAGTGCTCTCACCACTGCGCCATCCCTGCTCCCCAAATCCTCTATTTTATCGTAAATCGATGAAACGTGTGGGAATGAAACTTTGATTTTGCAGCAGCACATCTTGTAACAAGTGCGTCCGTGAATATTAAAATGATCGTCAATTGTTGTACATAGTCCTTCCACGATTTGATTTTCCGATTTCTCTGTGAATCCTGACTCCTCAACCGCGGCAGCACGATCCGCATTCTTTGATTTCCGACTTCTTGGTTCCATGGATATTCCAGGGGACTCACCACAACTTAAGATGTTTTGGAATCAGTAGAACGATGCATTTTTTTTCCATCGCTTTCGGAACAACTAGTAAATGACTCTCTTGCCAAATCCCGTGGAAAGTACGGCTGAAACGTCTTCTTTTAAGCAGACGATCCTTGGGATGCATTCCATCGGCTTTTTCTTCAATGATTTGTGAATAAACTCTTGAAGAGAGTAAGTTATAGTTGCATAAAATTCGCCTCGGCAGCCGACATAACGGCTTACTTGTGCTGAGTTTCCACCGGAAGTCACACATGTAAATCAAGTAACCAATCAGAAAGGGGCTCAAAAGATTTTTTTTGTTCTACGACTAATCAGAAACAATTCCAGATTCTGGCTTTTTTACATGTGATCTTGTAAAGAAATGTATCATGCCCTCCTCCCCTCAGCGACATGTAGAGAATATAGGGAGAGGGCATGATTTCAGGCTATTGCTAGTTGAGACCCATGCAAGAGTTCATTTGAGATGTCTGCCTGCGGAAAGTAACAAGAATTCGGTGTTCGTGCATGACTGAGACCATGACTGTATGTCGGCCTTTTAGTGGAAGGGGTGTCCTGATAACTGGAACCACACTTTAATTCTTCACTGGTTCCTCCTTCCCAAAGCAGCAAAGCAATCAATCTCAGTTTCTGTGATTATGAGGGTGTGATCGAGACACCTAAGAGCCTACCGGAGATATTAGGGACCTGAAGATACAAGGACGTGGCATCGGGGACCTTGGCCGAGGAATCCTGGGGAGAATTCGCCGTCGTAATTAAGGCGCCAAAACTAAACCTTAACTCTTTTCCAACAGGTTTACCAAATATGGTGCATTTTTGCACCCTGTTTTGAAAACCCACATATTTTTCAAATCTCGGACTATGTTTGAAATGAACCATTATTATTGCCAAATAATCAGTTGTTTAGACTTAATCACCCTCTAAACTGGCTAAATTTCCTAATTTCCAATGAAAATGACCTTTTATTCTGTTGTAAAACCAAACACGCCCCCGGACAACACCGTAAAATACGTAACTTTGTCGTGAAAATTTTAGGTCAAAAATTCTTCTGAAAGTTAAAAGTCTACATTGCTAGCAAACTTCGACTCCACGCCGTACCATCTGTTCCACAATTTCCTGCTCACTTCTTTAGCACGGCGTGGATAAGGCGTTTGATTTCGGTTGCTCCCACAGGCCTGTCATTTTCGCGTTTGTGACCCAAAGGAATTATGGGAAACTTTTGTATACCGGGCGAGTGAAAGTCCGCCAATTTCCATTTCAGACATTTTTTAGAACCGTGTCGAGCCACCCGGTCCTGCTGACAAAATATTGCACCGATTGCGTTATTTACAAGTCAAAACGCGAGGAAATTGCCATGCCAGGTCCCGGTATCCACGCACAAAACGACTAAAGACACAACTTCACTCCATGAATTGCCAACACTCGTTCGAACACTTTGAACGGTACACTTCCAGTGAAATTGCTTCTCACCTCTGTTTTCTTTATGATGCCAGGCAGGGGGCTTCTGAGGTGGAAAATGGCGCGAAAAACACGCTTATAAATCAAATAAGCAACAAATTGTAGCTGCAGTGTTCGTTTAGAAATAAACGTAGCTAGCGTGACAAGCGTGACAACAAAGATAGAGCCTTCGGTGTTGTGGACCAGCGAAATCGCCGTGGTAACCCCTTATATGGAGTAGCCAGGTCGATTTGACCTCCTACCCTCCGAAAATTGCAAAAAAGGCGACACAATCGACCGGTAGGGAAAGAGTTAAGAAACCCGAGGACGGCTGTCGTGGATCATTGTTTACAAATTTTGTAAAGCAAGTCATGGCATCATTCAAAGAGGTTCACGACATTCCCCTAGGCAGTTATTGGAGGACGAATTGCTTCTTCTCCATGATTTAGTCTCCGATTTAAGCACGTTCAAAAATCCAGATTTTCCGTATTAAATTGAATGCTATGGGAAATTTAAACCTAGCTGACATGGACGATAGCGAATGCTTAGCCGAGTTTCGTTTTCATAAAAGTGACATGATGTAAAACAGAAAAATCAATTACCTCAGCCGCCAGCAATTGAATTTAAGACCACATATTACAAGATTGATAAATTTATTTTTACAATACTTACGGAGATTTGCTTTTCTTGGCCATTTCGACCTCGGCGGGAACACTCATGATTGAGTACAAGCACATTTAACCATAGCTTTTCGCGGCATCTGCCGCTTGAAATCACGGCAAATGTCATGTTGACATAACTTTCTTTCAGAACATCAAAAAAAGTGTCACATCTGATATTTTCTGAATCAGACACTCACGTTCTCGACAGGATGGTGAAATCATGAAAATGGCGTCCTCGATGGGACCGGGGGCGTGTTTCTCGAAACTCTCCAAAACGTTTCGGGCACGAAAAACTATTTTACGTGCACTAGGTTCATGACCAAAAATTCGTTTTCTAATATTTTAAATAATCTTTTAAGAAAGCATTTTATGAAATTGTGAAATACATTGGGCTAGTTCGCCCAAAAAGCTAGTACCAATTGTTTCTCCTTAGGTTCCTCAATGTCCTCAAGTTCCACGACAAAACAATTAACTTCTTGTTAGGTTCCTAACACGATAAAACAACCACACAACACTTTTTTTGCATGGCGTAAGCGCTTGTCCCCTAAATTCGGGAACTTGTATTTTAAACTCTCGCTGTCAATGTGTCAATCAATCCGCGCACAAACTTCCGGAGAAAATAAATTTCCGGTTCGCTTTAAAAAAAATACTCTTTTATAAGGGAAAAAATGGAGGAAAGAAAATACCGTAATCAGGAAACCAATCGATAGAAAACCGACTTGAAAAGTACTTATCGGGCCCGAAATGTTTTCTGGAGTTTTGAGAAACGCACACCAGGATGGGATGGGGCTAGGCGGCAGGTACTCGTGCGCATGAGTGAAAGGTCAAATTTGCTTCCGGTAGCCGTTCTAGATCTTCTCGTTAAGGTCCCTATTGATTAATTTAAAAAAAGACACCGGTAGCCATTGGTTAGCTCACCAATACTACACCCGTTTAAGTAGAGAAGTCCCAAAACTATGTGCCAAAGTAACAAATTGAAAGTTATTCAAAGAGGCTACGCTACCTTAAGGTGTTAATTTGTTTTCCAAGGTGCAGTCTTGTGAACCTCGGTAACCTCAATGCAACATGATGGTGCACTACTTGCTGGTCTTTCAGGTAACATGCTTTCAGATTCGTGAAAAGATGCAAACATTTTAGCCTGTATGGTCTACAATAGTTCACTAGAAAACTATAATTCTCATTTCCCAGACTGAAATTCATCCAGGGGATTTGGTGCCCTTTCTAAAGGAGAAAGAGATTCTGTCCACATCTTGGTGACTTCAGAATAACGCAGGAAGTCTGAAAGTTGTTGTGTTTTATTATATAGCCTTTATATTCAACACAATGCAACAATTTTCAAATTTAGTCAAAGGGGCGCGTAATATTCCGCGTGCGTACTCGACAGATATCATGCCAGAAGCATAATGTGCAGAGGAGTTCTGTTCGATCGTACACGACAAAGTCTCACCTTGTTAATTCCAAAATATGTTTACTTTGTACGATAAAGATTGTCGAAATGAAATCCATTTGATTGTGAACGTTTTCTGCCTCCATATCCTTCTATATCCCCCGATCTCAGGTGGTGTGCGCACTAAGACCGCAATGCATTATTTTCACACATTTCCAACATGGCGGAAGACTCTGCTGGCACAAGCGATTTTTCAGGGTAAGTTTGTTTTATGTTTTCTCTGATGTTACGTTTATTATGGGGGCCAAAAGTGTACTGTTGTTTCGTTTAAGATCTTAGAAATATATTATTGGTCTCGAAGCTACTATCTGTGAAACTTTACTGCGTAAAATTATGACTTTTTTCGAACAACGTATAATTTGCATATTTTTCGATGTTTCGAGATGGTGCAGAATTTTGGTTCATCGTGGCTTTCAGCTACTGGTGCTTAGCTAAAGCACTTTTTAAATCGAAAGCCAAGTAGTTTATACGTACGGAAAGCATAATGCACCAGTCTGCACCAGTCGATTTAAGCAGCTGTGACGGAACGAAAAACCGCGTTTTCCTCGCTGTTACCGACTGAGTTGAAGTAAGAAGGTGCGACATCCATCGTCCAGTCAAGCTCCTCGTTTTCGTCTTGTAAAATTCAGTTGCAACAAATTTTTTTAATTTATGCTATTTATCTGATAAACGTTTATTATGTTTCTTCTTTAGGGCTAGGAGAACTTTATTTTCCAACAAAGCTCCACCAAAGTTAAGCGAAGAACGTCAGAAGAGACAATGGTTTATAGAAGAAACGAGAGCATTGGTGGCTTATATTTGTTTATATAGTGCAGAGTCTGCTTCGGACGATTGGCCAACGGCTAGAAATCCGTCATTCTGGAACGCCTGTGCAGCAGCCATTGCGGAAACTACAGGTTGTCCAAAGAGGAGCGGTAAATATTAAATTTTGAGTATCAAGTGTTAAAAATTGTCATTAATTAACATGATAAATTTTTAGAAGGAGGTGGCTTTCATGAACATACATGTAATCCCATTCTTTTATTAACATGGATGTAATATAACTTGTTTATTTTGGTTTTGCAAATTTATATTTCAGGTGAATCATGTTGAACCAGAGTGCTGAAACATCTCAGTAAAGAGTTTCCAACACTTTCTCAAGCAGAGGAGCACTTTGAAGTGGACTATTTTTCAGAGGAGCCTTTGATAAATATATCATCAGAACCTGCCTCTACCTCACCAATTACTACCCCCAAGTCTGCTAATCGTTTTTGTGGAAATGCGGATCTCGATTCTCTGTCTCCATTATTCTTTAGTCCACATGGAAAAGGTGCTGGGGAAAGATCCAACATGACTGTTGGAGATGTTATTGTGGAAGTGTGTACTCTATTCAGGAGGATGTCATTGAGATTAAAAAGGCAACTGGTGACTTATTTGTTCAGACAGTTGATAAGGAACACTGTTAGTGATGTTGGCTTCCTGAAATTTGTTGGAAAAAACTTTTTGGATATTTCTGTAGAAGCAATGCAGAAGTTGTACTGTGCTGGCAAGAACAACTTGGTGTATCTGTTGTCTAAATGTTTTCAGACACCTGAAGATCAGCCTAATAGTGCCACTGCCACAAGACTTCCCTTGGATAGGATGCCATTTGGTCTTCTGGACTATAACATACATTTCTTTGCTGCTGACACAACTGTTCGTCTTGGCACCGAGCCCCATTATGCTAGGTGGCTTGAGACAATGTACGCTCACTTTGGCCACAAATGGTTGTGTTTGTTTCGGGGGCCAACATGGCAATATGAGGAGGAAAGTCAAGTCCCACAAAGTGATAAAGAGGTTGATGTCTTAGAAATGGCACTAAACATTAGTGACATTTCACTACTGGAAGACAATGTGGTGGAAGCTGAAATGGAGACAGGGGATGTTGGTGAAGAATGCACGTCCACAAAAAAAAGGAAAAGGACCGAAGAAGAGAAAGATGACTCTAGAACAACCAGCAACACCGCAGCTAATGTGTCTACTCTTTGGTCACGACTTGACCAACAAGATGTGGCTGAAATCTCTGAGGGGTTGGAAGATCCAAAGACCGTACAGGAAGCAGCAGGTGTCAATCCCCAAGCATCTTGGCAGAAGCAAAATAGCGGAATTTACAACCCATTAAAGGTACATTTTTGTACATGTCTTGAACAAAGTCTACATAGCACTTGACCTCTTACATACCCTATCAATAATTTAAAAATATAATGAAACTGCTATGCAGTTGTGTAATGTACATAATTACATGTATGTCATTTGTTTCATTCAATGAACCAAAACAAAGTGTAACTATTATTATTCAGGGTGTTCATTAGGCATCTGAGATTGGAGAATTCTCTGGCTACTACGCAGAATTCTCCTGGCTGCTAAATTTCGCTAGCTCCCTTGCCTCCTTCACAGCCATTGTTTGTGTGTGTCAGTAAAATAATAATAATAATAATAATGGTTTTAATTAAGAACTGTAGTAACAGGAGAATAGCAAAGCTCTTTCAGGGAGCAATTAGCCTCCTTCGCAGCCATTGTTTGTGTCGGTCCTATTCTCCTTCCCCACCAATGTCTGCTGGAACCAACCAACGTCCAGGAACTGACCAATCACATCGCCGCTATTAAATTTTGGTAGCTAAGTTCCTGTGGCCTCTTCGCTACCGCTGTCTGTGTCCAGTCTATTCTCCCTCCTGATTGAATACCCAGACACAAGGGGAATGGAATGTTTGGCTAGATTCAGCAGATGTTGGTGGGGAGGGAGAATAGGACCGACACGAACAACAGCTGCGAAGGAGACTACTTGCTCCCTGAAAGAGCTTTGCCCTTTCATAATAATCTTTCATGATAATTCTCCTGATACTTTATGTACACTATTCTCCTGTTACTACAATTCTTAATGAAAACCCTGATTATTATTATTTTTTTTATTGTTTTGTAAAATTCCATGAATTGTAAATAGATTTATTATTATTTTTAATAAATTATTTTTTTCATAGAAAAAAAAATAATAATTATTATTATTATCCTTATTTTTGTTTTAAATAGGCCAAAGTTAATGTTGCCAGCCTTGGTATTCGCCAGATTCAGAACAGGATTAAAGCAAGTGGCTTCTCTCGTGACTCAGAGATCCAGGTTAGTCCCATGCAATACAGTTAACCTGCTTTTCCTGCAATACTTTCAATCTAAAATGTTCTGTTTTCTTTTTTGTGAAGTGAGACATTTAAATGACTCAGCGTATAAATCACCATGTACCAAATTATTAATTCCACAGCATGATTTAGACATTTTGGTAGAGTGCACTGATGGGATGTTTCAATTTCATCAGTCTGAGGGGCTAGGCACCAGTTTGAACAGTTTTATTCTACCTTTTAAATAAATAATTGAAGGCGTCGGTGCATAACCATCCTATGTCGAATTTTGGGTTGTTTTTCGATTTTGCTTGGATTTGTCTGAATTTCTGCATGTGAACTACAATTCGATGGAAACACATTGTATGGTATTTTTTTGACTGATTCATCCAGAATCCAGAAATGCATTTTTTCTTACTAAGAAGATGTAATGCAACTTGCAAACCACTCCATGGAAGGTTGGTTTCTCGGTGTACGTAAGAAAAAATGCATTTCTGGATTCTGGATGAATCAGTCAAAAAAATACCATACAATGTGTTTCCATCGAATTGCAGTTCACATGCAGAAATTCAGACAAATCCAAGCAAAATCGAAAAACGACTCAAAATTCGACATAGGATGGTTATGCTCCGAGCCCTTCAATTAGTTGGACTGGGGTTGTTATCATATTTCCAACAAGTATTTGCATACTTTTTGTACTTTGAATATAATCTAGTTTTTTTATTTGTTTTAGCTCACACTTTTAAAGGAAGCAAAGAATGCAAATCCATATGGCCGTTGGTGGATAAAGGCTGACCCTTGTGATGTCAGGAAAGGCTTGAGAGAGTCACTTCGATTCGAATGGAATGGAGATGAAGACCTTGGTGATGGAACTCTTCAAAGGCTCCACACTGAATACATGAGGCAGCGTCAATTTATCACTGGGCTTGGTCTAAAAGAAAGAGAAGGAGTTCTCCCTAATGACCTTAACATCTTGTTGGGAAACTTTGAAGCTGACAAGGAATTTTTAAAACAAGGGACGGAGAAAGTTAGGAAAGATTATGAAGAAAAGAGAGCCAAACAGAAATCCTCAGAAACAATGATGATGACTCTGGCTTGGGACCTTCACGGATTTGAAGAATTGTTGTCACAGTGTGTGAAGTTTACAGAAGTGGTTCATCAACTAAAGGGGGCACTTAGTCTGCCAAGATCAAGACATGGAAACATCAAAGCAGAAGTTTCCACTCTGCGCAATCAGCTGCTGAACTATGTGAAGAACCTCTATGGCAAGAAGAGAACAGCTGCCACGCATCTGTTTGTTTTTATGATCGCAGATGAGTCCCGTAACGTGAAACCATATGCTGTCCCAGTGAGAGTCCTTCCATTCAAGTCCGTCACAGACAAGAAAGTTAGGGAGTTAGAAGAAGAACTCCGAAATGCCATGACATCGATTGGAATGCCAGTTGTTGGTAAGATGCGCATGAATAGTACATGTAGTTACTGCAAAGTATTTGTTTGTATCAGTTTACCTTGTTTCGTAAGGTTTTACTCTACATGTGTTTTGTCTTTTAGTGAACTGTATGATTTGTGGCATGTTTAGAAAACTGTCAGAAGTTAACAGAGAAGGCTTAAAATTGCATCTATCAAGTCAAACAATCTAACATGGGCATTGTCTTTGTCACTAGGTTTTCCATTAGTACACTTCCCTTCGTTTGACTCTTGGATAGGAACCATAAACTCATACACAATGATCACTGTTGCTATTCTTTTGGTTTGTCCATTTTCTTTAACCATTATAATTCTTAAATTGTTCCTTTGCCAGGATTTGTAACTGATGGAGAATTCAGTTCACTTCGCACCATGGGAAATTCCAGACCTATTTCCATTATCCAACTTATCAGTGATGCCAGAGCTGAGGCCCGTTCCACGCCTTCTCGCCGCATTGAAAGTTACTTGATTTTAGGCAGAAATGGTGAGTAATCTCTTTCATCATATTCATAGACTTATTGTCAGTGTATGCTCACAAGATCCATGTAGGCCTAAGTTACGTAGAATTTGATGCTACATTCTACAATAACAATCATTAATAAGATCATACAGTTCTACACAGGTATAAGTAGGATATAAGGATTGTTCCTTTATTTACATACATGTACTTTCTGTCCTTTTAAGGAAATCCCATTGCCAGTCATCCTGCTATTCCCTTGGAAGATGTTGTATGGCTCCACGATCTGATAAATAGTGGTGTTCCATTTGAACATGCTATTTACAACCTGCGTCGCCAGTTCTTTCCACATTATCATGATCCATATCCCTGGATACCAGGTGTGTTTAAGTCTGTGGGATTTGTTCAAGCAGGTACACTGTACACGTAGAGTTTGCACTACAAGTCTTTGAAACAGGCATATCATTTCAAACTATTCCTGGTATTCAAACAATACTTAAGCCATGTTACAACCATTTGGCTGAGATACAACATTTTGCTTCATTTTTAATTTGACTTATTGGAAAACACAATATTATTTTAATTTTAAGCACCAAAGGGGTGATAATAAAGCAAAAAGGAGGAGGATAGTTACCCACTGAGTAAATTAGCAGGAATTACAAATGAGAAGTAATAACAATGTTTGTACTTCATTTATCAATGAAGATGCACAAACCATGATGTTGTTCCTTTGAAATGTGCATTACCATGTTGTTTTGGATATTAAAGTCATGTCCAGGAAAATGAAATGAGCACTGAAATTGCAAATCTTGACTTTCAATAAAACACTTTCTTAAGTTACACTGTCCTTCAAAATCAAACTAAATGTGAGTAACTCCATATACATGTACATGTAATTTCGAAATGTAATTAATAATGTTCTCATTTTTTTCTATCGTAGGCAGGACTGAGACGACGACTGATGTGCTAAAGTCTATCCTTGCTATATACCTTTTCCGTGAAAAGGTAAGAGAGCTGAAAGAAGCTGGTTGTGATTTTTCAAAGCATCTGGTGGTGCCTGAGAATGATTCCAATACTGGAGAACAAATCCACCAGAGAGAAGATCACAACCATCTTCTTAAACGCATCATTGCCTGTCTCCGGGAAGGTGTGATACCTGGTATAGACCTCTGCCATTTCAGAGATGCCCTGCATGACCCCCATACTGGCCTCACATATGAAGCTGTCACTGGCAAGAATAAGCAGTCTGTGCCAGACTGTGAACGGATGATTTCCTCAGGTGTGATAACATTCATGGAGTCCAATGGCCACCACGAGGATGCCAAAATTCTCCGACTTCTGCATAACTGGCACAAAGCAGTTGATGGACGGGGATTAACTGAGGAAGAACGTTCGCTTCATTGCAAGAGTCTGCTAAAGTGGATCATAGAGGACTGGATTCCATGGGCTGTTGATGACCCTGACTACTCCTTGTTGGATGTAAACAGGTACAATACTCATGTTGATACTGTGTATACTTATGTCATTGCAGGTTTAAATCCTTTGTGCTAAATAAGTAGACAGTACATTTTGTATGTGATATGCATTGTACATGTGCACAAGATTTAAAAGGGAACCCACTGACTCGATTTCTGTAAATCTGACTGTAGCTAACCCCCCCCCCACCCCACCCCCCTTCAGATACATTTCAGGCACAAAAATTAACAAAGTATGGGTTTCTCTCTTTTTCATTTGTGTGCCCTACATTTTAGTGCACCACTTCTGATTGCTAGTTACTTGCAAGGTAAATATTTTGTAGTAATTAATTTTGTTTTAATATTTATATGTTAGGCCTATTAAAGGGATCAGAGGGATGACCAACATAGAAACACGGGAACAGCGGCGTGAGAATTATTCTGCGAAGAAACTTCCTCCTGAACACCCCCGTGCTTCTTCAACTGACGACGTGGAGGGTATTATTTCTCTCTTTCATGAGGTTCTTGGGTCAATTTTTGACATCAAAGAGTTCTTTGACGAGTTTCCCAAAATACTTAATGAGTTTGTGAAGCGCATTGACCCAGATTGCCCATTTTATTACTGGACGGGATGCCATACTCGTTTCCAAGACTTCCCACTGCCCTCGTTCAATGAGCCATCTAAAAATGGCACCGAGAGGCTGGACCGTGTGATACTGTCAAGAAGAGGTGATCCTGGAATTTTTGTTGCAAACAGAGCTTCTCTACCTCAAAGGGGTCAACTGACTGTTCGTGCCAATTTTCATAGAGCTCCAGTAGAGTTACCACCAGCCTTAAATAACTGAACTCTTTAGTGTCTAACAGTTTGGGTTAAAGAGAGACTATTGGCTGAAGATTGGGCTACATTCTGTATTTTGCCAGACATGAGTATATACACTGTATGCTTAACCCTTTCATTTCCAGGAGTGATCAACATTGTTTTGACACAACTCCAAATTCTCAGGACTTACCAACAAGGAAATATATATTCATAAGTTGGAATGATTAGCTTTCATATCTCAGGCTGAGTGAAAGGATGAAAGCATTTAATGCTATAGTACACTAAGATTGATTATGCTATGCCTCTTGGTTTCTTACTGTACATTAATGACATCAACAATGCTTCTAATCTATTAAATCTGATATTGTTCGCTGACGATACCAATGTATTCATGTCACACTTTTTTTATTCTCTTCTTTTCCTATATTTTTGTAATTAGTGTGGCAAATAAAATAAAATAAATAAATACAGGTACTTCCATCACCATGGGTGGGAGCACTGTTTTGTTACTGCAATTTTTCAAGGCAAACTATGGAGTTGTAGATGCATTGTCAAAAATGTGTTTTACGCTGCCATCAATCATGTTACGGAAACATGTTCATCATTTCAGTGGGTCATTCCAGAGTTGTGATTGGAGGATCGCGTGCCATTTTCCTTGTTTTTGCTTTTTGATGTCCATTACGATAAGATGGGGATTGATGGCAGAATGAAACGAAAATATAGTTTAGCTCTGAACCGTAGAGTATGCATGTTACTGAAAGGGGCAGTAAAAGCCTGTTCAGCTTGCTGTAAATTTCGAAATTTTATTACAAGATATTTCTAATTACTTTGAAATTTTTTTGATGTAAAGTTTTTATATATTAGTGTAATAAAAATCTTGAACCAATTCTGTTCAAAAAGAATTCTTTTAGCAGAGTGCCTACTGCAAAGGTACCAAATAACACTTCAATTTTTGAAAGCAGTTTACTTTCAAGCCTATACTTAGTGTAGATTCAGGACTACCATATCCAGTCAAACATCGATTATCTGGACTTGCTTAGCTGGGCCCAGTTTTTTATGAATGTTAACTAACTTTATGTAAGATCCCCACCAAAACCTTTTCCTTTCAAATAAAGTAATGAAACTCCGGTTCAAACTGATTTTGTTTCAATTCAAAACACAAATCTGTATGCATTTTGAGCTCATGCGTGCTGTACTACTGCAATGCATTTCACTGAGCTCTGATGTTCTTTGTTGCTAAGTGAAATTTTATGCTCCACTTGTTCAGTCATTCAGTTTTAGTTTTGGCTTATTAATATTCATATTTTCAATTATCCAGACTGTTCAGTTCAGCCCCCACGAGTCCAGATAATCAAGGTTCAACTGTACTGGTTTAAAAGCTTAGGGTCATTTCTATACATTACTTGACTTTAAGGCTAGCCCTTATGACTTGTTCCTCCCACTGTCCTTTCTTAGTGATGTTGATAGTGATATAATAACCAACTCTCATATAAACAATGCAGAACTTAATATGTTTAACATTTACGGTGACAATGTTTCCATTGGCCAAAAGAGGATGAATGTATCTTGTGAGTTCTCTTGCAATATAACCAATTTTCACCCAGTTACTTCCATAGTCAATAAAAACTGCAATTGCATTACTATCATATTGATTGTTGGGTTCAGCTTCTAATTTGGCAGACACCAGTGAACAGCCAACTGCTTTTGCTGCTTGAAGGTGATCTTGAATTGTCGTATTGTAAGTGACACCCATCACTTTAAAGGGCAAACAGTGGATGACATTTTCGGTTTCATGATTAGTTGGCTCCAGAAGTCTTTCAATTTCTAGTTCTGCTTCATCACAGTCAGACTCCTGATCAGTTAATTCATCAACTGCTACATTTGAATGTTCCCACACAACTAGGAATTCGTCCTCATCAATTGTAATGTAACAGCTGGAAGAGCAATGCACTTCAACAGGGAAGGGTCCACTAACTGTTGAGCCAAATTTTAGAAGTCCTTTCACAAACTTGCCATTTAACATTAGGTCAGCTCTTTTGAAATCAACTGTCATTACAGGGAAACTTGGTATGGTCCAAGTCAGTCTTCTTTCATCAACACTCAAGATTTGTATTGTTGTCAATGGGGTAATGTTTCCTGAGAGAAGCAAAATAATAGATGCCATTCAGTTAGAAGCTGTAAGTCTTTGAGTTAGCACTACCCCTTTTAATAATAACAGTGTAAGAAAAATAAACCCTTCATTCTTTCGAACCAAATAAGCTCAAATTACTATGAATAACAGGGAGGATGGTTTTAGGATTAACACAATCTGAGAGAGGTATTTAGCAATCCATTGCTTGCTTTGCATTTCAAATTTTGTCTG
The DNA here is from genome assembly GCA_016490735.1 of Pachyseris speciosa. Taxonomy (NCBI): domain Eukaryota; kingdom Metazoa; phylum Cnidaria; class Anthozoa; order Scleractinia; family Pachyseridae; genus Pachyseris; species Pachyseris speciosa. The sequence goes on from JAEMWC010000005.1 coordinate 640,636, forward strand.
GCAAATCAGCAACAAGCAGCTAATCTCTTAATATGTGAATGCATACCAGTTGTTTCAGGAGCATCTGTGGCCTCAATTTTTCTTTTTACCAAAGGATGTTCCTGCAAGGTGAAAATGTCAAGTTAGCTGCATCCATAAATAAACACTGAACTGAAAAAGGAACAAAAACAATCTTGCAGTAATTCTTAGAATGTAATTCACATTTTGTTATGGAAAAAGTGCAGTGTACCTTGGTTGGGAGGTGGTACCAGTTGTGTTGCACACCTTGAACTGGATCAATGTTACCAACTGCCTGGTTTACAGCTTGGATGTTGTCAAACAATTTGGAGAAATATTAAAGAAAAAAGACTGTACCTTTGAATAATAAGCATATGTACATACATAACTGTATTATAAATTTAAAAAAAATTCATATGCAATTTCAAAAGTAAACATTTTATGAATAAAAATTTCTGCCTATATTTTAAAGTAGTCAATTTAGTTAGGTTCAAAGGATATTGGCCACAAGCCTTGATGTCATCATTTGAAGGTGCATCTTTCCAGGGATGGAGGGGTGCTAAACAGTTCTCAACAATATTGAAAACTGTCTGGTGTCTGAACACCAGCTCAGTTTGTCTAAAATCAGAGGCATAACTTGCTGGAGAATTGGCAAGGCCAGTTAACTTGTCCAGAAACTCATCCTGTATGACAATTTCCTTAGCCCTTTTAATTCCAATCCCTCTAATATTTTTTAAGTGATCACAGCCAGCTGCAATGCACATCCACAGAAAGGTGTCTTGATTAATCTGGAAATGCTGCAGTACTTTGGCCATTTCAATGAGATCAGCTTCTCCACTGGATTTTAACTTGAACAGAACCTTGTAAATAAATAAAAGAAATGGTCAAACAACGCACGACTAAGAAAGGCAACATCTACATATGGTAACTTGTAAAATCTCAAGGACATGAAGCAAGTATTAAAAGGGGGGGGGGGGGGGTGGTGGCTGATAATAATGAAGGGTATCTTGATGGTGTGGTTGAGTTTGTATCAGATTGTACTGACCTTGGAACAACCGTAAGCCAACAGATCGGAATCTTCTGAGATCGCAAAATCGGCAAGTTTGGTCTCCACCAGGTTGGTTATCTGGGCATCGGCCTCGTAGGGTGAAACCACGTACTCGATACCCCTCTCTCTGCAAACCTTTGAAAGCAAATTTTATAACAGGCCATATTAAACTCGTTTGGCAATTTGTCACGAATGTTGCCATAGTATATAAACAAAAATTAGATAGAGAATTATAAGAAACAGATCGCTGGCGAGAAGCATGAAAAATTCATTAAAACTAAGGTCACAAGTTATAAGCTAACATCGCTAACAGAATCGAAATGTTTTTATCGTGACCTTAATTAATCCCTTGACAACATCGAAGGTGATCTGGGCTGACTGAGCCATGACCCGTCTTGCCTCCTCCATTTGACCCCTCTTTTCAAGTTCTCCGGCTTGCTTTACTCGTTCTTCCCTAACCCTGTTGCGAGAAAGAATCGAAATAGAGCTGTTAATGTCCTACCAGATTCCTTACGAATAGCCGAAAGTTTACCGGGGATCACAGCACAAGAAGCGATGGAGACACACGTACAGTGTAGATTGTGCTGATGAAATAAATAAAACCTTCTCCACCACAAGAAATCTGAACAGGATGTTCGACAATTTAAAGCCGGAAAGACAACATATTAATTTTACCTTGAGCGCCGCTCATTTTCATCTTGCTTCGCTGGCAGGGGACGACCATCGAATACCAATACAGGGGTGATTTCGCATTCACTTAGCAAGTCAATGTACTTTGTGCAGACGTCCAGATACCTATAAATATAATATCACAGTTTAAAAACTTAAATCTGCACAAGGTTAAAGAAATATCGCGGGGTATTCGTACCTTTGAAATGTTCCGTGGCATTGATAGCTCACCACGAGCGCCTTGTGAAGCCAACAAGAAGCATCTACGGCCGCCGTTTGCCCTGAAAAATCGCTAAGTCGAACTTGCGATGAGCAGTTTTTTAAAAATGGTAAGAGACAATTTATACCCATTGAAAATTTTTCGAATAATTCGAGAAAACCACGGAAATAATCTGCTGTATGTGGATCTCTCACAAGAACCTTGCCGCAAAGCTAGAGGTGAGATTTTGACATATCGCTGCGCTGGTATAAAATGACTCATATTTCAATTTCGCCCAAAAACCATTGCGGTCGTAGCACGCACACCACCTGCCCCGATCTTGTCTCTTTCTGTTACGGTTTCCGTAATGTTTACGTAGGTACCGCGGACCAAAGTACTGTGGGCTCGCACGTTACAAAAGGTTTGCTTACAGTACAAGAAGAGCAAAGTAGGCTCAGTTTTTCGATTCCCTGTAACTAACACGAAATTCAATGAAAAGGCCTCATTTTGCGTATATGGTTTGGAATTTTCACATCTAAGCCAAATCTGTTAAACAAGAAGTTTGTTTGAAACGGTCGGAAAACTAACATTTTCGCCAAAGGAGATTTACGGCCTTATCACTCCGCTTTCGTTCAATGTGCACCGCACTAACTGGTGCCGGAAATGACGTTTAGTGTGTTGTGACCTTGAAAAATAAACGTGTTGGAAGTATTGGCTGGCGGTCTCTATTTGTGTTTCGGGGTTCTACAGTTAGTGACGAGGATCGTTCTTTCTCACTCGCAGTTTCGTGGAGCTATCTGTCGAGGTTTTTCTCTTTCCAAAGGCGGTTTATAAGTGGCGGCGAGATGAGCCGGGCTAACGCTAGTGGTTCAACCAGCGAATCGGGAGGTGTTGGAAGCGTTTCTGTTTCCCGAGGTGTCAGTTCGTTAGAAGCCCTGGTTTCGCAGACACTTGAAGACTACTTCGTTCCAAAGACAAACGTCCCATTTGAGAGGCACATGTTTCTGCAGATTGCACAGGAAATCATGATCAGTGAAACCGTTGATCAGTTTGTTTGTCGGCTTTGTCAGCGTGCGGTTAGCTGTGACTTCGGCGCCTGGGCTTCGGTGATAGAGAAGACCACTGTATTCGAGATCAAGTCATAGACAAGTGAATATTCGACCTATATGCGTCGGACGTTTTCAGAAAAGGAGGAAACTTTGATACTGGAAGGTTTGCTGAGAATTGTCGAAGCGTGAGAATTGTTCTAATTATTAGTTAGCTATTGTTTGAAGGGTATGTGTTGTGACCTCGTAGAATAAACGTGTTGTTAGTATTTGCTAGCTGTCTAGACTGTTTACAGTAGCTCTATTTGTGTTTCCCTGATGGACGGTTTCGATTTCTTTTGCCTCCGGTGAGTTTTTCTTGAGCGGAGCTGGCCTTTTGAAAGACAAACTTGCCATGTTGCACGATGTCTTGATTGACATTTGATCTCGGAATTTTACTTCGCACATGGTGTAGATTGGAAATAAAATCTGTTAGAAGTTTAGTCGGAAAATCAGTCTAAAAAGCGGTCGCAAAGTCTTAAATCTGTAAGGAGAACATTAAGAAGAAAGTCTTGTGGAAGTCTAGAGGATTCATTTTCCTTCTTCACATTTGTTGGTGCCGAGACCCGGGAAGTTTCGCTGGGAATTCTCCGTTAAGATCATTGAAATCAAGCTTCGTGAAGGAATGTGAAGTAAACATGGCTGAAGCGAAAAAGAAATTGAAGAAGAAGACGAAAATCCGTGAAAGTCATCGAACTTTGTTAACGAAAATTATCTCTGAAGCAAAGGAGTCTTTACAACACGGCCTGTTAGCAAGTCGTGCCTGGACCACGTCTACTGCAATCAACCCCAGAGAATTACATTGGTTACTAGTCATAACATCGGACTCTCTGATCATTTGCCTGTTTTTGTGGTTCGAAAGTACACTCGCGACTTGAGCGCCCGTGTAAAAACTGGGTCGCGAATCAGGTATCGGGACATGAAACACTTCGATGAGAAGCAATTTTTACAATCACTCCTTCAAGCCCCCTGGGACACTGCTTTTTTGTTTGATAATATTGACGATGTTATTTATGCATGGGAGCAAATTTTTAACTCTGTTCTTGACTCCCTTTGTCCATGGCGCGAAAAGCGCGTGAAACAGGCCACTCAACCTCAATGGATGACGAAAGCAGTGATTAAACAGCTCCATATCAGGGATCACTTACTGAAGGTTGCTAGGCGGTCAGACGACATGGCTGATTGGGCTAATTATCGTTCCGCAAGGAACAAAGCCGTTGCTATTCTTCGTTCAGCTAAGCGTGAATTCTATAATAATTCTTTTGAAAACAACAAAAACAATGCAAGAGCAATCTGGAAATCAATAAAAACTTTGACTGGCCCAAAGAGGAATACTCCAGAAATTAGCAGACTCAAAATTGACGGACATGACGTGGACGACCCTTTGGAAATGGCTAATCATTTTAACTCCTACTTTTGGACGATCGCCGATAAATTACGTGACACCATATCATATTCTCCTTCAGACCTGTCCAAATTGATTAATTTTGTCGAATCCCGTAAGGACCCAATTGATTTGTTTTCAGTTCCTGATATATCTAGTGCGCAAGTCTACAAATGAAAATTGGTCCTGATAAAGCTTCGGGCATAGACAAGATCAGTGCTCGTCTTCTACGTATTGCTGCTCCTGTTATTGCTCCGAGTGTTGCTAAGTTAATTAACCTTTCGTTCTCTACATGCAAATATCCTACACGATGGAAAACTGCAAAGGTGACACCTTTATTCAAAAGTGGCGCGAGGTACGACCCCTGTAATTATCGACCTATCTCCGTACTTCCCGTTTTGTCGAAGGTTATTGAACGTCACATGCATAATTGTCTTTATACCTTTCTCAACGAATATAATCTGGTCTACTCTAGACAGTCTGGGTTCCGAAAACAGCACAGTACCGAGACAGCTCTTATTAAAATTATCGATGATCTTTTATTCAGTCTGGACAATGACAAGGTCTCTGGTATGTTGCTTGTGGATTACCGAAAAGCGTTTGACATGGTCGATCACGAACTTCTACTAAAGATGTTGGAGGCTTATGGCATAGTCAATCAAGAGCTCAGATAGTGTCGTTCTTATTTGTCTAGTAGAAGACAAGCAGTTTATTTAGGCGGAGCGGAATCGTGTGAGTGTCTAGTTAAACATGGCGTTCCTCAAGGCAGTATTTTGGGTCCTTTGTTTTTTATTCTATTCATTAATGATCTGCCTTTACACGTCAGCTCTCAAATTGATCTTTACGCTGATGATACAACAATTACAACTTCTTCGGATTTCAGGAACATATCACAACTGGAACTTTCACTGAACACATCTGTAAGTGAAATTCAGCTTTGGGCTAATGCAAATAAGCTACCTTTAAACGAAGAAAAGACGAAGGTTTTGATGATTACCGGGAAAAGACTTGCACCCAAACTTCACAATCTGCCGAATGTTACAACAGATGGAGTAAAAACCCTCAAAATTGTAAACAGTGCTACCCTCTTGGGTTTAGAAATTGACAACATGCTTTCTTTTAATTTGCATGTCGAAATGATTTGTAAGAGGCTTTCTTCGCGGATAGCTGTATTACGTAAGATTAGAGTATTTTTGCCGTTATCTCAACGCCTACTATACTATAATGCTATAATTCACCCGGTATTGAGTTATGTGAATGTTATCTGATCATCGTGCGACAAGGAGTTATTAAATAGAGTTTTAAAGTTGTAAAAGCGCGCAGCGCGAGTTATCTTGTACGCAGACCGCCAAGCATCATCGGTAGCACTATTTAATAAGCTACACTGGATTCCTTTTTATGAACAATGTAACATAGACAAATGCTCCGTTTTGTACAAACGTATACATGGGTCTCTACCAAGCTACCTGGATGATCACCTAGTAATTAATCACAAACGTTATTCACGGAATGCACGGTACGCTAATTTCAACGCTATTTGCCCAAAATATAAAAGAGAAACCGAAGGTGGACGCACATTTGCAGTATCCGCTTCAAGACTCTGGAATAATGTACCCTTATCTACTAGGAAAGTGGATTCTGTAGCCTGTTTTAAGCACAACATGTGGAGTAAGATTTTTAGGGACCAGCAATTTTTACATCAATTTCATAGTTAGTAATCGAGTTTTATATGATCATTTTTCGATTTTTTAAATCGCATGTTTTCATTCATTCATAATTTTAAGTGATGTTCTATTTTTAACTTGTAATTAGTTGTTTAAATCAGGGCCACAAGTTTATTAGCCTGTAGCTATTACGTGCTACCCTGGATAAATAAAGTCTTTATTATTATTATTATTATTATTATTATTATTATTATTATTGTTATTATTAGTCTATGGATGGCGGGGAATCTGTTGATTTCAAGAAGCTTAAATCTTTTAAATCTACTCTTCAGGACAAGGTTTTGGAGCTCAAAGGCATGGATCAAGAGGTTCTTGAATATCTGGATGAGTCGAAAATCGATGAAGATGTGAGCTATAGTTGTGACTTCGCCAGTGTAATACAGGCGTGTATTGTGGATCTGGAAACAGCCTTAATTTCGGAAAAGGAACAAGGAAGGAGTCAAGAAGTGGCATTCGTTTCGCAATCTGCTGAAGCTGGTTTAAACAACACTCCAAACGCCCGCTCAAACGGCGATGAATTCGAGCGTATCCTCAATTCATAACCACGCCAAATTGCCTAAACTCGAATTAAAGACGTTCTACGGGAATCATATCGACTGGTATCCATTCTGGGTGTCTTTTGAATCTGCTGTCCATCGAAACAGCACTCTAACGGGGGTAGATAAGTTTAATTATCTGAAATCACTCCTTGTGGGATCTGCTGCACATGTAATCGCGGGATTGACTCTGACAAATGCCAGTTACGAGAAAGCTATTGATCTATTGAAGCAGCGATAAGGAAATCGTCAACTCGTTATTTCGAGCCACATGGAAGCTCTCACTAAAATCCCGAGAATAACGGCCGTTCATGATGTCAAGCTTCTTCGTAACCTTTACGATACGTTGGAATCACATGTGCGTGGGCTTGAGAGTTTAGAAATTTCACAAGAGATGCATGGCTGCTTTCTAACGCCCATAATTATGCATTGCATTACTCGAAATCTAACATCTGAAACCTGGGTCCTCAAGGATATTTTAACCGAATTCCAAAAGGAGTTGCGTCTACAAGAAACTGCCAACATGTCCCTGGAGATGTCGCCAGTAAGGAGTCACGGTTCCCGAATCCGTCAAGGCGTGTACCATTACAACAACCATCGACAACTTCAGCATTGTTTACAGAGGGCGGGAAGAGCATCCAACAGGGCCCTTGGTGTACATACTGCAAGGGAACGCATCCATCCGTCAATAGTAATGTGATGACCGACATTTCTGCAAGGAAACAAATGCTTCGACAGAAAGGAAGATGTTTCAGATGCTTGCGTACTGGTCACCTCGCTAACCAGTGTGGAAATGGTAAAGTGTGTAACATCTGTGGTCTGAGACACCATGCCTCAATTTGGGAAAATCTAAACCGGGAGAGTCAATCAGTTCGCCATGGGAAAAGCGCAGTCACTAAAGAAGGAGGTGCACTTAACCCAAGTGCAGTATCATTTCAAGCCCCAACTACCAGCATGTTCTTCAACTCCAAATCTAGTGTACTTTTGCAGACAGAAAGAGCAAACGTGTCCAAGCCAGGGAATGGTGAACATTTTATCAATGCCAGGATGGTATTTGATAGTGGCAGTCAAAGGAGCTACATCTCAGAGAACTTGCAGAAAACTCTTAACCTTCCCATCGCTGGCCAGGACACACTACTGATCAAGACATTCGGAGAGTCTACTGCAAAACTAAGAAGATGTGACATTGTTCAAATGGCAGTGGAGGCTGACGACGGCATGCAGGTATATGTTTCAGCATATGTAGTACCAGTGATCTTTGCGCCAATGAGTAATCAAATAATTGAGTTCACACAAGTGAACTACCCTCACTTACAATGCTTAAGGCTAGCTGATAATTCCCATGGTGACGAAGAACTGAATACAGATATTCTTATTGGTGCAGATTTCTACTGGCATTTTGTAAGTGGAAGCGTTATTCGTGATCCAGGATCAAGTCCTATTGCCCTTTCTACCAGGCTTGGTTATGTACTTTCTGGACCGGTTGGAATTCCAGTGCCAGAGCAGGGAGACTGTACAGTTAACCTTACCGAAACGCATGTACTCAAGATCTCGAACTCTATCATTGAAGAGAGAAACTCGCTTGAAAGGGAAATCAAGCACTTCTGGGACTTAGAAACTGTAGGGATCAAACATGATGAACCGACAGTCTATGAGAAATTCATTGAAAATATCACGCACAATGGAGAAAGATATGAAGTCAAGTTGCCTTTCAGGGAAAGTCGCCCTATTCTTCCCGACAACTATCAGTTGAGCAAAACGAGGCTAGAATCATTGCTGCGACGGCTTAAATCGAAATCAGGGGTCCTCAAACATTATGATGAAGACATTCAAGAGCAACTTGAAAAGAACATCATTGAACCAGTGAACATTGAAGAACAACGAGCAGTGGGGCAAGGTCCACTACCTGCCCCACAGAGAAATCATCAGACTTGATAAGGACACTACTAAGCTCCTTGTAGTATATGATGCATCTGCCAAGCGTGGCGGACCTAGTCTTAACGAGTGTTTGTACTCTGGACTGCCCCTCACTCCAATGATCTTTGATGTAATGGCACGATTCAGAGCACACAAGGTAGCACTCACAGCGGATATAGAGAAGGCATTCTTGAATGTTGCCATTGAGCACCGCGACTTCCTGCGGTTTCTTTTGTTTGACGACATTCTTACTGAAAATCCACAGCTGGTCACTATGCGATTCACGAGAGTGGTCTTTGGGGTGAACTCCAGCCCTTTCCTCTTAAATGGAACAATTCGCCATCACTTGAACTCTTACACAAATAAGGATCCAGAATTTGTGGAAGAAGTTGTGCGTTCTCTTTATGTGGATGATTTAGCATCTTCGAAACCTGATGGAGCCTCCGCTTATGACTTCTACTCCAAACTGAAGACGAGATTTAAGGTAGCTGGGTTCAATATGCGCAAGTGGATGACGAATGATCCGGAATTATCAGAGAAAATCAAATCAGAGGAAGACCAAGGAGTGAATCAGCAACAGCCCTCTCCCGTGTTCCAGCAAGAAGATCAAACATTCTCAAAGTCATAGTTTCAGAACCGGGATAGCACAGAAGACCTTCCAAAAGTTCTGGGAACATCTTGGGATCATGCAGAAGATAAACTTGTCTTTACCTTCAAGAATCTCACAAGTTATTTGACAGAAGAAATCATCACGAAACAAATCATATTCAGTTCTATTACAAAGATATTCGATCCTCTAGGATTTCTGTCCCGTGTTCGTTGCCTTCAAAATACTGTTCCTAGAGATCTGCAAGAAAGAAGTTGATTGGGACACTCTACTAGGAGTAGAAACACTGAAGCAGTGGAGATCATTGTTGGAAGACATGCAAAACATTTCTAGTCTTAAAATTAACAGATGCTACTCATCTGAACTGAGATCTCTTGAAAGTCCTCTGATTGAGTTACATGGATTTGCTGATGCATCAAACAAAGCATTCGGTGGCGTCATTTACTTCAGGATACATTCAGGCAATTCAGTTGTGTGCAAACTTGTCGCCTCAACTTCAACTTCTCGAAAACAAGAGTGTCGCCCATCACAGGTGCCACCACAACCAGATTGGAACTGTTATCTGCATTAGTGCTTGCAAGACTACTCACGAGCGTACGCAAAGCAATTGACCTATCTCTGAAGATAAACTGTGTCTGTTGGCTGGATTCAGAGATCGCATTATGGTGGATCACTAAGAGTCAAAAGGAATGCAAACCATTCGTGCAGAATCGAGTCGTGGAAATCAGAAAGCTCCTTACCCCAGATGTATGGAAGTATGTTCCCACTGATCACAACCCCGCTGACATTGCATCACGCGGATGCAAGGCCTCAAAGCTAAGGGACAACAGGAAGTGGTGGGAAGGTCCTGATTTCTTGAAGAGGAGTTCTGACTGTTGGCCAAATCAGAAAGAGTTTGGAGTGAAGAATTTTGAGAAAAATCCTTTAAGTGAAATTAAGCCGACAAAAAAGGTCACCACTGTCGCTGCTACCGTTGAAGTCAAGGGATTAAAGCGAATAATCCAAACTGCTGAATTCAGTGTTGTGTACAAGCTCCTGCGAGTCACGTGCTATGTCTTGCGTTTTATAAGTCACGCTCGAGGACAACCTCAAATTAAGGACAACCTCAATTAATAAATTAACAAATAAAGGACAACCTCAATTAACCTCACTGGAGATAGAACCAGAAGAGTTGGAAGGCGCAGAATCGTTGTGGATCAAGCATACGTTCAAGTACCCTGGCTCCAGGGGCCCGTTGAAAAAAGAAATATCCCTGAAAAGCCAAAATAGAACGCGAGAGACGGGCCTCTGGTCGCACGAGCCGAGAAACTCATTTCCTTGGGACAGAATTTGTCCCAGTCTGCTGATTGGTTCTTCAAATTAACAACAACTCTGATTGGCTTAGGAAAAGCGTGGCTTCCCAGCCAACAAACCGGTTTGAACAGAAAACATATGCGCATAATTATGGCGGCTGCTTTCAACGATCGTGGATTCTTTTCTGCATTTCGAACTGCTGTTAATGTTCAGGTCGCTTTGGAGTCCAAATTTCCAGTGCAAAAAGAAGCGTTGTTGGCGTTCCTAAACCGGAAGGTTGCCTTGGCTGTTTTACCGACGAGTTGTGACAACTTTCAACTTCAACTTCTTTATTATTATGCACTATTTACATCAATTACAACTTGTTAAGATATATATAATAGATGATAAAACCAGAGTAGCCACTGGCTTTCGAGCTGGTTGCCACCATGCTAAAGGTAAATGCGGCACTAAACAAAAAATGAACAATAGAAAAAAATCCTTGATCTTTGAAATTGTTCCAGCAATTTGCGCCTGTCTACAATAGTTTTGATCTACATGTCCTTTTGGTGATCTGCCCACTCTCTAGCTGCCCTTATTGACTCACACATTCAAGAGCTTGCAGATCGCGGTATTGCAGCCTGCTTTCTTGGTTTTTATGGCGTTCTGGTTGACGACGTACATGTGTTAAAGCATAATATAATATTTACAAGTCCAGAGCGGAAAGGAGGAAAGGTGGCGAAAATTCCTACAAAGCAAGTGTGTGCTTGATTTCTGAAATTTTCCAAGGCTCCATTTAAGTTTTCTAACTTTTTCCAAATCTCGTCTGCATTTCGTGCAGAACCGAGAAGAGGCATCATCTTGTTTACAAAGTTACAAACAGGAAATCCCAAAACATCGGATAATCGCGCCACAACGGTCTGACACGTTTAGCTTCTTCGCATTTTCGCCATGGAATTAAATATTTCCCGTAGCCATAAACTATCTAACTCGTGTTACAAACCCTGCAAAAATCGTCGACGAATGAGCGGCGTAATAACCTTCCTTTCATTTTCCAGCATACCGATAAGTTTTCACGGTTCGCTGCAACACGCATCGGTTGTTCATAAAGATCTGATGTCAGAAATGTCATAAACGATAACAACCAGACACCATGAATCCCCGCCGATGAAAACCGGTTTGGTTGGATATCTGATACACGAAACTGCATGGAAATGAGGTTCAGCATTCGTGCGACCAGAGGTTAGTTCCTCTCGGCGCTCCGCGCCTCGTTGCTGCGGTTTCGCCGCATCAATTTCCTCCTTCAAACGAAAAAAAAATAACCTCTGGCACCCAGGGTAACCTTCAAGAAGAAGAAAAATTTGAACAGACACGTCACTCGTTAGGTCTATTTTCAGATAAGGAAGGCTTATTGAGATGTGGAGGAAGATTAGATAATGCACCCTTGCCGTATGCAGCTCGATTTCCTGCAATCTTACCTCGGAAACATCACTTCACTATTCTGATGATCAGAAAGAGTCACAACAATGTCATGCACAATGGTGTCAAGGAGACATTAACTGATTTAAGGTCAAGATTCTGTCTGGTAAAGGGCCGGCAGACTGTACGTAAGGTTACTTCTTCGTGTGCTACATGCAAGAAACTCGTACAGTGCCCCTCCACAGCCTCCGCTTCCAGATTTCAGAGTTTTGGATGAAATGGCCTTCACCCTAGTTGGTGTCGACTTTGCGGGACCAGTCTATTTGAAGGATGTCTATTCCAAGAGTAAGAAAGTCTACAAGGCATACATTGCAATCTTTACTTGTGCCTCCTCTCGAGCTGTGCATCTCGAGCTGTTTCCAGATCTGTCAACAGAAACATTCCTAAGGTGTCTAAAGCGGTTTGTTTCTAGGAGAGGAGTGTCATGTCTTGTCATATCAGACAATGGTAAAACCTTCAAGAGTTCCAGTTTGAAACCTTTCCTCAGTCAGCGTGGTATTGTTTGGAAGTTTAATGTCCCTCGCGCCCCTTGGTGGGGTGGGTTCTCCGAAAGGATGGTACGCTCAGTTAAACGCTGCCTCAAGAAGACCCTCGGAAATACACGAGAGACTTATAAAGAGTTTCAAACGGTATTGGTGGAAGTCGAAGGAATACTTAACTCTCGACCCTTGACCTACGTCTACGAAGAACTCAAAGAACCAATCACACCTTCCTCGCTATGCATTAGGCGAAGGTTGCTCAGTCCCATTCCAAAGACCCAAGTTTCTACTTCAGATACCACAGCCGCAGAGTTGTCTAGAAGGCAGAAACATCTTGATTTGGTTTTTAAACACTTCTGGAACCGTTGGCGAAGGGAGTATCTTTCTGAACTTCGCGAGCGTCGTTCTGAACTTTGGCAAGACAACACAGTCTTGAGTGATTAAGAAAGGAGACGTTGTTTGCATTCATGAAGACAATGTGCCTCGACAAGTGTGGAAACTTGGCACAGTTCGAGAGTTGATTCATGGGAGAGATAACCTCGTTCGCGCAGCCGTTGTTCGGTTAGCGTCTAAAGGGGGAAGAGCTGAGATCCAACCTCATGTACAAAAGTTGTATCCAGTTGAAGTTTCTTATGAGCATCAAGATGGTGGTAACAAGGAGAATGTGGTTACAGCTCCGCCAGTCATCAGAATTGTTCCCGATGATCAAATGGAAATAGTACGTTGTGACTGAACAGTGTGTAAAGGTTCACAGTTATCTGTTCAAGGAACATTGCTAAACATTGAACGTTGACATATATGAGTTAATCTAGAACTGTTGATTGACTAGGTCAATCAAGGGGGGAGTGTGTCAGAAATAGATTTCGCTACTCGCACGTGATTTTGTACTCTTTGTCTAGTTACCCAATCGGAGCACGATGTCTTGATTGACATTTGATCTCGGAATTTTACTTCGCACATGGTGTAGATTCGGAAGAAAATCTGTTAGAAGTTTAGTCGGAAAATCAGTCTAAAAATCGGTCAGAAAGTCTTAAATCTGTAAGGATAACATCAAGAATAAAGTCTTGTGGAAGTCTAGAGGATTCCTTTTCCTTCTTCACAAAGATCATATGCGCCCGCTTCCAGCGTCAGTTGACGCGGTATATGCAAGTAAACATAGCAGAAGCCGTATGAGGGAGACAAGATCGGGGGATATAGAAGGATATGGAAGCAGGAAACGTTTACAAATCAGAAGGATTTCATTTCGACAATCTTTATCGTACAAAGTAAACATATTTTGGAATTAACAAGGTGAGACTTTGTCGTGTACGATCGAACAGAACTCCTCTGCAACCTGTGCAGAAGTACGTAATTATGTGTTGCTTGGAGAAAAATGGCGGCTTTTCAATTTTTTCTGTAATAAACTCAGTAAACTGGGCCTTGTTATCAATGTATTGAATAACTGATAAAACAATTATCCTGCTCATTCTTGTGGAATATCCCGTGATTTTAACCCTCTCGGCCTGCGGCCTCTTTGGTAGTCTCCTTCGCAGCATGTTTTTATAGCCCACTGCTAAGTAGTGATACTCTATAAATGTTACCATTGCTGCAAATTTCAAAAGTATGGCTTTGTCAATTTTCATTAAAGGTTTAAAGGTGAAAGACCTTGGAATGTAAAATGAAGTAGTGGACTGAAAGCAAAGGCCCTGAATCATGTAAACTAAAAGATGTATAACAATTAGCCTTGGTGTCACGCTTTTATTTCTTTCCCTCCCCCTTCTCAAGAAGGGCTGATACGCAGGTTATATAACCCGTTGCGTAATGCTGACCGGCTCTTATCATCGTCTTTCCGATCAACCAATCGGAGCGTGCGTTACAAAATTAGCATTTTGCATTTCTTTGCCTAAACTTCTTCCCGCAATTCGCGTCTACAAAGCGCCTTTCACTGGCAGCCTGTGTCAGGAAAATGGCTTCGCAAGAAGGCTCCAAAGAATGCTGTAGTAAGATATCCTCGCTTTTCAGAGGAAAACGTTTCCAAGACAGTTCCTGCTCTTGGGTGGTGTGTATTGCGGCGGCCATCTGCAATGCTGTTAACCTTGGGTTTTTGCTAAGCTTTGGTATCCTGTTCCCCGCATTGATGGCATATTTTGACGAGACGAGGGAAAGAACAGGTTAGTAGCGATAAAAGTTGCTTCCATACTCATCAAATTAAATTATACGAGGTCACCTTGCCGGATAGTCCTGGATTCTCATTTGTTATTTTTTATCGATACAGCAGGATCAGAAAACGAAGATCCATCCATCATTGAACTTTAAAAACGTCTCTGACCTAAACTCGGCCATTCTGCAACGCGTAAAAGCCCGCCGCACACGTGAGGAAACAGAGCAAAATGCCTCGCGAGGCAGTTACTTTGAGCCGTTTCCTCTTGTGAGCGGCGAGGCATTTTACTCAGCTGTTTCCTCACGTGTGCGACGGGCACGTGAGGAAAGAGCTAAGCTGAGCTGAGTTATTCGTTTCCGAGGCCAATAAGTGCGCTCGTACGGAGATCAAAAGCTGTGAACTTACGAAGCGGCTTGTTCCGACATTTGAAACTTCTTTCCTGCAAACATTTTCAGCGTAAAATTAAAGTAATTGAATGTGTTGAATGGGAATCGAATAAAAAACTATGATCAACTACAATGGTGCAAGAACTTGTAATTAGTCGATTTGCATAAGCCGACGTAGAATCCTGCACGTGAGATGCTTATCACAAAGGCTTCTAAAAGAGAACACCATTTTGCTAACATTAAAATTACTTTAATTTTACGCTGAAAATGTTTGCAGGAAAGAAGTTTCAAATGTCGGAACAAGCCGCTTCGTAAGTTCACAGCTTTTGATCTCGGTATGAGTGCACTTATTGGCCTCGGAAACGAATAGCATGCTACATGTAGCAATACGCTTATAGACAACATATACTATAATAGACAATACAGTGTAGCCACGAGCCAGGAGTAAAATTGAATATTCAATGAGGTGCGTTGCATAATCTCTTGCATTTGTTGAACATTTTAGCAAACCGTTATATGTATGATTAAGGGGATATAAGCAGCAATCCTGTTATATCAGTATACTATGCAGCATAGTGATAACTCATGCTACCTTCGAAAATGGTTCCACTGAGAACGAAATGGCGCGAATGTAAAGCTCTTCTGATCAGATGAGAATTCAGATTCTGACAATATTAGCGACTGACTTGTCGAACCTTTTCCCCAGTAGGTTTTTAGCACGCGATGATACGATTTGGAGCCTTTGAGATTTGTAGCGGTCGCTCTTGGGTTACTCTCCACGGAGCAAGAAAAAGTGTTCACACTTTGTCGCCCAGCCTTTTGTTTACACGATATAAAACACAATTCATTGTACCGATTTCGTGGTTTCATATGCATTCTCCGTGAAAACGTTATTTTGGATTTTTCATTTTCGCAGCTATCATAGTGGTTAAATGCTGTTGCATATCCTTCAGTTTTTTTCCGTGTTGTTTACTCGAAAAAGATAAGAATCAGAAATATGTGCTTTGGTAAGTACCATTGTTCCTGCTCTCTGTTTTTATTCAGTTGTCATTCTATTGCACTTTAGGTCTAACTGAAATTTTCCTGTAATTACTAAGTTACGTGCTGTGATTGGATACTGGCCCTAATCAGCCATGAACCACTGCAACATAATCGCTTTACAAATTATATTCACTTGGATACAGTACCCAAATCTATCAACACCAGAACATTGAATACGGCAACATTCCTAAATTTAAAGATATACTAGTTCGAGTTAATATCATCTCGGTTGAATACGTAGACCTCAAAACCCGTAAGATGAATGATCGTGGTACGAAACAGATGCCACAAATGGGCGTTATTTAATTTTTTGTTTAAACTATTATTGAAACATTGATAAATACATCTGTTCCCATTTTGTTAACATTTATCAGGTCACAATCAACTTTTTCGTAGCAAAGACTGACACTGTCTTTATTCAGAGTTTATTTGATTCAGTCTCCTCAATTAGTAGAGTATCTGTGCTCGGCTAGAAAGATTTGAGATTTTAATTAAGTTATTATTATTATTACTATTATTATTATAATACTAATTAGTGATGATTCTTAATGACAAATCAACCAATGTTTGCGACTTCAATAAAATATGTTACCCTGTTTTAAACTGGCTGATGATCAGATCTTTCTCAAGAATCGAACACAAATGATGTTCCATCTCCGACTCCAGCAGGACTGGGATGAGAGCTCGAAATGTCAGATCCCGGCCTTATCTTTTGCTTGTTAGTCGTATAGTTGACACTACAACTGTCCCCGCTCTGAACAATTTTTGCAAAAATATTCAATGTTGAAACACAAATAACTCGAAGATCGGAATAACTGACGGGAAATCAATCCATGAATTTTTCTCGTGAATTCGCTTGCACTGAACGAATGTAGTGAGGTGGTGATTTTCCATGGAATTCG